>CM032231.1:77935000-78535000 GCA_019009955.1 Riptortus pedestris | reverse complement strand
ATCTTTTCAGATAAAATGGAGCTGGGTCTGAAAAATAGTCATGCCCGCCGATTAGATTCCCCATTCTTACCATTCTCATGTAGGATCAATTTAGCTTCCACATCGAAGTGTGCGATGGTAAAAAACGGTATTGTATCCCGAGATATTAATAGAAGTAGTCATCACAATCTAAAGGCTACGTCTTGTAGTTGCGACAATTGTGTTCTTTCGGAAGCTGCGCTTTTCCCATTACTATACTCACGGAAATCCATAAGATGTTTGGTAAGATGTTCCGATCTTCAAAATAGTATTTTCTTGGCCTTTCCCTTACCCAAAGGCCAAGCACCTTACTTTCAAATATCCTTTTCCTCATTTTTTTCATGGCCTTGATAAAACATTTGCACTCACTTACCTCATTTAGAACTACCATGTTGTATTTTTTTTTAGTCCAACTTGTTCTAGTGATTCTACGCCATAGCCACATTTCCATTGATTCCAACCTATTATATTCCCTTTTATGGAGATTCCAACTTTCGCTCCCGTAAAGCAGTACAATCCATACCAGAGAGTCACATTTTCACATCCACATTCAGTGTTTAATTTAAGAGCTGTTTTTTCCTCCCGAGATGATGGACAGTAGAGGAAATCAATTGATCAGGAAAAATAAAAACGCATTGTCCTCTACAAGTATTTTAATATAAGCAGAGTGCACTTTCAGAGGCCAAGTATCGTCATCATAGCCTGTTCATTAGAGAAGTGTAGCCACTTGAAGAAGAGTAGTTCGGCTTCTTTGGTATAGGCTAAACTTCTCCAAGAACCAAGCACTGATGATGGGGCTTGGTCTAAGAAAGTGCACTCTGCATATATTAAAGTACTTGTAGAGGACAAGGCATTTTATTGATCCTGATCAGTTGTTTTTTTGTTCAAATAATATTAACATTTACTTTATTTGCACAATACTACTCTTTTTGGAGAAGAGAGATTTTACTGTTGCTCTTTACTGGAACTTTCCTTATTCTTCCTTACCCTTTCAAGAAAGAAGAGTCCTCTTCTGAAGAAGATTTCAGAGAGATATGGCGCAGTCACTCGGGCAATGATACTTTGCTAGTTCTAGTCCATTTTTCTCTTATTTTAAGACAATATATGGATGTAGCATTTTAAGGATACAGCTTGAATAGAATCAAGCTCCTCCAAGGGATCTTACATCCCGAGAGAGCTTTTATATCTTTATACAATTTTTATTATAACACATTCTTCTAAGGCATTTGGTTCACACTATTTTAAAATTTAGAATTAATGTCCAATTTGTGCTTCGTGGCCCTTAGTTGAGGTTGTTATTCCTCTCAAGCCAGAATGACACTAGAGATTTTGTTTTATGATCCAATCATCAAATTCCATGAAGGATCCAAAGAAATTCCCTATAAATGTTCGTAAAACACGCGTCGTCGCCTTTTGCTCTTTGGGGAGCAAAAACGTGAGGATGGGGAATAGAAAACGGTTGTCAGCATATACTAAAACGTGTTAATCAACAATGTAATTTAGATTAATCGTTGGAAACATGATTATGAACACAAACGTTCATAACACAAGCTTTAGTTTCCAATAAAGCAAAATCAAATAAAAAAAATACTAAGCTATCAGAGAATAACGTAGGAGTGAAACCATGAAGTATTATTCCGCTCATGCAATTATTTGTTCAGAACTTCGCCCTATTTGTATTGCCGGCTTGTGCCGTTCTGGGAATCAGTTATATTGTACAAGCTAATTTTCAATAAAACTCATCTTGTATGCTATTCAATCAGTAATAAGTTGTAGCCCATCGGCTGCTGAATGCCCGTTTCAATTCAAAATATTTAAATTTACATACTGAGTATGAACAAATAATCGACGCAATATTTGTTCGTATATTTTCAGTAGATAAATCTGGTTGAAAATGGCCAACGAAATTTCACATTATACAACAATACCATCATTCAAGTTCTGAATAGTAAATATTAAAATATACTCATTATTCATAACTATCACTATAAATAAAATTTCTTAGTTTCGCTTATATTTTCTTTCAAGATCTATTAATTTATTGATATGTTCCCCGTTTTAGAAAATTATATCACCATTCTTATGGTAATATTTCAAGAATCACAAAACAGAACTTGGGTGATCTCTGAAGTTTATTTCAAGACTACGAACGAATTTCAGACTTTCTCCAGAATAAGTGGAGCGTACGAAACTCAATAATCTTCAAGGAGAGGGGTTCTTTTTATGACGGCATCAGATCGGCTTTGACAGCAATGTTTTACTCATTTGACGCACTGTATTTTGCTCAATCGAAAATCATGGATGAATTTCCCCCTTCAGAGGTTTTTAGTTGAGAAAGCGGACTTTTTTTTTTTTTTATTGACATCTTGAATGTAGATTAAAATGAGCAGTTTGTACTGCCAATCCTCTGTAAATTCTACATCATTAAACTCTACAATTTTAAAAATTTTGAGGTGAAAAGTGGTAATATTTCATGTTATGGTCAAGCTTAAATTAAATTTGACAAGGGGTACTTTTAGCAGATTTCCCTTAAGCTAAATCAGCCATTGAGGTTGTTCTCGTGGCGCGATTTTCGAAAAATTTCTTCAAATGTTTATCGCTCCTACCTAGTAGATGACTAAAATGAGGTCCTCCAAAATTTTATATATATATATATATATATATATATATATATATATATATAAATATTAATGTTTCATACGGTTCAGCAAACTTCAATGTATTATGCAATAAGCATGTTGCGCTGAAAACGGAATCCCACCATTGACATTTAGACGGCACAAATTGGTAGCTAAATACTAAGCCAGACTAGTGACCCAAAGGGGTCACCCGACATTTCTCTATCCATAATATTCGACAAGAGACAACAGAAGAGATGAAGTCGTACTAGGAAGACTTCGAATAGGACACACAAGGTTTCTTATGAAGGGCATATTTTCTTATGACACAAGATCAACCCCCGATATGTGGGAAATATAACACAAATTTTACTATCTACCATACGGGTATATTAATGGGATGCCATACGTATACAAATATTCGAAAAGAATGCAATATTTCCAATAATATAGTAGTTGCCCTTAGGGATGACTCCAAAGAGCTAGATAAATTATTTTATTTTATGAAAATTACAAATTTGTATAAAGAAATTTGTCTAAGACATAAAATATAAAGTATATAAGTAAATGTAAATAGGTATGTATTAGTGTAAGTTCATGTATGTATGTGGATAAAGAAAGAAAAATAAAAGAAGTAGTGAAAGAAAGAAAAATATATTCATAAATTAAAAGAAAAAAAAATAATGCTCCCACCATTGTTACTACCATAAGATTAACTAAGAATAGATTAATAATTAACAGATGGTAAATAAATCAAAATTAAGATGTAGGTTAAATTACAAATGGATATAACGATATAAATACATCTTACATAAACACTATTTACTCCCAAAATTCAGGTACTTATCGAAGACAAGAGGTATAGATATTACCGGGCGATGTATATATATATATATATATATATATATATATATATATATATATATATACACACATACACACATATATATATGTTACCACTTTAGCGGTCGCAATATTTGTCATATCGTTACCAATCGGACAAGTGGAAGGGGGGGGGGGATGATAGTACAAAAATTGAATGAGGGAAGCACCTGTAGTTGCTGAAAACGATAAAACTTACTGTTTTCTGTTTTCAATAGTAACTTCTGGTTTGACCCTGCTTGAATCCGTTTTGACGAGTTTAAGGAGTTGTAACGTCTGTAGTCTAGTCGTAAAACTATAACTCTCAATCTATAAATCTATTACTAGTCTTAAAATGTTTTTATAACATCTAGTTGTTAACTACTCTTTTTGATGATTATCGACTAAAGGATTTAGGGGGCGAAAATAAAAAAAAATGAAATTTCTTGGTTCCTTTTAGAAGAGCCTTTTTGCATGTTATAAAAAGATCAATATACAATGAATGTATGTCGTTTTCAAATGAAATTATTTTAGATGAAATGTTATTATTATTATTATTTATTAACGTCCACTTTTTGCAACTCAGGCTAATTGGGACGGGTTATCTACAGGTTACCACCCTTTTCTAGCCAGGGTGGGATTTTAGGATGTTATTTAATGAATTTCGTCACTAAATAATATCCTTTGCCCAAGCGAGAATCGAACTCGCCACTCTAGGTTTGCCATGTGAAATAAAGGTCAACGCTTTAACTCGCATGGCTAACCTGAGATGAAATGTAACGAAATATTTAATACGTTTGGGTCATGTGTTTCCCACATCAGATTTTTCTCAGTTAATATTATAAAAAGAAAACGTGTCACCTTTTTTAAATGTCTATACAATGTGCTTTCAGTCTTGACAGCATTGGGATCAAATACTTAGGCAACCTTAATGTTTATAATGTAATTTTGTGTCCAGGGAACTTTGACTCTAAGTCAATTATAGAAATATCGGTTTCCGCTGAATGGTGGATCTCTATAAGTGGCAGAACTCAGAAATTTCGCTTGGCAGGCCACTCTACTCCAATGCGATTACTAAGCTCCTCTGACCTTGGCTAAGTAAATGACACTCACTGTCAACTTACACATGCACTACTGTCCTAGACCTTTAATCAATATTTATAAAATGTTACGTCATCTTGCTAGAGGCCAAGGAGGTTATTCGATTTCCAAAACTTCCAATTACTCAAGCGATAATGTGACCCAAGAGTGACTTAATTAATTAAAGAGAGGGTTAGCCTCCATTTTCTATTCAATTGAATGTCTTAGAATTCAAAATGTCTTCTCTTACTTTGGCAATTAAACATCTTATAGCAGCAGTCCACTACGAATATCAGTAATAAAAATACTTGTAAATTTTATTACCACATTTTTATTTCAGAGAAAAAGTTCTCCAAACACTTTTAATGTCTCGCTTAGGTTATTGGACAAATTTAATCATAAAGGTTCCATTACTTTTAAATATATTCATATGAGTAGAGTAGTTTTATTGATTGAGTTATTATAGCTGATCAGGTTATTATCTCTCAGAGTGGTTTACCACGCTAGTCCAATAATGTTGATGTTAGCAGACTACTCTTAAGAGTAGCTATTGCGATTGTACAGATGAAGAAAAAATTAATATTACTTACGCACACACATACACATACACACACACACACACACACACACTCTCACACAAACACACTCACACACACACACATATATATATATATATATATATATATATATATATATATATATATTTGACTGTTAACGCTCTACCGAGTTTTATATTTTTTATCGCAACGAAACTTGGTATTTAAACGTTTCTTGTGAAGCTAAATATCGCGTTTGATAGTGGTTAATGTAGGAGTAGGAGGAATGACATAGAGGGTAAAATGCAAAATCGGATCGAAAAATGTTACATTGAAATCTTATTAATAAAGTAACAAAATGTTCTAAAATTTAATAATAATTCTCAATACGTGTAATTCTAATGTTTTGTCGACCTTAGAAAAACATATAAAAATATAAATGGATGTAAAAGTTATAAATTACTCCGTTAAAATTCAAATTAGAGCAAAATATCTATACATTTTTCTTCTAATTTGAATATTAACGAAGTTTTTTATACTTTTACTTAATTTATTTTTAGATAGATAGATATTTTATTGGCTTATGTTTACAACATGATGCCAAGATTCTGGCCAATTAGTGTTAGTATGGTTATTAATACATTATAACTTCTTAAAGTATGTGTAAATAAAATAATAATAATTCCTAGAATTACAACTGAACACCTTATACATTGGCACGTAATACAATATTAATATTGATCTAAATAGTTGTAATACTGAATTCAATAGGTTATAATTTAATGCACATGTAGATTAATTCATTCTTTTTTAATGTCTAAATAAAGATCAGTTTTCTAACATATCAGATTAACATAACTATTCTCTAAGATAAATATAACTCTTCTAATAATAAGTATAACTGCATATAATAAATAATGTGCCGATTATTATTGAATAAGCACCCCCATAAAAATAATAAAATCCTTTCTTTTATATTGTTAACTTTCACAAACTTTTGATAAGAAACAAAAAATATCAATCAAATATAAAGTTTACTTTCATTGTTGTAATCCAGAATGTTTACCAATGATAGTTATTCTCTTCGAGGCACTATATATTTGTCAAGAAATTTTACTCTGTGTGATGTAAAAGCGGGGCAATACAACAGTAAATGATTCAAATGTAGGTAAATATATTTTTGACACCATTTACATACCTCTCCAGTTTTTATAATTTGAGTCATGTTTCTATAGGATAATTTTAAATACTCGCTAGAGGAAATCCTTATTTGACTGATACGTTTGATTTTATTTATGCTTGTGTGGACGTTAAATAATTTTCAGGGAGAGAATGGTTAAAACTACAAATACTTCTATATATTCAGCTGTAACTTGAGTTAAGAACTCTATCCACGTCAATGGAATGGAGATTGTTTACAATTGTTTCAATGATTGTGATCTTGTTGGCTAGCAAAGTTTGTTGGTCTAAAGATTCGAAAAAATATTCTTCAACATAATTGTTTCCTGCTATAAATTTTACTTGTGACACCCAATTATATTTTATGTCGCTTTTCCTATTGTGCAAACTAAGGAGCTTAAAAAAACATTTTTTCGGAAGTCGGTGATCAGGCATTGAGAGCAGTTTAACACAGAAATTAATAATTTTCTTAAATATAACTACATTTAAGTGCGCTCGTCCAGTTTCCAAACGGACTATGTAATTCGGGGTACTTCTTGGCCAAGAATACAAATACTTCAAGTACCTCAGCTGTACCGATTTCACAAGGTCCAGGTAATTTGGACCCCAAATCTCTGCTCCATAAAGAAGAGTAGATGACACCATTGAATCAAATAGGGCTATTCTTGCTTCCCAGGAATCACTCTTTCCTCTTCCCAGTATTTCCCTAACCTTTGCACTTTCCGCATTTGATCTCTGGCTGAAATGATCTGCAGCTTTAAAAAATCTTCCTGATGAGGAAAAAGGCACTCCAAGGTATGTGTAGGTTTTAGTGTACTCCAGTTCTTTATCCTGCCAGTACAGAGGTTTCAGTTTTTTAGTTCGATGGGATTTGTGGAATACAAGTGTTTTGGATTTCTCCGGATTCAACATGAGTGAGTTTTGGAAACAAAATGTTTCTAATATTTTACGTTTTTTATGAGCTTCGTGCCATGAAGTACTTAGAAGTATAATGTCGTCAGCAAATAAGAGCATTATGATTTCATTTGCGCTGTCTATTGGGATTCCTGTCGCACCACTATTACTTAATTTATTTTAAGGACTGCAAAAATTAAATTCCTACCTAGTTCCTGTGATTCAAATGGATTTACTGAATCGTTTAGTGTTTATAAACAGTTATTTGAGTAACAGTCAAAGTTTTGTTGCGATGTTGTTAAGACTGTGCGTCATTGTTTTTCACTGACTGTGAGACAGTGATGAATGGCTGATACGAAGTCTAGTCAGCACAGGTTCCTCTCTTCGTCTACTTTTGATGCTTGATAAACTTTCCAAGCCTCTAGGCTTTATTTTGTTCAGTTTTCAGTCTTGTACCTTGCTCAAGGGTCACACCCACTGTTTCAGCAGAGCCTTAGGCGATTTTATCTTGTACGTCTTGTTTGGCGATCTAAAGGTATTGCATGTATATACATTTTGTGGTGCTATCCTGTATCTATCGTCTATAGGTATGCCTAGGTAAGGCATTTAGGGGTAACATGTATATATGTGGAGAGACTCAATGAAAACGGTCCAGTTTATATATATATATATATATATATATATATATATATATATATATATATATATATATATATATATATGCTATACGAGTATATATATATTTGTCTGTTACCGCTCTAGCGGTCGCAATTTTTGTTATATCGTTACCAAACTCGATATTTAGTCGTTTTATGTAAAAAGAAAGATCAAGTTTGTTAATGGCTGAAATCGTACCTGTGGGAAGGGGGTGGTTTAGAGGGGGGATTTTCGAAAATTCGAAACATCTCCGTTACTATACGTCGGATCGAAAAATTGTACAGAATTAATCTTATTGAAAATTAAATTTACTATAAATATTGTTATATACATTTATTCTCTATCTTGAATATTAACCTAGGTATTTGCATTTTTATGAAGTCTGTGGTCGGGTATAGTTCGGATTAGGTCGGCCATTTTCGTCATTGCTCGGCTCAGGTGGAAGCTTCTTCTAACCTTAGCTGTCGTTTCTAACCTTACCTTACCTTCGTTACTTTGTGAGATTTATGCAAATGCGTTCTGTTCATCCGCCCCCCCCCCTTCTTTAGTTCTTGGACTACTAAAACTTGAGTTATTAAAATATAAATTATTCTTGCAATTCAGAAGCCGTTTCAGTTAGGAATTTATTTTAAATAACTGAAAGGTTTCTCATTACCGTTTGTATTTAATCACGGTGGTATTGTGTTACCAGTATGCAGATTTCTCTATTGTAAAACTTCACATGGGAAATCTGCTTAGTTTACGCAGCCCCGGCGTGACGGACTTTTATTTTTTTTATTGTATGATAGTGAGCCTAAAAAGTCTTTGCATAGAACTATTTGTCTTTGATACCTCTTTGCTTTTGCCAATGCTAATAGGGCATGAGCTGTTAATTTTAGCTGGTAATTATTACTGCTAACTGTCGTTGCTCAACCTAACATTTACCACCTTAGAGCTATCTGCATAAGTAAACAGACTATTAGTGTTACTACGTGCTAGGACTTTTCATGCGTTGTGAGATTAGGATTGGATTTTTGCCTGACGTTGAGTCTATTATTTAACATTTGACTTCGGCAGATCCTTATGGAAATTTCTATTGAGTCTATGTGTCTGTATTACTAGATCTCCAAATTAGCCATTGAGTTGTAGCCCGTAGCAATTACCGGTATTTGTTCAAATATCTATTAATCCTAAGAAGATGACGAAAATGAAGTCCGTTCATAATGATATGTGTGTGTCTAGATATAAATATATATTTTCAATACATCTAAACCTAAACGTTTCGCGAAAATCAAGAAACATTTATGCTTCTTGAGGTTTGTATTTCAAAAGAAGAAAAGAGTTAATTTAAAAAAAAATGCACAATACTTCATGAGGTAGGATGTAAATGGTAAATGGTAATGGTTTTTGCCTCGATGCATTATCTTCAGGTCTCGTGTTATACGGTATTTTTAAAATGAAAAAAAAAAAAAAAAAAAAGCAGGGATTTTATACTTGTCCGAGCTATTGAATACTAATAAAGAAAATGAATGGAATGCACGATAAAGTGGGATAAAAAAAGTCCGTCCCGCAGGGGCTGCGTTAACTAAGCAGATTTCCCACTTGCGTCCCGTATTTGCATTTATCTCATGACGTAAAAGTTCAATGAGAACAATATTTGTTATTTAGGCTTCAAATAAAGTGCTTCATAATATAACAGCATATTGTTGATTTGTCATAAGCAGGAGTGGGGGTTTACTAAAGGACGAAAACTAATAAATGCAAATATCTCAGTTAATATTCAAGCTAGAGAATAAATGTATATAACAATATTTATAGTAAATTTAATTTGCAATAAGATTGGACCTATATAATTTTTTGATCCGACGTATGGTAACGGAGATATTTCGTATTTTCTAAAATCCATCCTCTAAACCCCCTCTCCCACTGGTCCGATTTGAGCCATTAACGAACTATATATATATATATATATATATATATATATATATATATATAGAGAGAGAGAGAGAGAGAGAATTTTGAACGGACCTCATTTTCGTCATCTCCTGGGTAGGATCGATGGACATTTGAAGATATTTTTCGAAAATCGCGTCATGAGTACGACCTCAATAGCTGATCTCCCTTAAGGGAAATCTGCTAATAAGCTTGTCATAAATAAAAAGTCCGTCACGCAGGGGCTGCGTAAACTAAGCAGATTTCCCCCGTGAAGTTTTACAATAGAGAAATCTACACACTGGTAACACAATACCACAGTGATTAGATAAAGAGAAATCTTTCAGTTAATTAAAATAAATTCCTAACTGAAATGGCTTCTGAATTATAAGAATAATTTATATTTTAATAACTCAAATTTTAGTAGTCCAAGAACTAAAGAAGGGGGGGGTGGGCGGATGAACAGAACGTATTTGCATAAATCTCACAAAGTAACGAAGGTAAGGTTAAAAACGACCGGTTAGAAGAAGCTTCCGCCTGAGCCGAGAAATGACGAAGATGGCCGACGTAATCTGAACTTTACCCGACCACAGACTTCATAAAAATGCAAATATCTCGGTTATTATTCAAGATAGAGAATAAATGTATATTACAATATTTATAGTACATTTAATTTGCAATAAGATTGGTTCAATACAATTTTTCGATCCGATGCATAATAACGGAGATATTTTGAATTTTCAAAAATCCTCCCCTCTAAGCCCCCCCTCCCTCTGGTCCGATTTCAGCCATTAACGAACTTTATCTGTCGTTTTACATAAAACGGTTAAATATCGAGTTTCGTAACGATCAAACAAAAATTGCGACCGCTAGAGCGTTAACAGACAAATATATATATATATATATATATATATATATATATATATATATATATATACTAGCTAAGGTACCCGGCTTCACTCGGGAAATCATTTGAGGCTGAATGATGATAGTATTTTTTTTTTGAGCAAGGCTTCAATGTTTACTACACTTCCCGTCTGAGCACATTGTTTTCCCGTGAGGGTCAGGCAGGCGACTTACAGAAAAAAAAATTGTATTTCAAGAATAAATGAAAATAAGCCCCTAATCATTGTTTCCCGTGAGGGTCGCAAGCCAGGGCTGGCGACGTATAGATGAGAAATTTTAATTTTGAAGAATAAATAAAATTGTGTTCCTGATCTATCCCTCTCCACTTTTTAACTCACCTTTTTGAATACTTCAAACCATAATCGTGGATAGCATTTATTAAAATTAAATATCCTCTATAATGAAACTTATTTCCTGTCAAAACCAATCCGAGCCCATATAGTTTAAGCATAGTTTTGTAATTAGATTATATTCATAATAGTAGAGCTCAGTGGAAATCATTTCACAGGAAATAAGTTAAGTCAATTAACTGTTTAGGCTCCGGCCTCCTTCCGCTCTAAAATCTCCATAGTTTTCCTTAAAATATTGATTCAAAGTATTATTTTAATAATTTATCTACCTGATGGAATTAAATAATAGTATTACCCGAAAAATAATTTGATTTATATTCAAAAATATAGGTGAGGGGAAGAGAACGTAGCCCTCCTTGCAAAATAAGTAATACTTTAAATCATATCAATTTTAAATGGATATTGTCTTTTTTCATAATAACATTACTATTAACGTCTAATTGTTATGATGGTATATATTTATTTCAATAACATCAAGATATCGGAAATAAGATAATATATTAGCAGAACCAAAGAGTTTGATCCCCATAACTTCCGCTATCACTCTTTGTACAATTCAGCATGACTTAGTTTAAATAACACATTATGCAAATTAAATAACGGAAATGCTCTTATAGTTTACATTTCTATTGGAAATAAATAGCAATGTTATTTTGTAGAAGAAATAAATAACTGAGAAGGGGACGACGGAGATATATAACCTCACTTATCCGAATCATATATAGAGTTATCATATGTGACTAAAAAATAAAATCATTTGTCATAATATTCATTCATTAAAAACACTTAAATAAGCACTAATAAAATTAATGACTCCCGCTATAGTTTTAGCGTATATCACGTGTTTACTTCATTTTACGAACATAGTGAATGCAACAAAAGTTACTCTAAATGACAAAATATACTACTTTTGTTATATGCATATTTGCAGAAAAACGAATAGAAAACAAAATACCACTATTTTTAAATTCAGGCCTCCCTTACAACCCCCACTCCTGTCCGCCTCTATAAATGTTGGTATGGCTTATTATAATTAAGGTGTTAGTGCTAATACACATACCGAGTTTTATTTAGTTCGGTGAGTCTTTTGTGCCAAATAAAATTGGTAATAGGTTTTAGCGTATATCCCGTTTATAATACGTTATACGATAAAAGTGTATATAACTAAAGTTACTCTAAATAACAAAATAAACAACTTTTGTAATGTTCATACTTGCCGAGAAACCAATAGGAACGAAATACCGCTATTTTTAATTGCTGCCTTCCCTTATAACCCCGAATCCTGCCCGTCCCTAGAATTGTTCGTATGGCTTGTTATAATGAAAGTGTTAGTGCTAATACATATACTGAGTTTAATTTATTTCGGTTGGGATTTTTGTCCCAAATATAATTGTTCACTACCGCTATAGGTTTTAGGCAGTTATGCACATAACAAAAGTTGTTTAATTTGTTATTTAGAGTAACTTTTGTTATATACACTTTTGTCATATACCTAAGTATAAAGGCGTTATACGCTAAAAATGATAGCGGAAGTCAACAATTTTATTTGGCTCAAAAGACTCAACCGAACTAAACCAAACTCGGTATGTGAATTAGCACTAACGTCTTCCTTATTGTAAGCTATTCTAACATTTCTAGGGACGGGCAGGAGTGGGGGTTATAAGGGAGGCCTGAAATTAAAAATAGTGATATTTCGTTTCCTATTGGGGTTTCGGCAAATATGCACATAACAAAAGTTGTTTATTTTGTTATTTAGAGAAACTTTTGTCATATACACTTTTGTCGTATACCTAATTATAAAGGCGTTATACGCCAAAAAGTGATAGCAGAAGTCAACAATTTTATTTGGCACAAAAGACACAACCGAACTAAACCAAACTTGGTATGTGAATTAGCACTAACGTCTTCCTTATAATAAGCCATACTAACATTTCTAGGGACGTGCAGGAGTGGGGGTTATAAGGGAGGCCTGAAATTAAAAATAGTGATATTTCGTTTCCTATTGGGGTTTCGGCAAATATGCACATAACAAAGTTAATTATTTTATTATTTAGAGAAATTTGCTCAACAATTCTTTGGAACTACATGGTACCTCACCGGGAAAAATTAATTTAAATGTATGTTAATATTTTGTGCTTAATAATTCAAATCTATGCATAATGCACAGGAAACGGGAAATATGACAATATGGAGAACAGTGAAGTCTTACATAAAAAAATAATTTTATTATTAACAAATCCACAGAAACGACGGGTATTTAAACTAAACACTGGGACGGGTAAACGTCAAAATATTGTGCAAAGTAAAGCCTTGCCAAAAAAATACGATCATCATTCAGCCTCAAATGAATTCCCGAGCGAAGCCGGGTATCTGAGCTAGTATATATATACATATATATATGTATATATATATATATATATATATATATATATATATATATATATATATACAGGGTGTCCCAACCAAACGGCCAAACTTCAGGGATCGATAGAGGATCGAAAAAACTGAAAATAGTTGTGCAAAAAGTGTATTTTTTTTTAATAATGTATTTAAATTACAAAAAACTATTGGCTTTTTGAGTAAGCTTAATTTTTTAATTTACTAGGAGTAAATTTAGAAAACGTGAATATTCTCAAGCTTTCCTTATCAATAAAAAGTCCGTCACGCAGGCGCTGCGTAAACTAAGCAGATTTCCCACGTGAAGTTTTACAATAGGGAAATTTCACGAGAGCCAAGCCAGTCAAGGAAACGGCCGAACTAGATTTTGGCGGGAAAGTAACTCTCGTCCGTTAGGCTCCGAGATTAAATTAAAAACAATTCAATCTCAAAAAAAACAACAAGACCCCAAAAGATGGACTTTAATGATAGCAGCACACTTATTACACCAACACTAAATAGTACCACAGAATATCTATTATTTGTAAGACTTAATACTGCTGTGAATATTAAGTAAACAAATAAAGGGCAAGTAAAATGGTAAGAACTTTCCTGTTAGCAAACAGTCTGAGTTGTAAACAATCAGGTTAGCCAGCTTTTACCGGAAATAAAAGCAATTACGGAAATATATTTGAATATAAGTTATAAATTTTATTCATAACTATTTATTATATCTAGTACTGTAATTAATAATAAACCAGAACAATTTTAATCACAACCATTCCAAATTTAAGAATCCGGGAAGAAATTAGAAAGGGGGGGGGGCAAAATACGATTCAGACGGTTATGAGATTTTCACATGATTAAGGAACAAGCAGGTTAGCCAGCGAAGGTTTACAATAGATAAATATACATACAGGTAACACTTCCGTGAATATTAGTGAATAATTACAAACGGCAATGAGAAATCTTTCAGTGAATTTACAATATAAGTTAATAGTCCTTACAACGTAATACGGCTGGATTGTATACAAACAGGTTAGCCAACCTTGTAGCGCAGTATCGATAGATAGACCGGAAAAACAAACAATTAAAGAAATATATCTGAATATAAAATATTAATTTTATTGGAAACTATTTACTATAGTTAGTGGAGTAATTTGAAATGAATCAAAATAATTTCTATCTCAATCACTCAGATTATTGTAGTCCAAGAAAAAGGGGGGGGGGGGGTCAACAGAACGTATTTGTTTAAGTTGGTTAAACAATATTTTGTATTTAACCTAATAATGAGGTGGTTCATGAGATATCAGCTTACTATTAATATGTCCCCAGTAGGAGTGGGCGTTTGCTGGAGCGGAACTCATTACAAAAAAATACAAATATTTCGTATTTATATATTAATACTCATTATACGGAAAATATGTATAGAATAATATTTATAGTAAATGTAATTTGCAATAAGATTGGTTCTATACAATTTTTCGATCCGACGTATAGTAACGGAGATATTTCGAATTTTCGAAAATCCTCCCCTCTAAACCCCCCTCCCACTGGTCCGATTTCAGCCGTTAACGAACTTGATCTTTCTTTTTACATAAAACGACTAAATTTCGAGTTTCGTAACGATCAAACAAAAATTGCGACCGCTAGAGCGGTAACAGACAAATATATATATATATATATATATATATATATATATATATATATATATATAGATATATCTATATACAGTTTTGAACGGACCTCATTTTCGTCATCTACTAAGTAGGATCGATGGACATTTGAAGAAAAATGTCGAAAATTCCGTCATGAGTACAACCTCAATAGCTGATTTCCCTCAAGGGAAATCTGCTAAAACGTCTAGGTTGAGTGTTTAAACTTAAAAAGTAAGGATTAAAATGTTTACTATCATTTTAATCCTTTTTGGGGGGAATCCAGCCTCGCATTCTCACATTAGTGGTGTTGCTAGTACTGTTCAGTGAAGTCAACAAATATGGCTAGATTTACCAACGCTGAATACACGGACATAGTCTACGTCTACGGATTCTGCGATGGCAATGCACGTCAGGCAGTTCGGGAATATCGCAGACGGTTTCCTGACCGAGAAACCCCACACAGAGGTGTTTTTACCAGCACTTTCAGAAGGCTTCGAGAGACTGGGTCCTTCTCATGTAATCGTCGTGGAAACCGTATGCAGGCTCCGATGGAAGCCGACCTGAGGCGGAGGGAGAGCATACTGAGGCACTTCAATACCAACCATGGCACAAGCGTCCGGAGAGCTGCTTCAGTTCTAAGCATACCAAAGACAACCATTTGGCGCACATTAAGGGCTGACCGCAGGCATGCTTACCATGTACAAAAGGTACAAAATTTAATACCCGCTGATTATCCCCGCCGATTAAATTTTTGCAATTGGTACAAAGAACAATTGCAAAACGATGTAAACTTAAGTTCGAAAGTAATCTGGACGGACGAAGCGACTTTTACACGTGCGGGCATATTCAATCAAAGAAACTACCACCTTTGGGCACATGAAAATCCCCGCGCTGTTAGAGAATTTCACTACCAGCATGAGTTTTCTGTAAACGTGTGGGTCGGTCTTTGTTATAATCGCATAATAGGTCCCGTATTTTTACCTGCTCGACTCCACGCTGAAAGTTATCATCTATTCCTGGAGAATGACTTACGGGCACTTTTGGAAGATATCCCTTTGGAAACAAGGCTTGAGAGCTGGTTTCAAATCGATGGTTGTCCTGCACATCACGGAAGGGCCGTACGAGACTGGTTGGACAACTACCCAGGTCGCTGGATAGGACGAGGTGGGCCGGTGCCTTGGCCTCCCGGGTCTCCGGACCACACAGCACTAGATTTCTTCGTCTGGGGATACGTGAAAGAAAATGTCTACGGAGAGCCCGTCCGCACAAGGGATGACCTCATCGAGCGCATCAGAATGGTTTGCAACCAGCTCACTGCAGAACAATGTTTAGATGCAGTGCGATCTGCATGCGTGTATTGCAGCGAGAGGCCAGCACTTCGAACAACATTTACGTTGACGCTTTAGAAATTAACGATGTAATTTTAGAGAAGGTAAAACCTTCAAAATTTTCAGGGTTTTTTTTTCTCACTAAGGTAGACCCATATAAAAACTGAAACATTTATGTTTTCCAAGTAAGAATATTTAATTATTTTATTAATTTTCTAAATTTTTAATCTTTTTTTATGTTTTAATCTTCAGTTATAGTTCATAATGTTATCTACTTTAAAAAGGTAATTTAATGAATATTTGAATAAAAAAGTATTTATTATTTTTTCTTAATAAAAAATAATTTTTTTTTCAATTACCTTTCTGTTAGTATAAGATTAGAATACAATAATTGTATTGGAATAACATTTATTGCTAAAATTCATTCAAGGAATAAAATCCGCTCTTCCATTGGCCTTAACTAGTTTTTGCACAACTATTTTTAGTTTTTTTTGTGATTTTCTCGAAAACGAAGCGAAAACGAGGCATATGCCAGAGGACTTTTTGTTTTAGTTTTTCGATCCTCTATTGATCCCTAAAGTTTGGCCGTTTGGTTTGGGGACACCCTGTGTGTATATATATATATATATATATATATATATATATATATATATATATATATATATATATATATATATATATAAAATTTTGAACGGACCTCATTTTCGTCATCTCCTGGGTAGGATCGATGAACATTTGAAGAAAATTTTCGAAAATCGCGTCATGAGTACGACCTCAATAGCTGATTTCCCTTGAGGGAAATCTCCTAAAAAGTCCATCACGCAGGGGCTGCGTAAACTAAGCAGATTTCCCACGTGAAATTATACATACAATAGAGAGATCTCCATACGAGAGCCGAACAATTACGGCAAAGAGCCGAACTAACTTTTGGCGGGAAACTCCTGGGTCGTCCGTTATCGGCCCAAATTTAATAAAAATGCAAATATCTCGGTTAATATTCAAGCTGGAGAATAAATGTATAGAACAATATTTATAGTAAATTATATTTACAATAAGATTGGTTCTATACAATTTTTTGATCCGACGTATGGTAACGGAGATATTTCGAATTTTCAAAAAAAAACCTCTAAATCCCCCCCCCCTCCCACTGGTCCGATTACAGCCATTACGACCTTGATATGTCTTTTCGCATAAAACGTTTAAATATCGAGTTTGGTAACGATCAAACAAAAATTGCGGCTGCTAGAGCGTTAACAGACATATATATATATATAAAATTGTGAACGGACCTCATTTTCGTACTCTACTAGGTAGGATCGATGGACATTAGAAGAAAATTTTCGAAAATCGCGTCATGAGTACGACCTTAATAGCTGAGCTGATTTCCCTGAAGGGAAATCTGCTAAAAATAAATTTATATTGTACTAGCTCAGATACCCGGCTTCGCCTGGGAATTCATTTGAGGCTGAATGTTGAAGTATTTTCTTGGCAAGGCTTTACTTTGCATAATATTTTGACATTTCCCCGTCCCAGTGTTTAGGGTTTATACCCGTCGTTTTTTTTTTTTTTTTGTAAGACTTCACTGTCCTCCAAATTGTCATATTTCCCGTCTCCTGTGCATTATGCATAGATTTCAGCTATTAAGGACAAAATATTAACATAGATTTGAATTAATTTTTCCCGGTGAGGTACCTGGTAGTTCATATTGGACAGAATTGTTGAGCATATCAATATTTCTACGCAAATTACGTTATTTTTACTGTATATCTCGTTTATAATTCGGTATACGAAAAATATGTATATAACAAAAGTTACTCTAAATAACAAAATAAACACCTTTTGTTATGTTCATATTTGACGAAAAACCAATAGGAAACGAAATATCGCTATTTTTAATTTCAGGCCTTCCTTATAACCCCCACTCCTGTTAATCTCAGAGAATTTTAATATAGCCTAAAGTCTAAGTTGGGTTAGTACTAATATACATACCAAGTTTCATAAAATTCGGTTCAGCCGTTTATGCGTGAAAAGGTAACAAACAAACAAATAAACAAACATACAAACAAACAAACAGACACCAAAGAAACAAATTGCAGTTATGGTGTCTAGGACATGTGAAACGAAAAGTTATCGTGAAATTTCGCGAAAAAAATCAATGTACAGACAGAGGTTACAATTTTATATATATACTAGCTCAGATACCCGGCTCCAACCGGGAATTCATTTGAGGCAGAATGGTGATGGTATTTTTTAGCAGGCTTTACATTGCACAATATTTTGACATTTACCCGTCCCAGTGTTTAGGATTGATACCCGTCGTTGTCGTGGATTTGCTAATAATAGAATTACTTGTTCGATAAGGCTTCACTGTCTTCAATATTTTTATATTTCCCGTCTCTTATACATGTAAATATGGTGTATTTTTACTTCAGGCCTCCCTTAAAACCCCCCTCCCGTTCGAACCTAAAAATGTTAATATAATTTATAATCATGGAAGAATTGAAGCTAATTGACATTCCGAGTTTTGTTAAGTTCGGTTCAGCCGTTAGTGCCCAATAAAATTGTTGGCTCCCGCTAAAGTTTTAACGTATAACTCATTTATACTTAGGTATACGACAAAAGTGAATATAACAAAAGTTACTCCAAATAACAAAATAAACCACTTTTGTTTTGTTCATATTTGCGGAAAAACCAATAGGAAACGAAATATCGCTATTTTTAATTTCAGGCTTCCCTTATAACCCCCACTCCTGTTCGTCTCAGAGAATATTAATATAGCCTAAAGTCTAAGTTGGGTTAGTAGTAATATACATACCAAGTTTCATAAAATTCGGTTTGGCCGTTTATGCGTGAAAAGGTAACAAACAAACAAACAGACACCAAAGAAACAAAATGCAGTTATGGTGTCTATGACATGTGAAACGAAACGTTATCGTGAAATTTCGCGAAAAAAATCAATGTACAGACAGAGGTTACAATTTTATATATATATAGATATATATAGATTAGTATAAATGTTGAAGATGTGATAGGACCAAGAGGCAAGGTGATACTATACCAGCATAACAGTTCAATCAGGCTAGATAGTAGTGTCTACTGATAACGGCGCACAGCCATTACTTCTCTATTTATTATTTATTCATGTTCACTTTGTGCTACTGTTCTCATTGAACTTTTACGTTTTGAGACAAATACAAATACGTGACGCACATGGGTAATCTGCTTAGTTAACGCAGCCCCTACGTACGGACTTTTATTCCATCAATATTATACTTGATATATATATATATATATAAACATTTCTCTAAGTAGGTTGTTTAAGGTAAAAAAAGGAATAAAATAATATATCATCTATATCTCCGTAATCGTACGTGGGATCAAGGATATTTATATAACCGCTCTTTATTATCTAAGTAAAATGCTACGTTGCTTTACACGCTTATTTTAAATTATTTATTAACGTCTCCACTTTTTTCAACTAAGGCTAATTGGGACGGCTTATATATAGGTTACCACCGTTTTCTACCCTGGGTGGGACTAACACTTTATTTAACGAGTTCGTCACTAAATAAATTAATATTGCCCATTGGCTGGAATCGAACTTGCCACTCTAGGTTTACCATGTGTTTCATTCATTTGATGTCATAAATAAAATAAGCTTGACATAAATAAAAAAGTCCGTCACGCAGGGGCTGCATAACTAAGCAGATTTCCCACGTGAAGTTATAAAATAGAGAAATCTCCATACGAGAGCCGAACAGTTACGGCAAAGGGCCGAACTAACTTTTGGCGGGAAACTCCTGGATCGTCTGTTATCCGCCCAAATTTAACAAAAATGCAAATATCTCGGTTAATATTCAAGATAGAAAATGAATGTATAGAACAATATTTATAGTAAATTTCATTTACAATAAGATTGGTTTTATACAATTTTTTGATCCGACGTATGGCAACAGAGATATTTCGTATTTTCGAAAATCCCCCCTCTAAAGCTCCCCCCTCCCACTGGTCCGATTTCAGCCATTAACGAACTTGATCTGTCTTTTTGCATAAAACGTTTAAAAAGTGAGTTTGGTAACGATCAAACAAAAGTTGCGACCGCTAGAGCGTTAATAGACAAATATGTTGTTACGTTTTTTAGCAGATTTCCCTTAAGGGAAGCTATTGAGGTTGTACTCATGACGGAATTTTTGAATTTTTTCTTCAAATGTCCATCGATCCTACCTAGTAGATGACGAAAATGAGGTCCGTTCAAAACTGTATATATATATATATATATATATATATATATATATATATATATATATCTATATATGTCTGTTACCTCTCTAAGGTCCTCGCTCTAGTGGTCGCAATTTTTGTTTGATCGTTACCAAACTCGATATTTAGTCGTTTTATGCAAATAGAAAGATCAAGTTCGTTAACGGCTGAAATCGGACCAGGGGGAGGGGGGTTTTAGAAGGGAGGATTTTCGAAAATTTGAAATATCTCCGTTACTATACATCGGATCGAAAAATTGTATAGAACTAATCTTATTACAAATTAAAGTTACTATAAATATTGTTCTATACATTTATTCTGTATCTGGAATATTAAGCGATATATTTGCATTTGTATTATGTGTGTGGTCGGCAGGAGTTGGCTATGTTCGGGACATTCCGCTGAGAGCTAGGGCGGCCGTTTCATCTCTGATCGCCCCTCGTGAATAGGTTTACAGATTCATTACTACTACTGTTGTTATTAGGCAGATTTCTCTATTGTATAACATCACGTGGAAAATCTGCTTAGTTAACACAGCCCCTGCGTGACGGACTTTTTATTACCAAAACCAGTAATAAACGTTTTTAATAAGAGTTCTTTTGGATTGCAAAATTAAATACTCGCAAGTTTCACAGTTTTCATCACTGCACAATTTATTTCACAATACACTTGGTAATTATTCTGAATTACTACTCACAGTATACACTTATAGCGTCACTGTTCTTCAGATTACACAGTCACTGAAATTCACAACAAAGACGGCACTGCACTGTCCTTTAAACACGGCACTAAACTGTTACTTACAGTCACGGCCCAACACTTTTCTTCACATAAAAACACTTTACCGCACTGCACTAAGTCGCGCTGTAGCACTGATGTGACCATCAAGATCGCTGAGTATAAAACTGACTCGCTGGCGGCTGGCTGTTCTTTATATAAGTCGTCGGCATACATCAAAGGGGAATTGTCTGGACTCTTCGACGTCTGGCTGGAAGGTACTGGTATGAGCTAGGCCATTCTGTCGGATTCTCTGATATATACCGCACTTCCCAAATACGCGACTCTCTCTCTCTCTCTCTCTCTCTCTCTCTCTCTCTCTCTCTCTCTCTCTCTCTCTCTCTCTCTCTCTCTCTCTCTCTCTCTCTCTCTCTCTCTGAAGGATTATTCATGTGTTTAATTTTCGCAACACTGCCGCCCACTTAAGCCTTTTCGTCCCGAATAGGCTCAATATCGCCGTTGCCATACTTGGCTAGGCTATAGTCCTTTCTTGCGTTGTGGGTTGAATTGTAGACCCATTTGTCCTTCCGTAAATTCGTCCGTATTCACTGCTCGAACACACACGCCACCCATCTGGTTACTGGTCACTTTAATGCGGCCCAATTTTTCATGACGGGTCGACCTTCCATTGCCCTCCTTAGCCAGAATAGTGTCACCCTTCTGCGCCGTCGACCTGGCTCCTCCTGAGTTAACATGGCTAAGTCGTACATGAATGACGCACTCCTCTTCCTCGGCCCTATATATATATATATATAAATATATAATTTTGAAAGGACCTGTTTTTCGACATCTCCTAGGTAGGGTCGATGGACATCTGAAGAAAATATTCGAAAATCGCGTCATGAGTACGACCTCAATAGCTGATTTCCCTTAAGGGAAATCTGCTAATAGAGTGGCGAGTTCGATTTCCGCCTTGACAAAGGAATTTACTTAGCGACGGAATTCACTAAATACAATTCTGAGTGCCACCCTGGCTAGAAAACGGAGGCAACCTGCAGATCTCAAAACATAAATGTTCAATAAGAACAGTATTTAGTATTTAGGCTTCAAATAAAGTGCTTCATAATATATCAGCTTATTGTTAATATGACATGAGTAGGGGTGGGGGTTTACTGAAGGCTTGAACATTACTTTTGCAATAAGATTAGTCTTATACAATTTTCCAATCAGGCGCATAAAAGCTAAAAATTTCTTCAAATATTCATCGATCCTACCCAGAAGATGACGAAAAAGAGGTCCGTTCAAAACTGTAAGTGTATATATATACACAGTTTTGAAAGGACCTCTTTTTCGTCATCTGCTGCATAGGAACGATAGACATTTGAAGAAATTTCGAAAATCGCGTCGTGAGAAAGACCTAAATAGCTGATTTCCACTCACTGCACATTTATCCCACGTAGTAATTGTCAGTTGAACATTTTTTATTTCAGTTGAAAATATGGCGTTAATATGTTAGTTGTTAATCTAAGAGGAGTTGGTTTACTATGTTGAAAATAAAAAATCAAAATAACTATTTCACCCCCTTTCTGATCCACCCTCTTTCTGAACCCGATGTCAGCTGTTAACGACCAGATATTTACTTTTATATGAAGCGATTAAATATAGACTTTGATAAGCATAATATATAAATTTCGGTCACTTGGTCCTTTTATATATATAAAACAATTTAAACTGAGCTCATTTCAGTAATTTTCCGAAACCCCCTGATGCCCACGCAGACGTAAGAGGGAATGGATTAGTTACGCCAATAAACAAGAATGATTGGTATAGGTGCAATGTTTCACTTTATAGAAAAAAGCACTCTAGTATAATTTGTCAACTGCTTAGGATATTAAATGTTATTCTTTACACAAAGCTAACTTATTTTGTCAATAATCGATCAGATAATATATGTTTTATAGCCCGTAGATTGGACTGTTGGTCTTTTTGAAAAAAAAGTTTGGAAAATAGGTTTTCAAAATTAATAGCTGTTTTCTCTTAAAGGAAATATGTTAAATTTTAGGCGTATATTGCAGAGGTTCCGTCATACGAGGGAAAAACAGCCAGCTGTAGTTCTATATTAAGATCTTATTCAAGGCGAGATGTAGTTGTATTTTGCCATAGTTGGTGGGGGTTCATTGAAAGCAAATAAGCTTAGAATAAACCCATTGCTACGTCCTACCGGGGTTCAGAGTTATATTTTATTCGTGCACTATTTCTCCTCGGTAGTACCCGACCAACAGTCAAGATAAAATGTTGAGTGGAACGTACGTAAATATGATAATTAACTATTGTTTCATTGGTGTTTAATTTTTCTGATTGGAACTAACCAGTTTTAACATAAAACCAACATTTCATGTACACATACAAGTTACATTTCTTATTAAATCAGATAAATGAAATTGGGAACGTTACAGAAATTTCCCAGTATTATATTTAAAAAAAAATGCAAATATATTAAACTGTATATTATTATTTGAAGAAAGATATTGTAAATGTAAGGGTTTCTTTCGTGGCAATTCGTCTTTAATAGCAGTGGTCAACAAAATTATTAGAAAAAGTGTTCCTTTTATTTTATTAATCTGAGCCCGTACAATAATTACAATTAGATACTTTACCGTTCTATAAAAAAACTACAGTTTAGACAGGCGTGTTACTACGCTAGAAATAGATGGATGATAGTAGATGAGATCACCAAGTTCTCTTCGTTGCCTAGATATCTTTCAATGCAGTCATTGTGAGAATGATAATGCAAATTATTAGTTTGATCATTCATTACAATGAGTATTGCCACTTTGATACAAAACCACACTCATGCAAGCCTTATATCATGTTGTAAACCAGCAACTGTAACAACTGTACACATGACTTCTCCCTTGAACTAATGCATTCTACATGAGAGTTGTTGCTCAATGATGTAGTGAACAAAAGAAATCAATCAGTTGTATGAAACATCTTAGACTATAAACCTTTTTGAAGTTACCTTAGTTAGTATTCGGAGAGTTTTTTTTATTGCTTCCTTTGATCTCTACTTCTCTGGGTCTGATTTCAGTCATTGTTACCACACACGATATATAAAACTTGGATGTAAAATTGAAGATGTAGTTCGTTATCTGGGGGAGGGGTAGTTTAACGAAGAAAATCGAAAATTCAAATTATCTCCGCACCAATGAGTTGGATAGAAAAATTGTGACGTTGTTCTACAGACTTCTCTACCTAGAATATTAACCGAGATTTTACAACTTTTAGCAGATTTACCTTAAGGGAAATCAGCAATGAGATTGTACTCATGATGCAATTTTCGAAAAATGTCCGACGATTCTCCCTAGGAGATGACGAAAATAAGGTACGTTTAATATATATATATATATATATATATATATATATATATATATATATATATATGTTGCCCCAAGTTCCCGTGCCACAACCTTAAAATCATCGTAAACGAGGTTGAATATGGGCTGAAAAGATTCTTTTCTCTGAAAAGAGCACACCAAATCTCAGCCTTTTATTAATACAATTGGTGATTTTAAGGGGGGTGGCATGGGAACTTGGGACACCCTGTATGTATATGTATGTGTATATATATATATATATATATATATATATATATATATATATATATATATATATATTGGGTTGATGCAAAATTAATGCAGGTTTCCTCTATTGCGATATCTTAATTCCAATTGTGTAAACAAAGCAAATCCTAACATTGATCATTATTATACCTAAACAAACCTTATATAATACCCTCTCTTTCACCATGAATTTGATCAGTAAAATCGTTTTGTTCAGTGTGTTCAAAGGTCTTAAATTGAAAATGTCGAAGTGGGATTTTCGTCAAATTTATTTTTACGAATTTAAATTAGGGCGCAGCGCTGCGCAAACGGCTCGTAATATTAACGAAGTGTGGGGTCCGGGGGTTATTAACGAGTGCACGGTGCAGCGTTGGTTCCAGAAGTTTCGCAGTGGAGATTTCGACCTCGAAGACAAGGAAGGTCGGGGCCGTCATTTTGCTCTTGACCACGACCAGCTGAGGCCAATAGTGGAAGAAGACCCAACCAAAACCACCCGAGAAATAGCGGTAGAACTCGGCGTGAACCAATCCACAGTTGTACGCCACTTGGAAGCAATTGGTAAGGTACAGCTTTCTCAATCGAGGTGAGACTAAAACTGCTGACAAGTACTGTAAAGAAATTGACAACATGAATCAAAAATTACAATGTCTTTGCCCAGCATTGATGAATCGGAAGGGACCTATCCTTCTCCATGATAACGCCAGACCACACGTCGCACAACCAACGCTACGACGACTGCACGAGTTGGGCTACGAAGTTCTCCCACACCCACCTTATTCACCTGACCTCTCTCCTACAGACTACCACTTTTTCAGGCATCTGGATAACTTTTTGAGGGAGAAAAATTTTCAAAACCACGATGAAATTGAAAATTCGTTTCGTGACTTCATTGAGTCTAGGGATTCAGATTTTTTATCTGGTGGAATAAGAAAACTTGTCAAAAGTGCATTGATTCAGATGGAAATTATTTTGATTAAATATACATAGTTAAAGTAAAGATATGGCCTATTTTCAATGAATATTAAAAAACCTGCATTAATTTTGCATCAACCCAATATATATCTATATTGTTTGTTTGTTTCGTAGGGTTTTAGGGCGAAAAACTACCGGGTTATCATCGCCCTGTAATATCTATAACTCACATTTTGGTACCCTCATCCATATCGCCATTTTAACATTGTAAACGATATATATATATATATATATATATATATATATATATATATATATTCTACTATGAATTTTAACAAAGATATTTGTTTTATTTTTCGTTTTCAGCCTTCAGTAAACCCCCACTCCTATTCAAAATAACAATAAGCTGTTATAAAATAAAACCGCTTTATTTCAAAGTTTAGTACCAAATATTGTCTTCATGAAATCATGAAACCTCGTTCATCCGAGATACACGCAAAGCGTTGTGCAATGGCATCAATTATGATAAGTCGATCTTTTCTCGAAAATGTTTATTTGACCTGTATCATATTCGATATTTATCCGCTTCAGTCAACACTAAAGATCGTATTTATTGGCCGAAATCGACGTAGGAATAGAAGGGGGGATTCGTAAATTCAATAAATCTGCGTTATCGTGAGTGGGTTCGAAAAATGTTATAGAACCAATCTTGTTAAAATATTGATGCTCTACAATTGTTGCTCTATGAATTGTTTCGTCACTCGAATACAAAGGGAGAAATTGATATTGGTTTTCACTCTGAATATGTGGTGAGATAGGAACACAAGTGTGTTATACCATCAAGTAGGGAATCTGATTAGTTTAGTTATCGTCTCTATATAAATACCTTTTATCCCGGCGGAAATCTAACTCGCCAATCTAGGTGTACCATGTGTTTCACTGAACCCGTGGCTCTAAGCATACGATTGACTTTAAGGCTAACGTCTGAACACATTGCTAACCTGAGCTCCCTAGTTCATTAGCATTATGTCATATGTTGCAATACTATGAGTGTTTGTGCCAATAGTTTTTAGACTAAGGTTATGTATCTATCTAGATTTTTTCACTGTTACCTATATTTTAGCATTCTCGATTAGCCATAGTAGCATAAAGTGGACATAAATAATAATGTTTTAGCATTGCATATAGCTGGGTCAACGTTACTATGAACACTGCATAACAAAAAAGTTGCCGTGGCGTGGAAGAAAACGAGAAACAAATATATTATTCACATTAAAAAGTTTTAATACTAGTTTTAGGAAAGTTTTCATTATGCGATTTTTGATAGGATTGGATCATGGGAACAGATGGTATTTTACGACATAAGTTTTCCATGGAGAAATAATTATGATTTTTTGTGACATTAGAATAGGAAATTTACAAAAATTAACACTCTTTAAAATTAACTCTTGTAAATTCATACTAATTAAAAGGACGGATCTGAAATACCAATTTTGGTGAGTACTTTAAGAAATATCATGTTATGGCTTAACAAATGACAGCTGTTTAAATTATTACTGCCCTCATTTAGTCATCTATAATTAATTTGATGTACATTGGTAGAATAAATTGGACTTCATTAAATAACATTAACATTCTTTTACGGTATATCTAATCTGGACTGGTTATCTATAGGTTGTCACTTTTCTTGGTAGTGCTAGACTAAGGATTTTATATAAGCTAGACAGGAAATAACTTCCTATTGCCTACGTGGGAATCAAGCCCATGACGCAACTTGTTAAAAATGCATCAACTTATGTTAAAATTCCCCATTAGCCGCCCGTACCATAGTGTGGACGTTACTGTTATTCGTCAACGTCCTCTTTGTACTACTATGGTCACTTGGGAAAGTGGACGTTAATGTATAATAATATTAAAATACAGTTGACCTAAATTTATGTTACTCTAACCTGCTATAAAATTCATTCCGGTGCGGTAGCAATTCAGAATTTAAACCTCTAATATAAATTCAATTCAATTGATCCCAGAATTCAAACACAAAATGATCCATTTTTTAAAATATTATTTTGACCAACAGCTTACAAAGGAGTGTACAATACGGCTATCATAGGAAATCAACGCTTATTTGTTGCATAACAGCCTTCTTTGAGTTTTCAAGATGAAATATATATTTCGCAGGCTCTTCAAATGAAATAATTTTACTCAACCTATTAATTAATTCATCTTTTTAAACCATTGTGGAGCAAAAACTCTCGTAATCTTGAAATGAGTAACGAGTTATACTATAAATACATTGTGCTATTCATGTAAATGTTTTTACCAAAAGTCAACCAATGGCTTAGAAGTAGGTAAGACGATGAATATAAACAATATATAAATTAGTCAACCGTAGATTAATTTATAATAAAGAGTTCATAAAATTAAGTCAAAGTGGGGAGAATCGACTAGATTTGCGGAAAGATTTATCTGTTTTTTTTAATAATGTTTAATCACGTGATAACATTGTGTTGTTCTTACGACAATATTATAGTTTAAACAACAAAATATAGTTTTAAAAGGCCTGCCTCAGTTGGCTATAGGAAATATGAACTATATAAAAAAATATTGAATAAGTTCGTGTGAGGGCTAAATCGAAATGAATTCTATATATTGAAATAATAAATTGATTAGCTTACCTACTTAAAGATATATATCTTCTAATTTAAAGAAAATATTTGAAATAAACATCAAAACATTCTATTGCAATCGATCCTTCATAAATATATGAGTGTTATCTTGAATGTTCTTATTCTCTCTCTCTCTCTCTCTCACTGTCTCTTCCCCCCCCCCTCTCACTCGCTCGCTCTCTCTCTCTCTCTCTCTCTCTCTCTCTCTCTCTCTCTATATATATATATATATATATATATATATATATATATTGTTATTGAGAAAGATATAATACACATTTCGATTGTTCGTATGTAACAATTATTACAAATAGAAATAATCTTCAAACCAATTGTTGACATAGTTAAACTAAAGTCGTTTATCGGAGATATTTATATCAAACAATTAAAAGAATTATTTAAATTTTCCTTTTTTGTTTTAAAAATGTTATTTTTATGACGATAGATCTTGAAATTTTAGGAGTTAACTGTTTATAATGTGCTAAACTAACGTTAATTATTTTACTTCGGAAAAAATTGCTTAAACTAATAAATTATAATTTAATAACTGAAACACTGGCTGCAGGTCTATTATGGTACGATTCAAGGGCGGAAATTTCACCTGATAAATTTGAGCCCTGGAGGGCGCTAATAAAATCATTCACTAATGAACAAAGAGATAGGCAGGAATATTGGATCAAGCACAAACTAGGCGGAAGATTTATAGACATTAGACAGAAGACTAATAATTAACAGTACTTCAAACATTATACTAGTTTATGATTAGTGTCAGCTTTTGGAAACTGACTTCATTTTAGAAACTCTTTCAAATCATCAAGGATGTGCTATAAAACTTAGACTACTTTCTCTTGAAACTGTTAATACCGTCATTCTTTACAAATAAAAATTTCGTAATTTATGTTGTTACATAGTCTTTTTTTAAAAATGTATGATCGGTGAATATTTTTTCAGCTTTATCAGTGTTTTTAAAGCCTCTACTAAAATTTTAAGGGTAGTATTATGTTTTTGACAGCCCATTAACTTTTTTTTATATAAAAGTAAAAAAAAAACAAATTTAATCAACAATGAATCCTTAGAAATTAGATAGAAACGAATCTTTAGAAATTGAAATACCCATTTTACCCAACGACCGTATTGCTGTAGATGAATGAATGAGTACCGCCTATTCAGTCGTTTCGAGTGTTTTTCTGCCTGGGAATGAAAGTTTATTCAAAAGATTCTATACAAAAGAGAACATGGTCGTTTGAAAATGTGTGTAAAAGTGTTTTAAAGGTTAAAAGGCAACATGGATAAGAAAAGTAAAACTTAATTGGCATATCTGAGACACGAAGATGTAACTAATAAAAGTATTTAAATTGGACAGAGAAAATGTTTTTTTGGAGACACCCAAATTAAATGAAACATAAGATTTAAAAGAGTACATTTATTAGAACTATAAGTTGTGATCTTTAGATCATGGTGATCTAAAATGATTTGAAACTGGTCAACTAGACAGAAAAAAAGATAAATCCTTTCCTACTATCTATATATTTATCATGAAAGAGTAAGTTTTGTTCGTGATGATGACGGTGAAAATCGAACATACGTACAGTCATATTCGGCTCCTGGAACCATTAAACGAGTTGTCTGCACGCAAACACTACCCTACTAACCACCAATTCGCTTCCATATGGAAATGTTATGGCATAAATTAAAACATCAGTCACATATAAAACCTACACGAGTTACATAGGACGGTTAATAGTTTAAAATGTTAATTTAGGTTTATGTTCGTCAGCGTTTGACCGGAACTGCTACAGAATTGCCAATTAACATTAACGAAACTTGTGTTAATTAATCTGCATTACTGAATGAATTATTCAATACTACAGTTTCACCAATCATGCGCATTCAACGAATTTTGTACTGTCTCATGCCATTAATATTTTGATGGTAATGTCTGTTGTGCAATGTGGCACCTACATTTTTAAATGTATTTGAATAAAAGTTGGGTTTTAACCTTTTTGAAGGTGTTGTAAATTCAATGCACCTGAGCTATCTGGGGAAGACTTAAATACAATGGTAAATTTCTCTTCTGTTATTCATTGGATCAATAAATGTTATAAAAGGTAGTTTATACATATTTTTGGTGGGTAAATAAGGTAGGTAGAAGTCTTCTGTGTTCCCAACAGTGTTATAGAAAATGTTAACTTCGTATTCTCCTATACGCCTCCCTCCACCACCAAACTAACCTAAACTAATTTCAATAATTAACATAATATCTCTACAACGTTTCCATGTTTGCGGGGCTAAGTACACATTTATAATACATATTCCGAAGTTCATGACATCAAAACGATTATCCTTGCCCTGGTCTAGGTACTGCAAAAGGCCAGAATTGGTTACTCTGAAAACAGAAAGTTTGTGAAATTACTTGATTTTTCGTAGCTGATACATTGTAGGGATAGATGAGATCTTAGGTAAATCGTAGGTAGGAGCTTCATGAACTAAGCAAATTTCACACGAGCTGGTAAATGACTCGCTGATAATCTCAATAGCCATCTATTCTCTATTTCTGCCTTAATAAGAAGCTAAATACAATTTTTCCATAACGGAGATATTTCGAATTTTTGAATCCCTCCAGCTCTTTCAGCCATTAACTAATACGATCTTTAGTGTTGAACGAAACTAATATATATCGAGTATGGTGTAGAACAAATAAAATTGTTTGAGTTATTAACGTAAATTCTTAAATGGTATCGCCATCACACCGTATTTGCAAATACCTCACACAGTAAAAGTTGAATGAAAACAATATTTGATATTTAAGCTTATAATAAAGTGGCTAATGATATAATAGGTTATTGTTAATACGACATGAGTAGGAGTAGAGGGTTTACTAAAGACTGAAAACTAAAAAATGCAAATATCTCGGTTAATATTCAATATCGTAAACAAATATATACTGGTCAAAAATGAATAGGGATATTGGTTATTTTTTCTTATCCTATTAATTTTAATTAAATCGATCTTAATTAAATTTCTTTTTTATGGGGGAAAAAAGACAATAATTTCTAATAAATATTAATGATACTTATAATAAAAAAAAAAATATGCTAGGCCCCATACATACCACAAAACAGCCAATATCCCTATTCATTTTTGAGCAGTATATATATCAAGATCTATAGGAAATTAAAATTGCAATAAGATTAGTTCTATAAATGTTACGACGTATAGAAACGGGGATATTTTGAATTTTTAGAATTTCCTCTCGATCCCCTCTTTCTCTTGTTCAAATTCAACCATTAACGATCTACTAAAAACGTTTAAACATAGATTTTGGCAACGATAGAACAAACATTGCGACCGGTAGAGAGTTAACAGGCAAATATATATATATATATATATAGTTTTGAACGGACCTCATTTTAGTCATCACTTGGTAGAATAAATGGACATTTGAAGAAAGATTTCGAAAATCCCCTCATGATTACTAACTCAATGTATGGAAGAATTAGAATCACACAATTTTGTGGAATGTGCAAGAGCTGAAACACGTACATGTCATATAGTCATATGCAGTGACTTAGGTATTTCTGTTGTCAATCCAAAACACATAATTTCGTTTATTTGGGTATTGCGAGGGCACATAGACAGATAAAAACGCAAAATGCTACTTTTAAGACATTCCCATAAACGTTCTACAATAATTATTTGTGACACTTTAGATATTACAGTTTAATAAATATTAAAAGCAATATTTCAGACAAAAATTCACTGATTTTTTTTTTTGGACTTAGGTTTTTATTAAACTTATCACTTTTAATTTGCTCCCCTTTTATTTTGTTATGAATTTCATATCATATGGTTGTGATTTTGCTGTGTTTCGACGAAAAGCCATATTTAATTCTTTAATGAAGTGTATTGCCTTCTTCATCTTCTTCTAGGATTTGTATAAACTGTTCTTTAAATGCATTTAATTATAATATTAAATAATAGAACACCTACTTTGAAAAATGTTAAAATACACTTGGGTAATCCAGAAAATATTAATTTGGTTGCTTCACCATTTTTAAAATATCTGATTTTTTGTATACCCTTACATGTTGGAAGTTGAAAATCATCATTTTAAAATTTTTGCTGCCCATAGTTTTTTAATGGCGGCCAATTTTGTTCGGTGAACTGCTACAACTTTTACGCCAACACTTATATATCCTAAACTATTTGTCCTAGGGGTGATGTTTCTTGAGAAGGATTAGAATACATAAGACAAGATTTTTTTTGTAGGACCTAAGATGGCTATGCCATGGCTAAACTGGAGCGTGAAACTTCGATTCGTCAGAGTAGAAAACACAATTCCCATTCACTCCAGTTGCTCGCTTGCCAGCAAATATTCCTCACGCCGACTTCTATATGTCTCGTTTTCGCCATATACAGAACATCAACAGAATATCAATAATCAAGGATTTGAAAAGTGAACCTTAATTTAATAAAATTAGGAATTTATATTCAAATGTTTTTACAATTATTACTCATGAGAGTCTATAAGAATTGTTGTTATTCCAAAGAAAAGCTTATGATGTCTTCACTAAACGTAAAAGATGTTGGAAAGCAGATTATTTTTATGCAGTCTAAATGCTAATAAGCAGCTCGAAATAGATACAAGAGTGGGTAAAGAGGATAAAGTGGGTTGATGAAACAAAGGCGCAAGTAGAAGGAATCGAACAGGCAGACATCAGGCATGGTAGAAAATTGACAGGTGGTTATTCCATATCACCTAAATACATAGTTCCTTATTATAGGTTCTGCTTAAAGTAAGGAGATTCCCCGTGTGACGTCCTAGAACAGGCCTTGTATGTTCGCAAGTCAATAATGAGTCCCACAATGGATAGACTCAGAGAAGGTGTCATGTTGCTGCTAATAAATGTCACCTAATTAAAAAGGTCATTGTCAGAGATGTTTTATAAGGTAAAGTGATTTGCTATGAGAAATTATACAATAGGCATTGCTTGATCCCAAGTCAATAATGAGTTATATACAGAAATAAAATTTAGGTGCTAACATCTCACCAGACAAGGCCAGAGGTACTGCGCAAAGTATGGAGATTTTACATGTTAAATTGTAGAAAAGACATTGTTTGTTCGAAAGTCGAAAATGAGTGTAATATTCGAATGAGGCATGGACGTCAAGCAGCTTATATATGAATCTTATATCTTGCTTTAGTACAAAGGCCTTGTTATAGGAGCTCCTCAAAGTTCGCAAATTTCCCATGCCATGTTCTCATACACATGCATGGGCGCCAACGCTTTAACTCACTTGGCCAACCTGAACCCCAATTTAGCTAACCAAAGGAAGTTGATAAAATCAAAAGTTGATTAAACACTGCAGTTAATTTTATGTAATGTAAAACATCACTTCGTTTGCTTTGAGCTATCTCCCAGAATATTAAGAAGTAGAAAGGTAGAAGAATAAAGAATTTGGCACGGCAAGTCTTTGGTTCAAAGGAAAATAAGATAATTAGAGGAATAGAAATGCGGCACTGCTGAAAATGCTCCAATGGAAAGCTCGTAATTGGCATGAAGCATAGTCCTCAATTACGAGGCACTCAAAATGAATGCTGAGTAATAAAATACCGCAATAAGGGACTGAAGGAGTTTTTTTTTCTGGGATCAAGGAAGCCTTAATTTTAAAAAGGATGTAGATTAGCTTCAACAGGGATGAAGTCTAAGGTCTAAATTCTTTCAGGTCGGAAAGGGGAACCTTCCCACTGAGAGATCAAAGCGAGGGTAGTTGGGCCCTGCACTTCAATCAGCCGTTATATACATATACATATATATGTATGTATATATATATATATATATATATATATATATATATATATATATATATATATATATATATATATCATTGTGAGGAGTTCGGCTCCAGCGGTTTGAATATTTGTTGTTCTGAAATGCGTCCATCTTCGTCAGGCAATAAATTAAATTTGAATAGCTAATTGTTTTGGATTTTATTTTAATATGGCTTCCCACGTTTCAGAGAGTATGACACCGTCCACGCCGTTTATTGTATTTGTTCTCTTGTTAATTTCGATAGCTTCTAGGACCAATCTTTTACCGTGGTGGTCTTCTCTGTGTAGAACTTTTGTCTCGTCGAATTTAATTTGGTGAGAACAAATACTAGGGTGTCTAGCTTGTTCTATGGTGTTTCAGATCAGCCATGTGTTGGTTGACTCTTGTAGCAGTCTTTTTACCTGTCTGTCACACATAAACTTTACGGCAATCACTATTTTACGAGATAGTGGTGTTTATATGAGACCCTGTGATTGCGGTAAAGTTTATGTGGGACAGACGAAAAATGGTATAGAACCAATCTTATCGCAAATTAAATGTACTACAAATATTATTTTATACATTTATTCTCTATCTTGAATATTAAACGAGAAATCGATAAAATTAATAAGTTATATTCAGGTATATTTCTGTAATTGTTTTTCTTTCCGGTGAAGAATATCCCTATCCGTTTGTTCAACTCTGAGGGATTGGCAGACCTGTTTTTTAACAATTCAGACCCTTTCCGTTAGGAGGTTACTAAAATTGAGTGAAAGATTTCTCATTACCGTTTGTATTTATTCACTTAATATTCACGGTAGTGTTAAGTGTTACCAGTATGTAGACTTATCTATTGTCAAACTTCACGAAGGAAATCCGCTTAGTTTACGCAGCCCCTGCGTGACGGACTTTTTTGCCGCCTACTCTTCATCCATGTAAATGGTAAAGGAGAGTCCTAAAGATTTAGGGAAGAGCGAGAGAGGGAAATGTACAGGAGGGAGTTTTGAGCTTTGTTTTACGAGGGGGGCCCGCATTGATTCGCCCCCCCCCCTTACCTCCTCACCTCCGCACTCTGATAGGACTAATATTCAAAAGCTATTCTCCCCTCTCGCCCCGATAGGCCGACCCTTAGCCCTCAGCTAATAGCCACTTCACCTTTTCAATTCAATCTATATAAGTGCAAGGAAATATCTCTTACCGTATATTCCTCACTTTATATTGGTTTTTATCATTTTCATTTCCTAATTTATACACTGATTAATGGACAATTAATGCACTGATTAACGCAGATACTTTTTTTAAACACTCAGCAAACGTGTGTACTATTGAATTGGACCGTTTAAATATGTTATTATTTTGAAAGAAACTTATAACTTAAATTTTAACATTTCTTGTAATTTATTTTAAAAAAAAAAACTTGTATTTTTACCACTTTAGAGTAACAATATAATTTATATATGTACTTTGGTAACATTTTTGGATCTTATATAATAATTTTCAAATGAAATATTTTTAAATGGATAGAGGAAAACATGAAGTGTATTTTGTACCACAAGTTGTTTTCGTGTATGTATCTACATATATAGACACATTGTAACATCAGTAGGGACTCAGGTTAGCCATGTGATTTAAGGGATTGCTCGTCTTAATCTCTCTTGGGAAACCAAAATTGGAATTTATTTAATGAAGGACTCATTAAATAAAATCATAAATACCGTCCTGGATAGAAAGTGCAGGTAACCTGTATATAACTCATTCAAATTATCCATAGTAGTATCAAGTGGACGCTAATAAATAACTAGAACAAGTATCGCTCATGTACAACAACGGCAAGTCTCCTGCTGCCGGTTTCGAAGCAGGTATCTTCCTCACATGTTGTCGACTACTTTCAGTGAATGCTAAGGTAGGCCTATGGCCATAAAATATATTCATTGACTAATTGAATAATTGAGCCGTTTGAAACTGCTGAAGGAACAGAATTTAACCAAACCAATTACACATGAAGAAATGAGTTCTGAAAAGAGTTTCTAGAGTTAAATAAAATAATTACAGCCATCAGGACAGGCTCATTTGAAATGACAAAGAGTGTGCGCCAGAATGATTCTTTACCGATGGTCTGAGTTGGCCTAAATATCTGAAATAGGACAATCCTGATCATAATGTTATTGAAGACATTCAGCAGAACAGCTTTGGAGCAGGTCTGTCTGAGCCAACCAAAAGTCCTTAATGCGGGAAAAGCTCTCGAATAACCATTTCGTTTCATGATAACAGTGCTGACAATTATAGTGACATAACAAACGAAAATTAAAGATCTTTTGCAGAAGCCTGAAGTCTTAATGAGTTAAAACACTATCTATGTGCAATAGCAATTCAGGGAATAGAATGACTGCGTTCTCAATGACTGTTGATTATTTAAAAGATGTCAGGAAGTCATGTAAATAAACTGAACTCTATGGGGATTAATTTTCTTCCTAAATGAAGACATCAAGAAAAACCGAAATATTCCGTGCACCTTTTAGAAAGGGAAGGGGATATCAAAAAGATGAATTAAAGTACTGATTATAGTATGAAAAATAAGAAGATAGGAGCTGAATTATACCGAATTAAAACTTAACTCGGTTAGGCCTCTTAAGAACTGTGAAACCTATTATTTTTATCTTCGATCATTGTTGTAATGAATATGCAATGCATTAATGACGGATCTCAGTCAATGAATTACTGCGCATAAATTGTTAAAGAAAACATGACTTGTGAATGGGAACCTAGTTGCCCTAGTCCAATACGAAATGATTTATTAGTTAGCGTGCCCCGCTCATAAAATATCTAACGGAGGACAGCTCCATGAATGAGTTAAAGCAATCTCAGAGTAATAACAGGTTGAGTGTTTTGAAGGTTAGCCTTTACTAGGATCACCTGTTGAAAATTCCCTTATTTCAATGTGCAGTAACAACACTGATTGATTTACGGGTAGTAGAACACAGTCTGGGGTTGGTTGTATGGTTTGATGGATGCGAGAGAACGAAGCACAAGGTCTGTCAACTTTAACCGACATAATACGGCCAGTGGCGAAGCTAGAATTAACCTATTAGAGACCACAATAATTATTATCTCCAGGAATTTTGATTTTAAAATCTTTACAGTAAATCTTGAAGATTGCCTTTAAATAATTATTTAGTTCAATATATTTCTGTTATCAATTTATTTTCGATTATTTCATGATTTCTTTATAAATATTAAAGACACCATCTTTCGATAATCTATACCAATTTCACTGGATAGGAATAAGTTCAAATTTATAATTCGGAGTATACTGTACACTTGGAATTACCAAAATAAGTTTCTTTTCAGTTCATTAAGAAAAAGGATTTTGGCAATATAATGCTATCGACTAATTCTTTGAAGAAAGAGTAGTGGTTTTTAAGGGAATTAAATACTGTAAATCTGTATTCACAAACAAATATTTGGGAACAATTTGAAACGAATTTGTGATATAATAATATAACCTTCTATGTTTATAGAAATATTAGTGCGCAGAATATTACCAAATACTGTATTTAAATCACAAAGATATTATAAACATATCCAATACGTATATTTGAGGGTTATTGTAAGAATACTTACGTATTGTTAGATAGCCAGTGGTATGTAACCCTATTAAATTAACCATAATATTAGAATTTATAATATGGTTCACGCAAATGAAGAACCATGAGAAAGTTAAGTAGCTTACATACTTATTAAAGATATTGTAAAATATAAAACTTATGATTCCTGATGGTTCATGAAGGAGCCAATTTTGTAGAAATGGATAGATTGATTCTATTAAGAGTTTTTTTTAAATTATTCATTTCCATGTCCAGGAAAGTGACTTCTAGGGAAGTCGACAAGTGTAAATCTTATACTAAAGTAGTACCAAATTTCTTATGTATACGTGTAACAGGAATAAGTAAAAGTTTATTTTTAAGTTTAAAAAAAATTAAAAGTTTATTTTTGCAAAAAGCATGTAATGGCGTAGGGCGGAGCAGAGAAAAAATAATTGGCAAAAAAGTCGATAGATTACAGTACCCCCATTAACAGTACAGTTTAGGAGCTTCTGACTGTTATGTTTATATTTCGAAGCATATTTATTTTTATTTTCAGTCAAATTGTAACACAGATGGATCTAGATCATTTCAAATTGGTGATGGGGGCGTTTCAGGAAAAGATCATATTGCCATAGACTATAAATTAGTTCTTATTAAGGGAGAAATAAAGGATAACATTTGAGATGATGTTATTTCCGCGCGTGAGAAATCTCCTTCTTTTTGACTACTTCTATGAGGAGGATGTTTTAGATCCCAATAATGATAAAAATAACCTTAGAATGAGATTCAAAGAACTATTATGGAAACAATTATTAATTTGGCCATTCGGTAGATTGCGTAAATATCACCCATAAATAGTACTGGTATTTAAATATCGTATACTGAAATCAATTATTATGACGATAAAAATGTTATAAAGTTTATAGCACAACCAATTTTTTTGTGTGTGATACACGGAATGGATGGGTCCACACACAAAAAAAATTATACATTGGTTTGAAACAGCGAATAAAAAAATAATTCGTATCACCTAAAATCAATCATATTAGTTTATAATTCATACATGGACGTGATAACAGCTTCTGATTAGATAATTAATTACTGGATGCCATGCACTAATCGATTCAGGACATGACGCTATTATGGTTCATGACAATGTACACAAACTGTTTCCCGGAAACCATGATTTGATTTACCTGACTATGAATTCGCCATCAAAATGGACCTTATATGATTGCAACTTATTTTTAGTTTTATCTCTTAATATTATAGTCTTTTTGATAATATTTAATAAATAAGTTTTTGCGAAAACATTAAAAACAAAACTCTAGAGAAGTATAACTGAGGGGGGGGGCGGCTTTTTCCTAGAATGCTATTCAAGCCAATAATTAAACAAAATTGTAGTGAATGTAATGAAACTGTGAAGTCTACATCTTCTGATGGCGGAGAATATTTTTGGTGTGAATAAATAAATGAATTAAACGAGTATTTCAAATTTTGTCGCCAAATCATTTTCACGTATAAAATTGTAGGCAATGATACAATAAATAAAACTCTCTTTATCTTAAAGCGCCTCTCCTTCCACCTTTTTATCTCTTAGATGAATGAACTTTTAAGAAAAAGCTAGTTTCATTCACAGTAAGTATCTGGAAAAATTTTAGTTACTAAATATATATATATATATATATATATATATATATATATATATATATATATTACTCTGTCCATATTTCTATTTACATAAATACGGAATTTCGGAACTAACATTATTCCCAGAGGAAATACAACTATTTGAGATCTATTTTCTTAGGATGTATTTAAATAAAACTATCTAGAGTGACTATAGAATCTCCATTTAAAATATATTCTATTCTAGAAGGTGACTTTATCTGAATATTACTAATGTCATTATTGATCAATAAGAACACGAGGTTTTACTAATATTTTATTATCTCCCGTGTAATTTTTAATACGCAATTTTCCAATCTTTGCATCGTTTATCCTCGTTAATCGACTCTCCAAAAATTACACACGCTATGTGCATCAAACAAATAGAAAGTACTTACGATTTACGTATGTTCATAATAATCCCGTCGAAGTGAAAGTTTAAAGAAGCTTGAGTGAATATTTAATAGTTTATTAAATAATATTATATATATATATATATATATATATATATATATATTGTCTGTGTGTGTGCCTATGTATTATTTTTTAAACGTTAGGAATTCACATATTTAAATTCTCTCTAACTTGAAGAAGAAAAACGAGTTATTACGAAACGAACTCGTAAAAAATGAATTTCATGGATCAGAAATAATTTTTTTTCTTAAATATGAATCCTGAATGAAATAAATCATTTATCACTGTCAAAAAAGTCTTCTTTATCTTATATTTCACGTAGCTAATAAAAATGATATTACTTTTCTTTTTTATACGGGAGCGGAGGGTGTGTTTATTTATTTAATAAGTAAAATAAAAAATAGGTAACTTGTTTAACTAGGCTTATACACATTCGAATGTACAAGGTTCTCAATAAAATAATGTTTATATTATAGTTCAATAGTTAGCTTATAACCTGAAGATTATATTTAAAATCCCGGCTAACAGCCTCAAGAAAAAAAGAAGAAAGAAGTCCAATTTTCAATGGTATTATTACATTTGCAAATACGGATTAATAGGAATGACAATATAGCCAAGGAGAAAATGGATGTGCATGGTTAAGCAAGAGGAAGAAAGATATTTGAAAATACAATATCCTGAGCATTTTAAAAATGAAATGGTTTCATTATCCTTTTATAAAAGCTGAAAGACAAAAAAATCTTTTTTTAAGCAGTGAAATATTTTCAAGGCTATTTAAAGTGATAAATGGTTGGGAGAGAGGATATGAGACCGGGAGTAAGGGATGATACACTAAGACCCTCCGTAGAGAACTTCCCCCCTCCATTTTTCAGTTAATCTCATGAAAATACCACTAGAATTTTCGTATATAAATGTATAATGCTTAAACTACAATAAATCACTAAGATTTAGCGGCGGAGCTCATGCATTTTAAACGTTACTACTTAATAACGAACACACTCAGGTAACAGAAAACACATTTTATCTGAATTTAAAACAAAACTTTTTATGAATAATTTTTTAAAATAATGACTTTTTTTGAAAATTTAATGTAAACTTGAAATGGAAATTTTTATTACATAGTAAATTAACCTGTATGAGGAAAATTAAATGAGCATTAGCAGAATTTTAATTATTCTTGAAACGGAAAAATAAATCGATATTATAAAAATAGCTATAAATTATTTTTGTGCCATGAATAATTCTTAGCCAAAATAGACAAGTATCATAGTTTTTGGATTACAAAATAATTTGAAAGTCAGCACAAATATTTTTAAAATACCCAAGAGTTAAACGTTATAATAAGTTTTTACTTTAATTAAAAAATAGCTATAGTTCAAATGAAACATTCTCTGAATATCCGTTTAGTGACCTTTTAAAATGCTACAGTTATACCTGTTTAAGATATACCGGATGATTAATTGGGGAACTAAATTGATATTATAAGTTATTATTATTTTGTTTTTATTAATTGACTTTAAACAAATTGTTTGAACCTAACGCACAGTGATTTGATTTTGTTTTTTTTAAATTGTTTAAATGTGAAAGTTTCTTAATAGTCATTTATGATTTATTAATGAAATTACATTCATGCAAGTAGAATATCAACGTATTCCCAAATAATCAATAAATACTTACGAGGAACTAATTTTATTGGTTCCTAATATATAAATGAGACTTAATATCGTTCGACAAATATTGCAATCGTTATTTAATCGCCCTTATTTAAATTAAATTGACAATTTATCACACATGCTAGTATTAATGTTACTGCTGTCTAGGAGTCATGACAAATGCCTTTTTCAATTTGCATTTATTGAAGCTTAAGCCATTGCAAACTAAGAAAACTATTTCTACGACATATATAATGGTATATTAATAAATGTAATAGTTTAGAACTGTTAAGAATATCGTTAAATTCTGAATTAATAACTAATATAATGAATGCACAAAAGCAAAAGCCTAACCTTAGGGAATGTTGAATCTATCTATGCCACTAGGTCGTGCACGTTTTTCAATCCAATATTTCTCTAAGCATGATAAACTCACACGCATTCAACATACTAAAGTAACACATTATGAACAATAAAATTCTCATAACTCACTCCGGATGAGTTTTGCTTTTTGCTTTAAAATTATTGATTTTCAATTAAAAGTTGTTTATTATTTTCAGCCTTAAAATTATTACATCGTGTTTATGTCAAGACATTAAATGCTAAGTTATGTATTAAATTTGAACATTAACATGACTCCAGGGATAAAATATTTTCAAAAGGGTAACTAGTTATTCTGATTTCACTTTCTGTTTCAATATAACAATAGTATGTAGAGAGAATATTTTTTTCTCTATATACTATTGGAAACAATCCGAGAAGTAAAAACTAAAAAGAATGAGAGAATATGACTTGCCTGAATATAGAAAAGTTCATAAGAAGTTCTCTAAGGCGAGTATAAATTTCAATATTAATAGCAGCTCAATAATTAGACGAATTTTACTTCTAGCGGGGGTTAATAGAATTAGGTAGAATTGAAGTTTTTTGCATGGAAAATGTCTAGTTCGTTAGTGGTTTTTTTCCCATGTCATGGAGCAAAAATTGAACAAAAAACTTTTCTTTATATTATTAATATTATTTATTAACGTCCACTTTTTGCCCAAAAAAAACTAATCTTTAAAATGTAAGTAATTAGCAGTTAAAACGTAGCATATGTGTGGTGATCAGGTGGCCGGAGATGTAAGAGTAAGACTTCACTTAATTTTTGTTGTTATTGTTTAAGACACGTATTATGGGATTAGCGTATTAAAAGTGTAAAATGTATTGTATTATGTCTAGAACACAAATGTTGAAGTTGATGGATATGCAAAAAGATAAACAAGTAAATAAAAATATAAATAGTGAGGAGGTTGGGGCGAGGAGTGAAGGACTGATTGACGACTTGGTGTGGGTTAGGGAAGGGGTGGTGGGGGTGGCGGTGAATGGCCGTGTTGTTGTTTATGTTTATGGTGTGCCGGCAGTGGGGCCGGTTAGGTGTCCCGGGGCGGAGCCCTTCAGCCCATGCAAATCCCTGGCCAGTGCCGATCGATTGATTCACAACGCCTCTACAGCACACACCTTATTTTCATAGCCAACGCCCTCTTAAAATATATTTAAAAAAACTTTAAAACCCCCGTGGATGTGAGGAAAGCAGCCCGGAGGGGAGGGGAACGAGCCGCGAACCGCAGCTGTCAACCGCCGCTGTATTGTGTTTTGTTTATTTGTCGGTGGGTGTTGTTGTGTTTATGTTTGGCGGTAGAGAGGGGGTGGGGGGTGTGGGGGGCGGGCCCGCCAATGGGACAGGGCCGCGGGAACAGGTGAGGCAGAGAGCGGGAAGGCATGCAACACTGACAAGCTGGCGATACACTAAACACAGGTAAACAACTAGAGCCACTCTACATCACGTCTCTCTCTACCTTTCTGATTTAATGAGACGAAATTCAAAGGGCTAAACACTCGCAAAACTGATCCCACTCATTAATGACGTAAAAAGGCACTCGAAGCACTTGTATATGTCACAACACTATGAAATTTGCCTATAGATATTAATTAATATTTATCTTACCTCACTTCCGATGTTGCCAAAGGAATCCATCTTCAGAGAACAGAGATCAAATAGCTGTAGACAATTGCGCAAGTGTTTCTCAGAAGCATGCGCTGGCTAGCTTATACTTTGAGGTGGGAATGTTGTTGGTATACGGGGGAGGGGGGATGCTGGTGTAGGTTTACCCCCCAATAAAAATCTCACCCCTCCCTCCCCTTGCCTCTTCCCCCCTCCCCCTCAGCAAACATTCATAGCCGTCTTCCCCTGGACGGTCCTCCCCTCAAGTCTTCTCCAAACTCGCCGCTCCGATCATCCTCACTAAGTTAGCGTATATCGGCACACTAGCCGCCAGCTAATCTATGGTTGCTCGTCTGGGGAAGGTGGCGGCTTAAGGGAGCCGAAATAAAGGTGGAGAGAGAAAATCAGAACGACGGCAGGTTTACTGTACACACTTTGTGTATCCTAGCAGGCCTGACACAATCAATAAAGAGCAGGACGGGTTTCCATGACGACAGAGGAGGGGTGCCCCCACCCCCGGCCCTGGTGGATTGTGGGTAGAGAAGAGAGACAGAAGGTGACAGGAGGGGCCGGCGAGAGGACGGCATGCCCGCTCCGCCTCTCCTCAAGTGGTCTGAGGTGCCCCAACATCTGCAGTTCAACCCTTACATAAGGAACGGCTACCGCCCTCTCCTCGACTTCTGGGGATCACTCGGCTCCTTATTCTACTTCCACAATGAAACCATCAACATAATTACACATGGTAAGTATTATCATTTACTAATGTTCCTCACAATAATTCTGTTATTTTATATTATATCAACAAATTTAAATTGATAAAATATCTTACTGAAATACAAATTAAACGTTTAAATATAACTCCTGTAAAGACTAGAGTTTACATAAATTAGGAAATTATCTTTATAAAATTTCCTTTTTACATATCAGAAATAAATACTGTGCACTTTATAATTAAAATTCGCATAGTACAATCAAACTGTATTTATCATTCAAACCGTATAAAAAAAAAATAAATGCTGTCTGTACGCTTACATATACCAACACTAAAATACGTACTTCTTGCAAAGATTGCGAGTCAATAAAAATAACTCGACTTCAGTATTTGTACTGATTATTACCCTGTATAATTTTTTTTATTTTATCCATTTTCAATTCAAACTAAAAATTGCCCAGCATGTAATTAATTAATTTTTAATTTCTACTACGTTTAAATACTTTTACCCTATCCCTTCTTGAGTACTTTCTTAACTGCATTAATACAGTGAATTTAACTAGAACATTTTTCTTTCATCAAAACCAAGATTGATCATCAAATTTTAATGGAACAACAACCTTAATTTACACTTGGCTATAATACGATTTTATTAGTAAGGCTGCACTAAGCCCTTCTAAGGTTGCAATCTTCTGGAGTAGAACAACGTCGATATATGGCGACAAGGTCTTCACACTTCATTTTCGTTCTGTATTTATTTTCTTGTTCCATATCGTGTTTGAGGACGAAAATGTTGTTGATTGATAAGAAGACGTAAACTAATGGCTATTGCTATAAATAATAATAAATTGATAGATATATTAAGAACGGAGACGCTCTCCCTGCCTAGTCAGACTGATCCGTTTTTCGTACTACTTCTGGAAAAAATGCTGATTGGAAGAAGGCAAAGTTTTGAATAAGAAAGTATATTTTCTCAGTCTACATGGGAAAATATTTTCTAATACATATATTTTTTCAGTCAATACGTGAAAATATGCGTCCTATTGAAACAGCTAATCGAAAATGTAAATTTAAAATTAAGTCAAGTGAGGCACAGATTCCACCCAAAAAAATATCCATTACATTTTTAATGATATTAAAGCCTCAAATTTTGTTAATTAGTAGATCTGAAATTTATATTTATTATTTATTGTAATTCCATAAATAAAAGTATAGGCTAAAGGCATTTTACTGCATTTTAGCACTCTGTGCTGTATTTCCTTAAATCCATAACTTTTCCTTTTAATTAATTTGATATACAAATTCTGTCAATTTAAGCAAAGTGTATAGTATATTTATTCCAGTCTATTTAAATCTGCTTGATAGACATTTATGTTACTTCAGTAGCTACACAAAAATATCTTGGCTGTTAAAGAAGAAAATAAAAATTCTTAAAAAATTAAATCTCTGTCCGCAATGTGTTATGAAGTTATTTTCACTACTCAATAAAATGAATTAAGGAGAATTTATAATTTAGATAATAACCTAATATAAGTTGCTTTTATGTGTTTGCAATGTGACTGTAACATCAATTAAAAGTTGGCTTACTTTAATAATATTTCAGGAGTTCCAATTATATTCATCTTGACTGTTATGCCATCATCCATGCCATGGCATCGAATAAACTCTCATTTCCTCGCATGCTGCCATATCGCTGGATCTATAGCACCATGGATTGGATCGTTTGTATATCACCTCTTCATGAATATGGATAAACCCTCTCCTTTTTACAATAGGCTTCTTCAGCTTGACATGCTTGGTATTTGGGTTTCGCAAAGCTTTGGTAAGTAAAAAACGTAACTAACTTATTTAAATAGCATTTGGCATGATATTTAATCACTTAAAAAAATTAAGTGTGCTATTTAAAACTATAAGTTGAGTGTTGAAAACAATAAACTTGCGTATACATATACATTTAATTAAGAATTCTTCCTAATCAAGAGTAGTTTTATAAGTTGTCTTTTTTAGGAAATATTTTAATACTAAGTAAGTTTTCAATGTTTTGCATCTTTTATTATAATTTAATATGTTTATTTAATAGAAGTTTTGCTTCTAAAGTCGAATGCTCTATTCAAATAAGAAGTGAAATGATAGGCCATCAACTAGAGTAAATAAAATGTTTTGAGAGAATTATGCATACCTATATGGCAGTTTTAAAAATATTTACTGGAAGCATATTTTCTGCCATTTCAAATTAAATTTTGATCTTAAAATTAGTCCAAATTGACCTATGTTCATTCATTTATTTTTGAAATAAATAAAAAAAATATGATAGAAACATATTCATGAATTATACGTGTGTGGGTGTGTATATATATATATATATATATATATATATATATATATATATATATATATATATATAAAGCTTAACTGCTTTTTTATTTGTTCAAAAGTTAGTTTATATTCCCTCGGTGCAAGAATAGAAATAAGATGAATATAAACACACAGAACAGTAATTACCATGTTTTTCATCCTTAACTCTCGCAAATCTATCAAACTATTTAATATTTTCTATTCATAGTAGAAACGTGATGTTATATATACTATTTTTGAAAGTTTGACCCTGTCAAAAAAGTCTAATATATATGGTTTTTATATTTCTAAATAAAACATTAATTAGACCTTACAAATTAAAGCCCGAAGGTATTACTGTATTTGTATTCAGACCATCCTTGCCAAAAAATTATGTTCATATCGGCTAAATCAATTGTACACTCTCATTTGTCACCTGTCAATGGCTAAAACAGATTTATTTATTCGCTTGTCATTAAAGCATCTGTTTGCTTCTAAGGCAATTGACAACGAAAAAAAAAAAAACACAATTAAATCTTTGAAAAGTCTTTCAAGAGATGTTTGTACTATCAATTGGTTATTCATTCATTTCAGGTTCGACACTTTGTTGGATGTTTACATCTCATCTATTATTGACTCTCCCTACCTAGAGGATGAGCTTTTAACTGGTATTTTAGGGCAGATTTTGGTTTGAACAAATCATGACTTCTGCATTCTTTTGTTTTTGAAATTTTGGTTATTTAAGAATTCAAATGGCTTTTGACAGCACTACTTTAAAAATCATGGTAGTAGATGTTTTAAATAAGGAGAAAACATTATACAAAAAAGTATTAAAAACAGAAAAAATATTATAATAAATAACTTTTATTATATTTAAATTCATAATACAAACTTGGTGAAACAAAAAAAAATATTAGAGTCGATCCTCTGTTTATTCCAAATTCACTGGATTTTTATAAGTTAGTTATCTACTTTTAATAACTACTTCAGTCAAGGTTTTGGTCATTTGATTTTACAGCGAGACTGTACTTACATCACATTTCTTTCAGTATAAAAATTTAATATGGACAGTATAATTATATGTATTACTTGTTCATTATGAATGGTTATTGCTAATCAAAATAGTCCTTTTGGCCCATGAGACTGATGGAAGTAGTATGAACTCTTTAAAGTGTCTTCACATATAATAACATCAAAAATATTAGATGTTTTTTAAAATTTAATTTGTTATCCAAGCCCTGACAGTTCTGATTCACTAGTGTGCAATAACTCTAATTTAAGAAGCATGTACTGTGGAAGGATTTGTACTGATTAGAGTGCTATGCTTGGCAAAGCCTAGGAAGAATTTGGCTACAGATTAGATTGGATGTATGCTAAAGGCTAGAGCAGAACATTTGACATTTAAAACAGAAATTTGGCTAGTTTTTTAAGACCTCACCTCTTTTTCTTTTTTTTAATTCTTTAATCACCATTAACAATTTACATTAGAGGAAACAACTATTGAGGTTGTACTTTATTTTTAAGCACTAGGTTGATTTGCTTAAAATCAAAAACATACTCAAATCACTGTATACTAAACTTAACTAACTTGAGGAAGACCCTCTTCCTCCTGACCAAACCAAAAACACTTTGTACAAAGTTCCATACTAAACACCTAGATGTAACAAACTCACCATCATAAAAGAATAAATAGACAGCTCAGCCATCACAACCACACCTTGTGGTTGCCTTCAACAACACTTCAATAATAGACATACAAAAAACCATCACAGATGGCTCATTTCTGATACTTTCCACATCAACATAAACCCTATTAGTATCAATTACATAAAACATAATAAATTTTATAAAACATATAAACAAAAAATATCTCCCACATATGCACACATCTTCAAAATGTTACACGCTCAATGACCTTCCTTCCTTTAGTTTTTTGCCAAACCCTTTCCACCCCTTGTTGTTTCAATGTTTCAAAAAGCTCTTACATTTGTTGTTTCGTTCATTGTAGCTCTGAAGAAGGATACCAATGGTGTCTGAAACAGTTATCAGTAAAAATAAACTCATTTAATTGATAGATTGAGTACTTTTTATAGCCAATACTGATAGCATAGAGTTGTGTTATTCCATCTGAAAAATTTTCTGAACTTATTACGCTTATCTTACAATATAGACATTTGAATCATGTCGTATATATTTAAGGAAAAATTGATAATTGAACCTAGGAAAATGAAAATAATTCAATTTAAAATAAATTACCAATAAGTACATTCATAATTTTGCTTAAAATAAGATTGTGAAAATAGAGCTAGCTACTAATAAACTGTCATGTTGTGCATAGTAAGTACCAATATTGGTTAATAATAATCCCTCTTAAGATGAGTGGTGGATCTATTTAAGAAAGAATGTGAAATATTACTCAGGTTGATGGCCTGTCTTGATGTTGCATCAGAGTGTTGTTGTGACAATTTTCTCGGTGTTGTGTTGTGAAGGAGCTTTGCCAATGATCTGTGCATCTGTCGCCTGCCTGTCCAAGCCATTCCAGTGGTTCATCTTTGCATCCTACAGCATCTTCTCCATCATAGGACTTTTTAAGGTTAGACTGCATGTATAATTTTTATTTAATTTAAATTTTTATCTCAACTGCTTGTTATTTTTATAGATGGTCATAAATATTGCATCTTGAGCTCTTTCACTCATTTAAAATAGACATTAGAATATTGCAAAACATTATGAATTACATTTCTTTAAAAAAAAAATTCTTTAGATTGAAAATACAGTGGCCTACATTAATAATAATAATTGTCTGGGAATTAAGTTCTTTTTAGGTAGGGATAACTATAACTAATTTACAGGGGTCTCTCTTTACCATACTCCTCAAATCTTATCACCTGTGAGTGAGTGTCTGTTTTTTTTTCCTCACTGGTTAACCTTCAGAGAGAGAGTTTATTTTCTACATGGCTCATATAATATTAGTACATCCCATGCATTTGTTTTACATTTGGTAATATTATACAGTAATTATACTTTTAGTTTTTCTGAATTAGAAAATAAAAGAAGAAAATAATAAAAAGAATATAAAAAGTCCGTCACGCTGGGGCTGCGTAAACTAAGCAGATTTCCCATGTGATGTTTTACAATAGAGAAATTTCACGAGAGCCGAGCAGTTAAGGAAACGGCCGAACTAGCTTTTGGCGGGAAAGTCACTCGTCCGTTAGCCACCCAGATTTAATAAAAACGCAAATATCTCGGTTGATATTCAAGATAGAGAATAAATGTATAGAACAATATTTATAGTAAATTTAATTTGCAATAAGATTGATTCTGTACTATTTTTCGATCGACGTATAGTAACAGAGATATTTTGAATTTTCGAAAATCCTCCTCTCTCTCTCTCTCTCTCTCTATATATATATATATATATATATATATATATATATATATAAAATGACCTTCTCATGTAATGATTAGACAAATAAATAAACCTTTTCATGTAATGATGAAACAAGTAAATAAATTTCACCTTCATCTGACAGTACAGTGTGGCCACTTTCAGGATTTCCAAATAGTACATATGATATGGAGGTAGTGACAATGTTGGAACTCAATTTCAATTGGATTAGAGTATGAGACCACAGATTCTACTAAAATTTCTTCATTGAAATATACTAACTGGTTATCATTAGTCCTGGAAAATTGTTCTAAGCTTTACTGCCAGAGTGGGACTACAAATTACTGTAAATAGCAATTTATTCTAATTGTAAATCTTGAAATATATTACTAATGTTCCATACTTTTTTTTTATAATCATCCTTATTAGGGAATATAAGAGTAAGTACTCTCTGTAATCTAAATACTAAAGTAACAAGTTTTCTATTTCTCTAGGCAATGGCTGCTAGCTCACCTTGGAAAAGAAGAATGTGCTTTGCAGCACCTTTTGTTATGAGGAATTTCCTCGTTGTTTTAAGACTGACAAAATATGGAGGCGGGAATCCAGATGGATTGATTTATGTGATATTGCAGGTACTATTTATTAAAATATATAAATTTTTAGAAGTCGTCTTTACTTTTTATATTTGGAGGTTTCTGATCCAATTCAGTGTTAACAGCACACTAACAATTTAAGCAATTTTTTCAAATTTTTAAAATCTTCAAACAAGCCACATTTTTTTTTTTTTTGGAAATAGTAAAGCAATACTTTAATAGTTTAAAAAGTAACTTTGAATTAACATATTCTTTTTGAAAAAGGTAACGCACTGATTGGATTCGGAGCTCTCATTATTACCCCTTACGTTGCTATGAGCTGATATAAAAATCAAGTGTTTCTGTGCCAGGAGTGCAATATCAGTCCAGAAGGAGACATGCCTGTGTGCTACAGACTGATATAATAGTCCGGTGTGTTTAACTCTGGATTGCTACAAGCTATTAAATTAGTTCTTTCTCTACTGTCATCTGTTGAATTTTTATCGAAGCTGCAGTGTCTTTCAAAGCCGGTAGATGTTACAGGGATTCACTTTTCTCATTTTTAGTTTCCCTATACTGAGATTCCCTGTATACTTACTCTGTCCCTTTTTCAATCTTAAGTAACATTACTCGTTACCTGCAATTTACCTTTGCATATTTAGTCAGTGTATTTTCTGCTGAATTCTTCAAAAGAGAAAAATATTTTTTTCTGATGAAGAAATTTTGTTAGAACTTTTTGTGGGTGTGGGTGAAAGTGAGGATGATTCTTCTTCAGATTACGATGAGGATCCTGATGGTAGACACCGAAATGCGTCTTTGTGAAATGCCTGGAAATAGTTACTGGAACATGATTCAAACAACTAGAATAGGAATTATATTTTTAGCTCTAGAATGTAAATAAGAATTCAACACAAAGGGCACAGCAGGGGATAGACTAATGCGCACCAATGAAAACTTGCATCGCCTGAGAGTTAAGAAATTCAATTTGTAGGGCTGACATGCTGTTACTAGTCCATGTTTCTTCTCTAAAAGAGCTCATTGTATTTTTTTTAGCCACAAATGTTAAATTATTTGAATTTGTCGATTTAGTTAAATGTAGTATATGTTATACTTTTGAAAGATAGGCGTTAAACATAGAAAATATCCTCTCCTTAATAATTTTTAAGGAGACTATAACAGCACTGAACATTTAAGAAAATAAAATTAAGGATTAGAAATTTATGTTAATTCTTTTTACTTTAGCCCATCAAATAAATAATGTAGTTAGTCAAATAGTTCAGAGCCATACTAATTTCATCTAAGATATAAGCAGATGTCAAATCAGCAAGTCTGTCCACCTTTTGTGAGGCCATATGATAAAACAGAACGTTCCACATAATGTGACTCTGAAGAGGAATCAATGAAAGCCAGAGAAAACCTGACCTAATGAAAAAAGCATTTTTAAAGTCCAATAGTTCCTTTCCATTTTGACACTCTCTGAATCCCTTTTGACTAGTTTCTGTATGACAACTGTACTTATGAATGTATCTCGCATAATTCAAAATTGACTAGCATTAGAATAAGAAAATTTCATTTTGATCGAAATTGACTTAGCAGGAGAGGGAAAGGAGGTTTAGTGGAGGGCAAAAATAAAAAAAAATTGCAAATTTCTCCATACCTTAGAGATAAAAAGATTTAAATAGGGCCTTTTTTTTTGTTTCTATATGTTGTCATTTTTTTATCCCATGCATTAATTAAATTTTTTAAATTAAGTGCAATAAAACACTTTGTTTATTTAATTTAGTATAAATACAAGGGTGTCATCAGATTTTTTTCCGTACATAATATGGCTCTGATGAATAAACCAACAAAATTACGGTTTTTCAATATGTCTTTTTGATAAACTTATTTTACTGTAAAAAGCTACATATTTCAAACTTTTGTGAAAGAGAAAAGTCAAAATAGAAACAAGGGCTGAAATTGATGCAAAAATGAGGTAAAAACAAAATATTTTTATAAAAATTGTATTTAAAATTAAAAAGAAAATTGGGACTAGTAAAACTGTTATAATTATTTATAATTTTTATTTTTCAATGATTGAGGTATTCAATGTAACAGTACTTTATTAAGTCCACATTATATACTGAGCATTTGCATTTGCTTTGAATTCAATTTAGAAGTTCTCTATGGACTATAACCATTTCTATTTAATTTAAATGTAATTGAATGTAAAATTAAGTTTCTTAAACATTTTCAGGACTTGGTGTCAGTGATAGGTGGTGCTATAGGAGCAATGAATATTCCTGAAAGGTGGCTTCCAGGACTATTGGACTACTACCTTAATTCACATAACATAATGCATGTCTTGGTGGTTTTGGCTGTTTACTTTCTTAATCTATCTACAATTCCGGATCTAATCTGGCTCTCAGAAGGTCATTGCCGAAAAAATGAAACAGAAAGGCCAACTTTATATTTCAGCTCAGAATTATAAATAAATTACGTCCTCTCTTCCTAATCTTGTTTGTATTTGGAGAGCTCAAAAAAAAAAAAAAATAATAATAATAATATGACATAGAAAACATTTTGTATTTGGCTTGAAGTAATTGTCAAAAATTTCAAACATTCCAATTATGAGAGATATTTGAAAAAAAAAAATACTTTACAGGGAACAAATACTTCTTAATGCTCATCTCTAAAAAGTGCTGTCTCTTAATATTTGGATGTTAATTAAGAAGTATCTTAATGTGTAAATATGTATTGCGCAAGGTATTATATTTTGAGTAGTATTTGCAATACGCAAATAAGTTGATTATTAAAAGGAGAATAGATTTGTTACAGTAAATTTGGACCCCAGTAGATTAACTGTAAACTTTTAATTATCAACAGTATCAATACTTCAGTGGCAGACATCTATGGTTAGATAACAATAACCAATTGGAGTAATTATTATTTTGTGTAAAATGATGACCATTCCTCATATAGAAAAGAATAAATATCTGGTGAGCTTAATGTATAAAAATGTATACAGATGTATATCTCACTGTTTAAATAAACTTTTCAAATTTTGAGAGTATGCAAATATACAATTTGTTGATATAATAATCTTTGCTTAGCTGAACATAAATATCTCTCCCACATTTTTAAAGTTTTTTTCCCTTTTTTTAAATTCAAGATGAGAGTGGGATTTATATAGGAAAATATATTAAACTCAATTTACAGATAGAAAATTGTTGTAAAGCCTATTCATTCAAGGGAAACAAAACATTTTAATCAGATAAATATTTCTCTAAAGTGTGAATAAAAAGTGTTAAATGAAGTTCTAAAAATTGTGAAGGTATTAATTAACTCGGTTTTCCATGGACAATGTGATTTAGAAGGAAAGTTGATTTCTTGTTTTACTTGTCAAAATGAAAATTGGTTTAAGTCCTAAACCTCAAAATGCCATTATCACCAAAATCATTCAAGATAAAAAATAAATATTTCTGCTACTTCCATTCTGAGAAACCTTCTCAACCTAATATATCAATGAGCAACAAAGTTTTGTGTTGAAATATTTTATTGATTTTATGAAGAGAAAATATTTTTATTGAAAACGTTATAATTAAAAACATGAAATATATGTTATCCTATTTGACATTTTCTCCATAAACTATTAAGGGAATTATGAAAAATGTGCTCATACTCTTTTGCGGTTGGAGGTGGTTCAACGATGAATTCGTTGGAGTACTATGCCTGAGGTTTAACATTCATACTTCGGATTCACTCTCTAAATTGTATTTTGCTAACTAAGTCACTAAGTTTTTGAGATTGTACTTCTTTCTGTTCCTCCAGTGCTTACTCAGTACATTGCCCAATTGAGTAGCTACTAGACCCAAAAAATAGCATTATTTGGCCTGTAACAACACCACAATACAACAGAAAGTGCTTCTATTCAACATCCCAACTAAGCCACGTGGCAGGTCTTGACCCTTCGTGGGCTGCTCAGCCAAAGATTTACATTTTCACTATTCTGGATAACTTGAAGGTGACAAACCTTTACATTAAAAACATCATTATCTAAGTGTACATTATAAAATATATGAATATTACTATTATTTTTATTTCTCCTTTTAACCCCATTTAGGGCAACATCCGGTAGCACAGCATACACCCGCGCTCATTCAAACTTGGACTGTGAATAGTTACAAGGATGCCCACTAGATGTCAGGAGAAAACCAGGAATTATTCCTGAATGTTCAGTAGTCTGGAGCTGATAACCCCCTTCCTGGCCACTCATGCGGCCCACACCCATTCAAGGAACCTACATTTATGTAAAAATATTTGCTGAAACTACTCTGCTGTAGAGTTAAGAGACAGAAGAGGCAGGAATTGGTAATGAGCTAAACCTTTTCCAGCCGCTAATCCTCGGGGTCAGGCCTACTCGCTTAACGGGCAAGGCCCACAATCACAGCCTTCTTCTAGAATTTTTTTAAAACTATTCTGTTACTATTAATAGTCTTTCATAAACTTCCAACACCATTTTTAGACAAACATAATTTTTTTGATAGCCCGCAAAATGTGCCCTATAAAGGGTTAAGTAATATATGATAAATATTTTATTAAGTTGAGAAGGTTTAACCATTTTGCCAGGTATATATTAGAAAATTATTAATTTTAAATTCCAGAAGTTACTTCCATTATTTTATACTGCACTCTTTACTTAATACTCATGGATCTAATAGGTAAAAATTGTTTATTCACTTCAATTAGAAGTGAAGTAAATTGATCTCAAGTAGTTTTATCTTGTTTCAAGTCTAGTCTAAATTTTAATCCACTTTTTAAACTGTCTTTAAACGATTTTAGCATAGTATCTCATTCTTATGAGATTTGTTAATCAAGATCTCAAACTTGAGAACTTTAAGCCTTTTAACAAAATTTCTTGTACTATTGTCGTTGGCAGGAGTTTGGGTTTACCGGGTGGTAAAGTATAAATACACTATCAAATTTTGGCTGGCTGAAAATTGCACAACATTTGTAAAACACTGCCACTATCTATCTATTCCAGAGATGACATTTTTTTCAAAACCTTCTAACAAGTAACTAGGTTTAACAAAAACTTGTATTTTTCTGAACTTTTAGTACAAAAATTGTGCTTTTGGCTACTTAGCAAACACCTTCCTATTCAATAAGCCTTAAAGGAAGTCTTCTTCCCTCTTTAGATGTGCAATTTGCAACAGTTGAAACTATAAATTTATCAAAGACATACTTTGTTGCTTCACTCATAAATTATTTACACTTTATATTCAAATTTGATTCTATGCACAATTCTGATATTTGAACAGAAACATAATATGCTTATTGTCAAGAAGAATGAGCTGAAGGTCTTGTACTATGGAGAAATGTTGATTTATACAAGCTGTAGGGGCGTGCGGTAAGCTTTAGCGGTAATAATAGAAAATGTCGGCACCAAAATGTAATGGCGGAAAGCTTGTGTTAAAGGCAAGAGTTGGGAGAGAATTTAGACTGAACCATTTGTTATTTCTCCTGGAGAGATGAGGGAAAAAGATAAATAAAGAAAACAAAACAACTATGTGAGTTCTCTTAAGAATTAGGTATATTGAAATAGTGAATTATATCTCTATATGCTACTCGTTATATCTAGAGGTTGAACAAGACAAAGGAACCTTACGTTATGCATTAACTTATCTGTAATAGAAATATATTATAATAAAATGAAATTTGAGCAGTAAACAAAAGAAAGTAACTTTATGAACTAATATGGCGGCCATATAACTATATTTACAAAATGAGCAGTCGGTCCTATGATATATGAGTACTCATTCGATATTGGCGTAAATAATGCTAGCATTATTAAATAGGACTTGCGGTAATCATGCACTTTCCTTGAAATGATGGAGTCTTCTCGCTTGTAGCGGTGATAAATACAGGATGGCAGCCTTGCGGGAGAGGGAACAACTGAATGACTATCACGGGTGACTTCCAACTGCAGTTGTTTATGAAGCGGTTATCTATGAAGCGGTTAGCTATGAAGCGGTGATCTGTAGTGGATGAAGAGGGGCTAGGCCCCACTGGCCGTATGAACGACCCCAGCGTCTGAGAGCAACTGACTCTATCCTTGTTGCTGGCCGATGCCTTCTTGAACTGCATGTGTTTTTCCGCTGTAGCCATGGCCTTGGCGATATGCATGTGTGTGTGGCGGGTCTATGAACCCCGCGAGCGCGGGACATTTAAAATTCAAACTGACGACTGAACACAAGCCACAGCCAAAAGTACAAATTATTGTACTAAAAATGGAGAAAAATGAATTTTAAGTCGGTTCTGGAGGCATTTTTTATAAAACTAAATAGCAATACAATTTGGCAGAGTTTTTCTTTCTTTTTTTTAAATGTATTTAAATCAAAACATGTTGGCCTTATACTAGACCACTGTGTATTATTCAATTTCTTGTCAACTATTTAGTTCACTTACTTTGACTGATGTATGACTAAATAACACGTGATATAAGATTCAATGTCTTTATTCCAATGTAGCTCTACATGGCTGATGTCTTCCAGATCTTTCACACAAAACAACATATTCAAATAGATTTTAGAGCCTTCCATTAGGGGTTTCATCAAAACTGGCATAAAACTCAGTTGTGATAATTATGCAAAGATAATTTAAACAGTATTCTGAGGAAGTGTCAAATGTTCACAAATTATATTATGCTATATTACCAAATAAGCATTATCAAATGGATTCATTAACACAGTGTCTACACGATTTATTACCCTTTTTTTTAAGACCCCTTTTACACTTTTTAATAATGTAAATTTTATCTTTTATTTATTTTTAATCTTTACTGATTCTTTTCATAACATTGAAATAAAAAAAAAATGTATTGCTATACAAAATAATGATCAATAACCTGAGTTTTGTTTTCCTTCTTTGTCAATACTTGCAGAATACAGCATTATACACCTTTAAAGAGGCTCTGTCGACACCCATATGTAGTAGGTTTCAAAATCTTAGCAAATTGTTTGACAAAGCCGTGTTGGCCACCTTTATATTTTAAACTATTCTTTATTGCTTTAGTGTGAAAGTACCTGCATGCATCTAGAGCTATATTTTAGTAAAAACAATTGAATCTATTTGGTTAGTTATCTTTTGGTGGCTGGAAATGAGTCAAAATAAGTGTGCTCTGAATATCCTTGGTACATGAGTGAGTGTGCCTGATAAATATGCCTGTAATCCAGTTTATAATCATTATATATATTTTTCTAGACTGTCAGGCAGTTTTACATAGGCTGTACGACTGTGACGTAGATTATGATACTTGTTTGTAAAATGTATGCTTCTTTAATTTAAATTGTATGTTATTTTAATTGTTCTTCCATGGCTTTACACCAATAGAATGTAAGACAATAAAATAGTGCATAGGAGCCAATTAAAAAAGTATATATTCAAATAGTTTCTAGTCAGCTAATTTTCGGATTATATTTTGTGTAAAGAGCACATGAAATGAAAAGGCTATTTGACTTCCTTCCTTCAAATTTGTGATACTTTAGTCCCAATAATGTAAGTGACAAGTTCCTTGTCGATATTGAGACTTTAAATATTTTTATTTATTTCTCTTAAAACTTTTAAAAGTTTATCATTGTTAGGAACTAACTCAATAATTCAAAATAATTGCTTATCAGTAGTCAAGAAGATTTCAAGTAATGAAGTTAGTGAATTATCCTAAAATCCTTAAGACATTATTTAATGTTTAATAAAATATTATAACCTTAATTGAACTCTTATATTATTGAAATTTGTCCAGACTACTGATAAAATATTGTTATTTCTCTTTTTAAAAAAAGTATTTATTGTTAATGTTGATTGATTAGATTATATTTTAATTTAAATGCCTGGAAAAGAAATAACTATAAATGTATACATTGAGTCCAATATGTTTGAGCCTAGAGGGAATTGTGAATAGAAAATAGTTTCATCTCTATTAGAAGATTATTCAGTATTATTTTTTGCTGAAATAAAAATTTTAATTTACTTCTTCCAAGAAAAGTGGAATTAATGTACACTTTTCAAAGTGCACTTCATTGTTTATTATCACATAGAATTGTGTGTTGTTTTTGCACAGACTTCTTGGAATTAGCAACTGCCTTATGTATTTGTAGGTATCTATTTGTAATAAAATATAAGGAGTAAGAATGACTTGCTTCATTTAATTACTTTTGTAAAAATGTGAACTGGACATATGCTTAATTATCTGGCATATGGAAGTTTTATATGTATTTTATTTCTAAATAAACAATTTTTTTATAATTGTGGTTGGTCTATATATTTTCTTTTTTTTTTGGGGGGGGAGGCCTAGGTTTACCATGTGAGTTAAGGTATAGGTTTTAATCTCACTAGGTAAACCTAGTCGTGAGTTCGATTCTCACCTGGGCAATAGGAATTTATTTAGTGATGAACTCGTTAAATAAAATCCTTAGTCCCTTCCTGGCTAGAAAAGAGTGGTAACCTATAGACCTATAACCTGTCCTAATTAAACTTCGTAGCACAAAGAGGGCATTAATAATTTTTTTTTTACATTTTTGGAATATATAATTTATAAAAAATAGGCAATTTTTTAAAAAAAACTCATAATATTCAATCCAAGGAATTTGATTATGAAAATAGATTTTTGTAGAATCAAGAAATAATAATTTATGGACTTTGAAAAACTTGCTCTTCTATTTGGAAAATAAGAATTTACCTTCATAAATTAAGCAGTTTATTCATATGCTACTAGTTTTGAAGTTATTGTGCTACACCATCATGAAACCTTAAAAGTCCATCACGCGATACGCAGAGGCAGCGTAAATTAAGCAGATTTCCCTCGTGAAGTTTAGTAATAGATAAATCTACATACTGGCAACACAACACCACCATGAATATTAAGTGAATAAGTACAAATGGAAATAAGAAATGTTTCAGCCAATTTCAATAACCTGCCAACAGGAAGCATTAGAAATATAAACAAACAGGTCTGCCCGCCTCACACCGGAAAGAAAAACAATTGCTGAAATATATCAGAATATAACATATTAATTTTACTGAGAACAATTAACTATATCTAGTACTGTAATTAATAATGAGTCAGAATAATTGTTCAACACAATTTTAGTAGTCCAAAACCTTGAGACGGGGGGGGGGGGATTACCAGGACATATTTGTATGTATAATAAAGGTCTCTTGCATATAATTTTTGGTATTTAAGCTTCGAATAATGTGATTTATTATGTAGCAGAGTATTGTTTATGTAACACCAGTAGAAGCTGGGGTTTACTGAAGGCTGAAAACTGAAAAATGCAAATATTTTGGTTAATATTAAAGATAGTGAATAAATGTGTATAACAATAATTATAGCAAATTTAATTTGCAATAAGATTGGTTCTATACAATTTTTCGATCCGAGTACGGTAACAGAGATATTTTGAAAATCCTCCGCTCCCCTGGTCCGATTTCAGCCGTTAACGAACTTGATCTTTCTATTTACATAAAACGACTAAATATTGAATTTGGTAACGATTAAACATTAACTGCGACCGCTAGAGTGGTAACAGACAAATACATATATATATATATATATATATATAATTGTTGTTGTTTTCGACCGGGTTTTATATATATATATATATATATATATATATATATATATATGGTGTTTTTGGTTTTTGGAGTCTTGATCAGTGTTGGTGAAAAAATCTTAGCTCATTCCCAGACCATATTTCGAGAATATTTATTTTCTCTTCTTCAGGGCAAGACTAAATTTACTTGTACTCCTAATATAAACAAAGGAACAACAGTGATGTACAATAGCTTTTAAGTATCTTTAGTTTTGCCCTGAAGAAGAGGAAATAAATTTTCTTGAAATATTGGAATGAACTAAGTTTTTTTCACTAACACTGACCAAGACTCCAAAAAACAACAACACCATATATATATATATATATATATATATATATATATATATATATATATATATATATATATATATAACAAACAAACATACACGAAAGAAACAAAATGCAGTTATGGTGTCTATGACATGTGAAACGAAAAGTTATCGTGAAATTTCGCGAAAAAAATCAATGTACAGACAGAGGTTACAATTTTATATATATATATATATATATACAATTTTGAACGGACTTCATTTTCATCATCTCGTAGGTAGGATCGATGGACATTTGAAGAAAAATTTCGAAAATCGCGTCACGAGTACGACCTCAATAGCTGATTTCCCTTAAGGGGAATTTAAGGAATTAAGGAATCTGCTAAAACCAGATAAATATAGATAAAAAAAAATCTGTTACGCAGGGGCTGTGTTAACTAAGTAGTTTTCCCATGTGCTGGTTTAACAAACTATTGATCTCCTCTCCCCATATCTTTTTTTATATAAAGGTGATAATTCACAGAAACAATAAAGTGCAAATAGCTCGCCTAATATTTAAGCTACAAAAAATAGAAGTATAGAAGGATAATTGTAGAGCATCAATAGTTAAACAAGATTGATTCTATAAGATGTTCTGATACAACTTATAATAACAGAGATATTTTGAATCATCATACCCCTTTCTACCTCCCCCACTATTTAAGGTCCGATTTGCGACAATAACAAATATAAAATAATATGATATAATGATAACAATATATAATGATGACAGAAATGGCTAAATATCAAGTATGGTATAGATGAAATAAACATTTTAGAGTAAAGAATGAAAAATTATAATTGATGATATCATCACATAACACATTTGTATATATCTCAGAAAGGAAAAGTTCAATGAAAACCACATTTGATATTTAACCTTGGAATGAAGTGTTTCATGATATAACAGCTTATTACTAATATGACATGAATAGGAGTCACTAAAATATGGAAGTATCTCTGTTAATATTCATTATACAGAAAACATGTACTTGATGTCATTTATAGAACATTAGATTTGCAATAAAATTGATTCTATACAAGTTTTTGATATGACAAATTTTTGAAATTCCCCCTCCAACTGGTCGGATTTCAGGCACTAACGAACTTGATCTTTATTTTTACACAAAACGTTCAAATATCCAGTTTTGCAATAATTAAACAAAAATTATGACCTCTAGAACATTAACAGACATATATATAAAATTTTGAATGGACCTCATTTTTGTCATCTCCTAGGTAGGATCGATGGATGTTTGAAGAAATTTGTCAACCTCAATAGCTTATTTTCCCCAAAGGAAATCTACTAATAAAAACATATTTTGATTTTACTAAAGCCTGCAGTTTCCGAGCTTTCTTCACCTTTTTTAATGGACACTTTATTTTCTAATTCCTATATTTTCAAACTTAATTTGAAACACCAATGAATATTTTGATAAAATTTCTGAAATGTATTTTTACACTGTAACTTGAATTATGTAAACAAAGTTTATTTGGAATTAATTCTTGTGATATTCTACATCAACAATTTGTCTAAGGTGTGGTAAAATAATTAAGTAGAAAACAACTAGACCCATTTCCAGGATATATTTTCAATTTTATGCAACCAAGTAATAGGTAAATCCACAGTCTTCAGTAGCTTTGAAGGTCGGTAACAAGTTTTGCCTTGCCAACATTCTCTCTTCTATTTCTTATGCTTAAATGAGTTGATGATTTGGTGAATGCCTGCTATTATATCAGTTGGTCTTAATGAACTTGGTAAATCTTGAGTCACGGGTTTTATTTCGTTTTGGGGAATAAAAATGTATTTAGTAGCTAACTCACTAAATAAAATCCTGAGCCTCATCCTGACTAAAAAAGAGTGGAAACCTATAGATAACCCGATTGCGCCCAGTACCAGAAAGTAGACGTTAATAGATAAAGAACAAAGCAATATATGAATGTTTTGGGATTTTTTTTAAACAAATGACTTTTTGTGGTTTATTTGTGATATTTTGCATCCATATTTTGTATAACTTGATTAATGTATATAAAATGTACTAATAGTTCTTACATTGATGATATAAGCTTTCTAAACCATACTCATCATCATAATCGTAAACAAATATAATTATATTTGTAACACTATGGCATGCAGAGCACACATTGATTACTTCTAATCCCCCCATTCAAAGAATATGAATTGAGATTATTCGGTTATATACTACTAGCTCAGATACCCGAGCTTCACCCAGGAATAAATTTGAGGCTGAATGGTGATGGCATTTTTTTGGCAAGGCTTTACTTTGCAACTTTTGTTATATGCACGTTTGTCGAAAGACAAATAGACAATGAAATATTGCGAATTTTTATTTCAGGCCTCCCTTATAACCCCCACTCCCGCTCGAACCTAAAAATTTTAATATAGCTTATAACCATGGAAGAATTAATGCTAATTGACATACCGAGTTTTGTTAAGTTCGGTTCAATCGTTAGTGCCCAATAAAACTGTTGGCTCCCGCTAAAGTTTTAGCGTATATCTCGTTTACACCTTGTCAAAGACAAAAGTTAATATCACAAAAGTTACTTCAAATAAAAAAATAAACTACTTTTGTCATGTGCATATTTGCAGAAAAGCGAATAGAAAACGAAATATCGCTATTTTTAATTTCATGCCTCCCTTAAACCTCCACTCCTGCCCATCACTAGAAAAGTTGATATGGCTTATGATAATTAAGGTGTTAGTACTAATACACATACTGAGTTTTATTTAGTTCGGTTCAGCCTTTTGTGCCAAATAATATTGTTGACTCCCGCTATAATTTTTAGCGTATAACGCATTTACACTTCGGTATACGACGAAAGTGTATAAAACAAAAGTTACTCTAATAACAAAATAAACAACTTTTGTTATGTGCATGTTTGCCAAAAAACCAATAGGAAACGAAATATCGCTACTTTTAATTTCAGGCCTCTCTTATAACCCCCACTCCTGTTCGTCTCAGAGAAAATTAATATAGCGTAAAGTCTATGTTGGGTTAGTGGTAATATACATACCAAGTTCCATAAAATTCGGTTCTGTTGTTTAAGCATGAAAAGGTAACAAACAAACACACACCAAAGAATCAAAATGAAGTTATGGTGTCTATGACATGTTAAAGGAAAGGTTATCGTGAAATTTCGAGAAAAAAATCAATGTACAGACAGAGGTTACAATTATATATATATATATATATATATATATATATATATATATATATTTATGAAAAATGTATAAAACATTATGACTCGGGCTAAATTTTGGTTGTGGTAAAGTCATTATGGGCGAAATCAGTTTTATGGCTTTTTGAGTTTATGACTGCAATATTAATATCAATTCTAATTCACTTTACCACCTTTTAACAAGGTTTAACAACTTAAAGCAATTAAGAAGCAATATTAAATGCTTATTCCCCCTCCACAGTTTATGGCTTTTAGGGCTTATAACTGCAATATCAATATTAACTCTAATTCAATTTAGCAGAAGGTTTAATAACTTAAATCCATTAAGAAGCAATTTTAAATGCAAATGAAAGAGTGAATCTAGTATTTAAATAAAGATATATACAATATTAATTTATTGTTCAATAAATAAAGAACAATTCACTGTTCATCACTTCATGGCGTATTATAAAGAAGGATAATATACCAGATGAGATTTTTAGGAAGATAATGGATTATATGGGGAGGGAGGGCTTAAGAATCACTTATTACTGAAGGGGGGGGGTGGCCCAAAATTTAAACCATAAGATTTAGGCGAGTATGGATGCAACTGCAAAATGAGGGGAATTATGTGGGAGATAAATTTGGAGGTTTTTAACAAGAGAAGTATCTAATCTTTATAAATCAGATAGAATCTTTGAATGGTATAATGAGTCATTCACTATCTTTGATCATAGGGTGATTTTTGTATAAATGGCTAAAAAAAAAACAAAGAAACTCAAGGGTTTAGAAAACAGACTGGGAATTTTTTTTGGAGTTAGTGGAAGATAATGCATCAGAAAACAGAAATTAAGGAGAAATAATGTAACTAGGTTAAATTGTTTAGTGAGGCCATAATAGAATCCTATAATAAAGGCTGACATCCGACTAGAAGACACCAGGATAAAATCTGGTAGAGTTTGAATGCAAGGAAATTAGGAAAAAGACAAGAATGGATTTCAGGAGAGTCTATTAGTAAGGTAATGTAGGGAAAAGTATAGTGGAAGTTTAAGAAATTAAGGAATGAAAGGGAGAGAGAGGAAATACTTTTTGCACACGAAATGAGAGGAAATAGTGAAGCTGAGTAAGGGGCATGTACGAGTATATTATTCATAGCAAGACTTCACCTTGTATAATTTTTTATGTTTCCCGACTCAGGATTTGGATTTATAGATGTTTTGGCTTTTATTGCTCTCTTTGGGAACAATAAAGAATTGATATCCTATTATACAGTTTCAAAAAGAGAAATGTAAATTAGTTTCTAATTAATACCTTCTCAATATTACAAATTACAAGAGCAATATGAATCACATTTATGGATAGTAAACATCATTCCTAAGTAAAAATTTAAAAAAATAAAAAATTCCCAGAATTGTTTTACAAAAGTAGACTTTTATAAAAAATTGTAGACTGAGGCACGGAAGCTATGTCAAGAAGTAATTAAAGTTAAGCCTTATAAAAATAAATTCTTATAGACCATAAAATTGTGGGCTCAACCTATAGTTTAATATTATGATAACTAATTTATACATTTTATTCAACAAAAATGTATATAACAAAAGTTAGTTAGAAAAGCTAGTAGTAAACAAAATAAAGTAATATGATTTTTCATTATTGGCCTCCCTTATTACCCCCACTTTTGCCCATCCCAAAATATATTACTACGGCCAAAATTGGGTTAATGGTAATATAAACCAAGTTTCATAAAATTCAGTTTGTTTGCATGAAAAGAAGACAAACAAAAACCAAAGCCAAAAATTGTTGAAAAACTTTCAATTCCACGGGGAACTTCCAAAAAAAAAAAAAAAACAGGCAGAAGTTAAAAATTTTACATCAAGAATCCAACTAAAATTCCTGCCGTTAGAATGTTCTTCTCCCTCTCTGAAGAGACTAATATAAAAAATAGTGTATTTAATTGGACGGTGTGTTACTCAGAAGTATGAAAGAATGATGGTTTCCCATTGCTTCTAATTGTCCACTACTGTTATGAATTGAAAACAGCAAGAAATGGTTCTAAAATTTCTAAGAGCTCCCCTTCAAGTCAACCATTCTTTCCAATCAGCTAAAGGGACTTCTTAACGAGAACAATAGCCAAGTTTGCATAGGTAGCTATCTACCTTGAATTAAGTATTTGGGAATATCTAATATTATTGAATGCATTCCCTGTGGTGTTATTAGAAGTAAATATATTTATATATATGAAAAGAAAAGCAATTGATAACCTTCAAATAATCAAAAGAAAACAAACTCAATGGTCCAATTAACCTTCACAAAAGTGTTACAAATTTATTTAATACTTTCACTGCAACTCTTGTTTTTTATTTATCCTATTGTATAATACACTTACACGTATCGTTAGTAAATATTCAATTTGTTTAAACTTCACTAAGCAGATACAATGGCATACTACAACGTCATCCCACTTTCTATTCTCTATTTCTCCAGATAAGAGTCCTATGTAAATAGGGTTTGAAATTTAAACTGAACATAAGTGTATTGATGCAGTTGCTTTAAGTGAAAATCTCCTGAGAACAAATGAGTAGTTTGAAAGGAAAAACTAACGTGGTATTATGAGGCAAATTATTTTGCTACTTCTAACAGAAGAAATGAGTTTTATTCATAAAAGAAAATGAGGTATCTTAAGAAAATAAAATGATTGCTTATTTCCTGAACCAATTGATTTAAAGACCTCTTTTTATTACAACTTAATTAATGAAATCATTTTATTATTAATAATATTTTTGAAGGGGATTTGTTAAACGTATGGGGCAACATTTTTATGTATTACAAAACTTTCATAAAACATGGTTTAATAAATATAAATGTTGTCACATCAAATTACAGTACATAAAGATTAATAAAGTTGTTTTGCATTTGTTTCCTAATAAGTAATTATATGTGAGATATCTAACACACTTATAACTTGCTCAACATTGTATGGTGTTCTACTTTTTACTAGGACGGCTAAGTCAAAAAGCTTTTGAATTCTCATTATTATAATTTATTAAAAGAGTCGCCTATTACAAAAATGACATATGGGAATGTGGTACTAATACTATAAAAAAAGAGAACCATTTCAAATGAAATAGACATTTATTGAAGATTATTATTTACAGACAAAAAAATATAATCTCTAGTTATTTACAAAGTGGTTGATTGGCTTCTGAGGAGTAAGATTTGACTCGTGAAAACCAAAATGGTGGATAACGAGCAGGTGGTAAATCAAATGGTGTGTTTGTTTCAACTCCATTTCTCTTAGTAAAAACAGAATAGCCTCGCCAAATGAGTTGTCCATGAAGCCGCTTTTTATATGTAGTTATTTCTAATTCCTAAAAACAATATAAAAATATATACATGGAATAAAGCAGGGTTTGTTCAAATAAATAAGCTTAACGCTAGCAAGAATACACTATTAAATTCTTAAGCACATTAAGTAGGTAAAATTACAGTTAAAATTAATCTGAAAATGCATTTTAATGAAAAACGTTTAATGAGGAATATTTTAAGCAGGGAAAGTATAAATACTTGATGGGTAGAACAATAAAAAGATTAAAATGTAAGGTAAAAAACAAAAAGGAGGAATTTGTTAGTGATTAAGTTAATGTTAAATAAGGATAACAGGTTTCCAATTGAAATAAAGTCCGTCACGCAGGGGCTGCATAAACTAAGCAGATTTCCCGCGTGAAGTTTAACAATAGATAAATCTATATACCGGTAACACAACACCACCGTGAATATTAAGTGAATAAATACAAGCGATAATAAGAAACCTCCTGACAGAAAGCTTCTGAAATGAAAACAAACAGTTCTGCCAACTTTGTACCAGAAAGAAAAACAATTACTGATATATATCTGAATATAACGTATTAATTTGATTGAAAACTATTTACTAAATCTAGTACTGTAATTTATAATGAATCAGAATAATTTTTATCTCAATCAATCAAATTTAAGTAGTCCAAAAACTTAAGAAGGGGGAGGTCACCAGAACATATTTGCGTGTATCTCGTATAATAAATGTCTGTTGAAAACAATATTTGGTATTTAAGCTTTGAATGATGTGGTTTATTACGTAACCGAGTATTGTTTATGTAACATGAGTAGAAGTTGGGGTTTGCTGGAGGCTAAAAATGCAAATATCTTGGTTAATATTCAAGATATAGAATAAATGTATATAACCATATTTATAGTACATTTAATTTGCTATAAGATTGAGTCTATACATTTTTTCGATCCGACGTATAGTAACGGAAATATTTTGAATTTTCAAAATTCTCCCCCTCTAAACCCCCTGGTACGATTTCAGCCGTTAACGAACTTGTTCTTTCTTTTTACATAAAACGACTAAGTATGAAGTTTGGTAACGATTAAACTATAATTGTGACCGGAAGAGCGGTAACAGACAAATATATATATATATATATATATATATATATATATATATATATATATATATATATGGTGTAGCTATTCTTTTTGGAGTTGGTGAAAAAATCTTAGTTTATGCTGATATTTCGAGAATCTTTATTTTCTCTTCTTCAGGGAAGACTGCATAAACTAAGATTTTTTCACCAACATAGACCAAAACTCCAAAAAGAATAGCAACACCATATATAAATATAACCAGGTCGAAAACATCAACACAATTATATATATATATATATATATATATATATATATATATATATATACATATACATATATAAACACACAGTTTTGAACGGACCTCATTTTCATCATCTCGTAGGTAGGATCAATGGACATTTGAAGAAAAATTTCGAAAATCACGTGATGAGTATGACCTCAATACCTGATTTGCCTTAAGGGAGAGTACAAGGAATAGTTGGTTTCATCTACTAAGATGGATTTCTAGTTAGGTAGAAATTACATATTTAAGCATTAAATTATTTGTGGTAGTAATGGAGAGTTTTTACAATGAACTTTAATTTAATTTTATGGATAAATGAATTTCTCCAAAAAGGAGAAAGAAAAAAGTTGTCTTAATGTGCCATAAATAATAAATAGCACAGAAGTATATACTAGAAGACAAGTATAACTAATGAAATTGACACTTTTAACAAAAACAAACTATTACCAAATGGAAAGAGTGGGTCTGGCTGTTTGAATTTGATCTGTTTCTTGATTTGTCAGGGCCAGGCATAAGAACAATGGATACGGTAGATTCAGAGAGCCTGTAATAGCCAACAAATATAGGAGGGTGTCTAGGAGGAGGAGTCCTCGTTTTCAAAAGGTTCACTGATGACACTGGTGCTTCAGGAGTAGTTAGGCTCAACACTCTGCCATCTGGGAAAAACCTGTTTAACCAAGCAACAGTTAAAAGAACATAAAAAAGTATAATGAGATTCACTTGAATGTTTTTGAATAGTCGTGTAGATGTATATATGTATGAGTAACCAAGCACACGCTTTTTTCTTGTCCAATTATTTTCCTTATTAATATACTTCTTTATTTTCACATATCCCTCACGTATTTAGAGCTTGTATTCGTTTTTAAGGAGTAAAATCCAAATTCCTATTTTACTTAAAATCTAGTCATATACAATTTTTCTTTTTCTTTAAAAAAATAAATAAATAATTTGATAATAGACAAACTTGGTTGTGTATAACAAAGTTTACATGCTACAAAATGAATTCTCTTGACTAATTTAGATTATTTTTTATTTATTTATTTTTAATGCAATTCTATTAATTCATAAAATACAATCTAGGCCTTATTTTCTAAATTATTACAGATCACCTCCACAATCATTTCTACATCCCGTAATGATGGCTTGGCATATAAACTCTGACTCGCTGTTAAAACAAAACCAAACTTTTCTATTACCAAATTTTATTTTATTTTTTTAAAGGTGTCTTTTAGCAGATTTCCCTGTCGTACTCATGATGCGATTTTCGAAAAATTTGTTTAAAGTCCATCGATCCAACCCAGGAGATGACGAAAATGAGGTCCGTTCAAAATTATATACATATACATACATATATATATATGTATATATATATATATATATATATATATATATATATATATAGATATTTGTCTGTTAACGCTCTAGTGGTTGCAATTTTTGTTTGATCGTTACGAAACTCGATATTTAACCGTTTTATGTAAAAAGACAGATCAAGTTCGTTAATGGCTGAAATCGGATTAGAGGGAGGAGAGGTTTAGAGAGGGGATTTTCGAAAATTCAAAATATCTCCCTTATTATGCATCGGATCGAAAAAGTGTATAGAACCAATCTCATTGCAAATTAAATTTACTATAAAAATTGTTATACATTTATTCGCTATCTTTAATATTAACCGAGATATTTGCATTTTTATGAAGTCTGTGGTCGGGTATAGTTCGGATTAGGTCAGCCGTTTCCATAACTGCTCGGCTCAGGTGGAAGCTTCTTCTAACCTTACCTGTCGTTTCTAACCTTACCTTACCTTCGTTACTTTGTGAGATTTATGCAAATACGTTCTGTTCATCTGCCCGCCCCCCTCCTTTAGTTCTTGGACTACTAAAATTTGAGATATTAAAATATTAATTATTCTTACAATTCAGAAGCCGTTTCAGTTGGGAATTTATTTTAATTACCTGAAAGATTTCTCATTACCATTTGTATTTAATCATGGTGGTGTTGTGCTACCAGTATGCAGAATTCTCTATTGTAAAACTTCACGTGGGAAATCTGCTTAGTTTACGCAGCCCCTGCATGACAGACTTTTATTTTTATAGTGAGCTTTTAAGTAACACAGGAATTTAGATTAGCCATGATTGGGCTCATTCCATATATATATATATATATATATATATATATATATATATATATATATATATATATATATATTCATTTCCAACTTGTATATGTAGCATCCAAATTCATTAGAATTAACAAGAATAGAGTTTGGTCAGTCTCATTTATCATTTATTACCAATATTATTTTTAGTTTTATAGGGGGACAAAATAAAAGCTTTGGAATATTGTCACTATTTGGAAGTGTAGACTAGGAGTATGATTTCTAACAAAGATTAAAGGTCTAATTATGGGAATGTTAATCCCAGTATATAGTATTTAAAATCAATCTTTGTATTTCTAAACTAATTTATCTATGGTTCCCCCTCTTTAATACTTAGCATCGCATGGGGTTTTTTAATTAGATGGAAAATGGATAATTTTCTGCCATAGTTTAAGTTCTCCAACTAATAAATTCTAAAGGCCATGGTCCGAAAATGCATTAATTAAAATATAAATATCCATATATATTTTAATACTTTATTATTAAGAATGCTTAATGAAAATAAATAATATAGCAAATTATTCCAATTGTATTAAATATTTTATTGATTTTTTTTTTAAGTTGAACTAATTAATTTCTGAATTATTAATCATATATTATTTTATCAAATTTTTTTTTTGTAGTTAAACTAATATTTCTGAATTATTATTCATATATTTAATAATATTGATATTGAATATTTAGTACACAAATAACATAAATTTACCAAGGTTATAATACTTTTTTTTAAAATAAAAAACATTTATTTGAATAACAAATAATTAAAAATGAAACATTTAATATAATTCTACAAAACAAAGGAGCAAGGCAGTTTTATTAGGCTTTTAATTGTTAAAGATAAACTGAATATTTGTCACAATTTCAGAATATTTACTTTTTTTTTTATTTATCAAAATGCAATATATGAAGAGGTTCTATTAACAGGTATCATATCTCACGACCTGATAAGATTATTTTACTTGTTTTGTCCCACTAGTAGTCTCAGTTACCTGTTAAAACATTAAATTGTGTTAAAACTTATAAAATGATACAAAATAGACATTTAACTTCACGAGAAGATGACATTCCTAAGTGGAAACAAGATCTCCTGCAGAAAAGAAAAAGTACTTCAAAGACAATTGTTTCAGCTGGTGGAATGGTGAAATTGACAGTGGCATGTCCTGCAAATATGGTGAAAACAATTACAGCAAACCAAATTTCAAAAAACAGTCCTCGAAACAGACCACACAGCATTCACATTGAAACAACAAACAGAAGAAACTCAGGTGAGGGGCAAAATGAATTTAGTATTAATAGTTATTCCAAAGTAAACAGCAAACGAGAATCTGTAATTTTAGATAACAACATCAAAGAAACATTTTTAAATAATACAGTGAAAAACGAAACAATGAATAAACCAAAAGTAAATATAAAGCTAAAAATAAATGACATGGATTACAATTCAGACTCGAGTGATGATGAAAACTATAGAGCAAGTGTTCATGCCATAAAAGATAAATACATCACTAAATGTTCATCTCCACCACCAGTATCAAATTTAGAAAAAAGAGCAATTAGTCTAGAAGACATACAACAAATAGATTCAACTCGTTTAAAACCCAAATACGATTTCATGAAAAGACCTTGTCAATTTAAAGTAAGCCAATATCAAGCAAAATACTTAGAGATGATAAATGAATCAAAGAAAACATCTTATAAGTATTCCAATTCAACAGCTGAATATGGTAATGGATGTGAAGAAAACCCTACAAACATTTCTGATACCATTACAAAAGATTTAGTGAAACAACGTGCTAAAATGTTTGAACCAAATCCTGGAGTAAAACTTGGGAGACCTTTGTGGGGAAGACCAAATAAAAATGGGCCAACTCAAAAAGCTAGGCCTATTTCTTTTCATGGATCTAGTAAAGAAAGCTTCCTCAGCAATGAAAGAAACTCACGTATTGACAGTGAAACTGAAAGTAACCAAAATACTACCAAAGCAGATGATGTCCTGGAGGCTGAAATCTCAGAACTTGCCAAGAAATTTGAAAATACCCCAAATACTCATGGAAGAGAAGGTGATTTGAAAGATGTATGTATAATTGCAACTAAATATATTCCACCAAATCACATGTTCCCAGATATCAGTTCTGTGGAGAATCCTCAAATTACAAACCAGGAGACTGTAGTTTGTATATAAATTGTGCTTATTTATAAGATGTAAACCCCCTACTTCATATTAAATTTAGCACTTAGTATTTTTTTAAAAAATCAATAAAATAAAAAATGTGGCAAACATAGTTTTAATTAGATCAAGAGAGATGTAACAAGATAATCAGCAAAATTATTAAGCATTACTCTGGAAATACTTTTAAACTGCTATTCTAGCTTCAGCTATTTGTTACCTAATTAAAGGCTTATTTGCAATAATATTTCATTACTAATCTTTATATAAAGTAAATAAAAATATTAAGAAAATTTATTCGTAAGTAATTATTTCCTGTAGTGTATAGAAATGATTCAGTCCATTCCTGATTTAGAAAAAAATCTAGTTATAATTACAAAAGAGAATAAAAAAGAATGACACTACACATATTTTAAAATATCCCAATCAGTAATTATTTTAAATTTTTGTAAATTAGTTTATATTAATTAGCTTATATATAAATTAAATATAGCAAGCTACTCAGCCCACATGGATACTTTGAAATACCTTAAAAGATGTAGCCATCACCACCAGTATTCATTATGTTGTAGATAAGCAAGATAGGGGTTTTGAATAAGAAGTGCAATAAATATATCCACATAATTAGTATTCTACTCTTACCTTCAAAGTAACAGAACCCTTGACTTGAATCTTTGTTGAAAAAGTTTTTAGAATAACTGCTATCTAGTTTTGGCAGGAGAAATATTTTTTTGTTAACCGTAGGATTATTATCAAATGGTTTGAATGGCTTGTATTCTCATTACCCATACTAGAAATTCAGAATTTGAAGCTTGGGAATGCACAATAAATTTTAATTATTGGGAGGTTATCGGGCTTCAAGGTTGGCCATTTATCTGTTTCTGTAGTACCCACTGAGCACAGTGATACAATTGAGTACTTACTTGAATAAAGAATTAGCGATCATTATAATGTAATACCAACACTATAAGGAAGGGACTGGATCAAACCAATGTCTTGACTTCCCACCGAACCTATGTAGACAAGGCCTTACCCTACATGGGTTATTGAAACAAACATTTTCATTATATTAATTTCAAAGTGGCCTTATTGATATCAAGGTATAAATAATCTACTAGAGGACAGTATTACCATACATCCACAGAGAATCATCTGGGGCATTATATGAAACCATTGAAGAGCATTTTATACATTTACAAAAATAGAAAACTTAATGATTTACCAAATACTTGTATAAATAGCCACAATAATAGATGTGTAGTAGGAAACACAAACTCCAATGAACTTCTTCTAAAAAGAAAAATATTTTTTTTTAAAAATCCCAGAAATAAAAATTGTGATTATGCTTTATGATGCAAATGAAACTTAGATTTAAGAAATCAAATTCTGGTGATAAGAAAAAGAACATTTTAATGATCTAACAGCCAGGTCATCAAAATTTAAATATCGGGATAAATATAGTCTTTTTTTTTATGAATATTACACGCAGGCATCTTTTGTGTAATATTTGAGTATGTATTAAATAAGCATAGTAATGTTTAACAAATTGTTTCTATACATGGCATGAAAACAAATGGAAAAATTGCAAAATGTTCCACCAGATAAAGAAACAGTTATGTAACTAGTCAAATATTACCCTACAATATTATTACATACATTTATTATTTTTTTTTTTTTTTTTAAATTTACAATTATATTAACTTCATTCAGATAAACTAAGATTTTATTTTGTGATTTTACCATCAGATAAATTCCTCTGTCCATGTAGAAATCAAACACAAGACAAAGGAATTACCAAGAGTCTTAAGACAAAAAAAAAATAAAATAAATTCTTTAAGGAAGATAACTAATTATTTCCTTATAGTTTAAGAAATTGAAATAGAATTTAGAGAAAAAATAAATAAAAAATAAGAAAAAGTTATTTATTGGGATCCACTTTCTGCTAATATTGAGTAGCTGGGGCAGGTTATTTATGTTACCATCCTTCTCTATCCTGGGTAAGACTAAGAATTAGATTCAGTGAAATCACCAGAGTATTAATTCCTATTACCCATGTGGGAATCAAACCCACAATTTTAGGTTTGCCAAGTACATTAAAGCCAGAGCTTTATACCTCTGGCTAGTTTAAGCCCACTCAGAGAAACAGAAAAGAAAATATTTTCTTGGAGAGTTTCATAACCAACCACATTTTTTTTTTTCAGCAAACATTGCTACATTCTGAAACTGATGTTAAAGTACAGATAAAATATAAATTTGGAGACCAGAATTCATCTTAATTCTCATAACTAGCCCCTGCATTAATATTGAGATGGCAAATATCCAAATTTAATGGTTGAAACAAAATACTTTAAATTGTATAGCTTTTCAAAATAGAAGGAATGTTAAAGGCAGTCAAAGTGATATCATTCATATGTAACATAACCACTTCTCTCTTGACCCAAACTCCTTTGAGTGTTTTGTAATTGTTAAGAAAAGCTATCATTTGCCAGTCAGGTAAGAGGGGAGGTGCATTAAGCAGTAGTTTGCATACACTAATTGGCTCATGGATAGAATTTAAATGACTTTACTAATTTTTTATAGTTAATCTAAAGGGAAAGACTATGGCGCTTCACTGTGTGTCCCTCTTCTCTACTGCATTACTGCACATCAGAAAATTCCCTATTCTCAGAAGCAGCAGTCTTTAGATAGATATAGACAGACATGTAATTTCAAAATAAACATATTTTTAGATATTTGTTCTACTAATGGATTCCGAAATATGAATATATATATATATATACTATTTGATTTTTAAAATAATTTGCAAATACAAAGTACAATGATTGTGTTAAACAAAACTGTAATAATACAAAGAAATGTTTAAAGGTTTTCAAAATTGTTAAGGGACAGTGTTAATACAGTATCAGAAGCAACAATGACTAACAACCTATCAAAAACAGAAATTTGCTATGCTCACACTGATGATATAATTCATAAACACAGTGGGGTAATAACAAATATTTCTTATTTTCATACTTCACATAAACAAAATAATAAAAATATATAAAGTTAACAAATGCATAGGTGAACCCAATATATAAACCAACTTCGATAGAACCATATATTAAAATGAAAATACGTATTAAAAAAATGTCAGGTCGCCTTTTTTACGTGATTAAGAACTTCATTGTAGACTACCATCCCTGGCAGTAACATTAATAATTTACCACTACTTCTAGTTCTTTTCTATGTTCACTTTGAACTAAAACGCTTTTCTCTCATCCAACTGGCTTTTGCAAAGTGATTAAGTTATCCTTTCTACAGCTCCTAAGGAATATGTCTGGTAGTTAGCAATCTTTCAGATGAGATGTAACCAACAAGACATTATCAGTGTATATAAAACTGTCTGAACATAGCCATCAAAATTATGTTACCCAAACATTACTACCAACACACAGATCTTTTTTACCTCACCCATTATATTTATGAAGAGTTTCACACTTCTATGTATAAATATATTGAAATATCCTACTAAACCACACAAAATCCTTTGTTTATTAATATAAAGCCCTTTAGACATTTTTAATTCTAAATGTTTTAAAACCTTTATAGAACATTGCTCAACTTAATCTCAAAAAAGTCCGTCACGCAGGGGCTGCGTAAACTAAGCAGATTTCACACTTGAAGTTTTACAATAGAGAAATCTACCTAATAATAACAGTAGTAGTAAGGGCTCTCTAAACCTATTCACAAGGGATAAGAACGGCCGCACTAGCTCTCGGCGGAAAGTCCCAAACATAGCCGACTCCTGCCGACCACCACAATACAAATGCAAATATCTCGGTTAATATTCAAGATACAGAAAAAAATGTATAGAACAATATTTATAGTAAATTTAATTTGCAATAAGATTGATTCTTTACAATTTTTCGATCCGACGCATAATAACGGAGATATTTCGAATTTTCTAAAATCCCCCCCTCCCACTGGTCCGATTTCAGCCATTAACGAACTTGATCTTTCTTTTTACATAAAACGATTAAATACTATGAACTTTGGTAACGATCAAACAAAAATTGCGACCGCTAGAGCGTTAACAGTCAAATATATATATATATATATATATATATATATATATATATATATATAATTTTGAATGGACCTCATTTCCATCATCTCCTGCGTAGGATCGATGGACATTTGAGGAAATTTTTCTAAACTCACGTCATAAGTATGACCTCAATAGCTGATTTCCCTTAAGGGAAATCTGCTAAAAGAACTAAAAATGTTAACCCAATATTGGGGATAAAATATATTTTTTCACATAAAATGAGCCTCTGGCATATATTAAAGAAAATCAAATAAAGTATAAATCATATAGACATCAAATGATTATTAGGAGGTAAAGAACTATACTTAAACATCCTAATAGCACTCAAGACATAGTAGATAAGCAAGTTCAAAGCAAGCAGTATTAGCTGAACAAATAATGAAAAAAGTAAAGTAAACTTTTAATATTTGTTTGATGGCATCATCTATGTGAATTTGTTGGCGAATATTTTTATCTGCAATTTTTATTAATTTTGGAACTATATCCCTATTAGGTTAATATTTTTATGTTTATAATTTTAGCAAAAGAAAGACTAGAAATTAAAAAAATAGGCACACTTACTGAAGAGCCCCCATAATAATTGTGCCCAATTTTAACAAGCAAATTACATACTCTGAAGCTTACACAAAATGAGTAAACTGTTAACAGATTATTTTAATTACAAATAGCAAGTGTGGCAAAAGATAACTGAATTAGAGAACAATAGTACTTCATTAATGAACACAAGTACTTCATTAACCCTTTATCTTCCAGCAAATAGAAATAATGAACACATCCATTTACACAATAAAGAATAATTAAATATTATTTATTAATTCTATTTTGTAATAAAACTGTTGCTAACTGTGGGAGGCTATAGGTTACCACCATTTTCTAACCAGTGTGGAACTAAGGATTTAATTTAGTGGGTTTTCCAATGGGACACACACACGCACGCACGCACACACACACACACACACACACACACACACAAACACGAATTGAATCCATAACCATACCACCACATGGCACTTGGCTTACCATGAGTATTAAGATCCTACACCTTTACACCCTTGACTACCTAGTTCCTATTCCAAAAACAAACTATTCAATGCACCCTTTTATTTTGTACTAATATGAATTAAAAAATAATATATTCAAGTAATAAAATTAAAACCTGAGGTATCTGAAGTATTCAACAAGATGCCAAGGCCGATAGAACTGATCCTGGAAACTATTTTCACCATGCCTTATGTAAGTAGTTTTGCTAATGTAACAACCTTCAAAACATAAACGAGGCCTTTTGATGAACATTTCCCTCCAGGTAAGATAGCGACTAGCAACTCCAATGCTACCACATTTTAGGCCCCAGATTCTACAGCATAAAAAAAAAATGGATTTAATACAATTGTACTATTTGTTGTAATATAATAGGTAGTGAACAATTTTTGGCAATTGATACTTAACATCCACACATAAGCAAATAACTAAAATCAAAAATAAAATATAATTATATTTTACTTTAATAGTAGATCATTCTACTTTAGTTTACATTTTTGAATAGATTGACAGAAGACCATTTGATAGAAAACACTCACTTCTCTTCTTCAAAACATTTATTAATTCTCTCTACATGTTCCACTTTTCAGGAGATCTACATCACAACTTTCATATACTGCTACTACCTTCCACTCAGAGAATGAAAATTTTAAAATGAAAGTTAATTTAGAATGTGTAAAATATTTATCATTTAAATGTAACTCATTACTAGCCAACAGGATAAAACTCATATATAAAGATATAAAGATGAGGGGACAATTTATTGGAATTATGGAAATAATTATTAGTAAGCACTAATTACAGTTTAGTTACATTAAAGACAAAAAAGTCCGTCACGCAGGGGCTGCGTAAACTAAGCAGATTTCCCACGTGAAGTTTTACAATAGAGAAATCTGCCTAATAACAACTGTAGTAGTAAGAAACCTCTAAACCTAAAACATTATTTAGGGCGTAATAACCTAGTACTTTCTAGCCCCAAAAAACAGTTAATCTAACCTCTAAACCTATTCACGAGGGACGAATAGTTATGGAAACGGCCGCCAGAGCTCTCGGCGGAAAGTCCGAACATAGCCTACTGGTGACCAAACGCAGAATACAAATGCAAATATCTCGGTTAATATTCAAGATAGAGAAAAAATGTATATAACAATATTTATAGTAAATTTAATTTGCAATAAGATTGATTCTGTACAATTTTTCGGTCCGACTATAGTAACGGAGATATTTCGAATTTTCGAAAATCCTCCCCTCTAAACCCCCCCTCCCACTGGTCCGATTTCAGCCGTTAACGAACTTGATCTTTCTTTTTACATATAACGACTAAATATCGAGTTTGGTAACGATCAAACAAAAATTGCGACCGCTAGAGGGGTAACAGACAAATATATATATATATATATATATATATATATATATATATATATATATATATATATATATATTGTGCTGATGTTTTCGACCAGGTTGTATTTATATGTGGTGTGTTGTTCTTTTCGGAGCTTTGGTCAATGTTGGTGATTAAATAATTAAAATAGTGCATAGCAATAATTAAAATAGTGCATAGCAATAACCATTGTAAAATAATATAAGAACCACAGTACAACAATTATAATATAGTTTAACAAACAAATACACCATACTATAAATATATAAAACATACAAAAGGCTGTGACCCTGCTATGTAAACAAAAACAAGGAAGGTTACTATAACCCTAGTCATAGTGCAACAAGAATGTATACTAGTCTATAAATATATTTAGTCTTGGTAAGTAATAATAAGGAAAACACACCCTTTTATAACAATGTATAACACCAATGTGCAATATTATAATGTAGTACATGTAATTTTTACAGCCCTGAGGAAGAGAAAATAAAAATTCTCAAAATATTGGCATAAACTAAGATTCATTTCACCAACATTGACCAAAGCTCCGAAAAGAACAACACACCACACATATATATATATATATATATACAGTTTTGAACGGACCTCATTTTCGTCATCTCCTGGGTAGGATCGATGGACATTTGAAGAAAAATTTCGAAAATTCCGTCATGAGTACAACCTCAATAGCTGATTTCCCTTAAGGGAAATCTGCTAATAATCACAGTTACATTAAATAAAATAATCAGATTGTAATGAAAATTATATAGGGGAATCAGGGGCAGATTCTGAATAAACATTTTAAGCATCATGTTAAAAATACTGGCAATAATGAAAATAAAACGAAATGATCATGCAATTAAATACATAGTCTTAATTTTGAAAATATAAAAATTTTAGGTAAAAAAAAACGAACATAATCAAGTGGAAAATTAAAGAAAATATGTCATAAAAATTAGGAATATAGATGTAAATAAGAAGACGGAAATAATTGGGCAGGATATTTTTTTTTAATTTGATAAAACAATCATTGAGTTGGGAATCATTTGTTTTAGATGGCCTTCTTAAACAGATTTAGTTATTTGCTTATTCAGTAGACTCTCAAAACAAAGTCAAGCGGGCAAATATTATTGACTTAGCAGGACAAACTATTCATTTTCAATGCACCCAACTAGCTATTCTTTATCATAATGAAAAGAGGAAACACATACGATAAAATGCCTATGATAAACTTGCCTAATAAGCATTATTTCACATCATGAATGTATAATCATAAATTAATAACTAAAAATACATCTGAAGATAATAACATTGAATTAGTGATAGTTGTCATAATTGAGTGCAAGCAAAATGCACAATTGTTGACATGTATTAATTTTGTTTCATAATAGTTATGAAATTAAGTGAAGGATAGCAAATACTTGTCAAATAAAAATGTTTTAATTATAATTAAGCATTATATGCATTTTAACAAGCTTATCTCCTTCTTCAGAGATAAAAAAAAAACAAACAACATTTCACTAACACATAAAAAAGTAAGTAATGTAATATGTACATCGCATTACAAAATAATGGTATGTTCCTATTCTAATAGATGAATTCTTCATAGAACGGTATTCAATTTAACATATTAAAGAGCCTAGAGGTTGCACGGAATAAAGAAGAGAATATAGAGATTAATTCGAATAACAGCACTGAAAGTCAAAATGCAGTGATGTTAAGGATAAGACTATATATAACTCCCAATTTACAGTCATTCACTTGTCATTTCTTCCTGCGAGTTCATCAGTACATACATTCTCTAGATTTTATTCTACTCCCGCCTCATATTCTTATTATAGTTCTCCAAATTTTACTGTTCTTAAATTGATAGTAGTCCACATGCCCTCCATGTATGGATTTTTCTTGATTAGGAGGAAATATGAATATTCATTCAGGAAAAGAGAATTGACGCATGCATTATCAGTACAATATTTAAATATTTATTTATATACTAGATAACCTGGCAAACGTTGTTTTGCCTTATAAATTATTTCTAGTTTCTAGATAAATTCTAGTGTAGACAAAAAGTAACTTACTTATTATAAGTGTGTAAGTATGTGGTATATGCGTGAAATAGGCATGGAGCTCTATGAACGATAAGGGAATATAAAAATAACAAATGCCAAACAATATTATTTTTAAGTTATTATAGTTTGTTTCTTAAAATTGCATATCACATATTAATTAAAATAGTAACAATTACAAACAACATCAATCTTTTAATGCTATAGCGTAAACAATATTTTTTGTTAGCCCATCTTTAGCGAGCACAAACAAACTGGATGGTTTACCCACTCGAGAGCATGCTACATACAATTGCCCGTGTGAAAAACATGGTGTACTCAAATCTAAGCCACAAATAGACATCGTTTGGCCTTGGGATTTGTTGATTGTCATTGCAAATGCCAATCTAATCGGAAACTGAATTCATTTGAATTGAATTGGCACATCTGTAGGTATGATAGGAATCCGTGGTATTAATATATTTTCACCTTTGAACTTGCCATTTAAAATGCTGGCTTCGATAACGTTTTTCATCAATTTTCGAAAAGGCGCGGCAAATTTTAAGAATCTAAGATTGGTAACACTAAGCATATATATGGATTAAACTTTAATAATAAAAATAAATGTTTATTTTCATAAAAGAAATTTTAGATTTGCCATAAGCTAAGGGAAATTTTAATTGAAGTACAGTTAAAAAAACTATTATTGATCAGTTATCGAGCGGGATGATAATGATTAAATTACTAAAATGGCTATAAAAAAATAGGGGTTGGTGATAAAAAAGTAAAAATTTAGGGTTGTATGTATTTTTTAATGCCACATTATAAAAAAAAATAAAAAAAAAAATTGTTGTCCAAAAATTTAAAAAAAAATGTTAAAGGTGAACAACCCTTATCAATTAGGGGTATGAAAAATAGATAGTAGCTGATTCTCAGACCTACTGAATACGCATATAAAATTTGGTAAAAATCGGTAAAGCCGTTTCGGAGGAGTACATTAACTAACATTGTGACATGGAAATTTTATATATTAGATGTATATATATATATATATATCTTTATATATATAATTCTAGCGTACGTGTGTATGTCACTGAACTCCTCCTAGACGGATGGACCGATTTGATTGAATTTTTAAATACGCGTTCGAGTGACGCCCCAGATGGTTTAGCGCCACAGATCGGCCAGGCAGATGGAGCAGGAGTGGGGGTCGTGAGGGTGGCCTGAAATTAAAAATAGCCGTATTTCGTTTCCTATTGGTTTATCGGCCAATATGCACAGGATAAGAGTTGTTTATGCTGATATTTGGAGTAACTTTTGTCATATTCAATTTTGTCGTATATTAAAGTATAAACGAGATATACACTAAAAAAGTAAAGAGGGGCCAACAATTTTATTGGGCACCAACGATTGAACCGAACTGAACAAAACTCGGTATGTGAATTAGCATTAGTTCTACCATGGTTATAAGCTGTACTAAATTTTTTAAGTTCGAACGGGAGTGGGGGTTTACTGAAGGCCGAAAACTAAAAAACGCCGATATCTCGGTTAATATTAAAGACAGTGAAAAAAGGTACATGACAACGTTTATAGATCTTTTAATTTGCAAAAAGATTGGTTCTCTACAAAATTTCGATCAGACTCAAACTAACGGAGATATTTCGAAAATCCTCCCCTCTAAAACCCCCTCCCAATGATCCGATTCCAGCCGTTGAAGAACATGATCCGTCTTTTAACGTAAAACGTTTAAATACGGAGTTTGGTAACGATTGAGCGAAAATTGCGACCGCTAGAGCGTTAACAGGCTAATACACCTCTATCTTTATATATATAATTCTAGCGTACGTGTGTATGTCACTGAACTCCTCCTAGACGGATGGACTGATTTGATTGAATTTTTAAATACGCGTTCGAGTGACGCCCCGGATGGTTTAGCGCCACAGATCGGCCAGGCAGATGGAGCAGGTCTCCGGTCGAAGGGCGAAGGGCGAGGTTATTGGAAATGTAATGAAATGTTAATATGTTTATCTAATGTATGTCCTTAGAATTTAAGTATGTCATCTATATAATGATGTTTTCAGCTGCGAGAGGTTTTCACTTTCAGATGTTGTTATTTATTTTCCAAATTTATTTTAATTTGATATAATGTTGCAATTATTTTCTTTTCTTTATTTATATTTATGTATTTGCGTTATTATTGTTGAGGGTTTTTATTTATTTCAGTTATTGGTCTACAACTGTTTGTCTTTAAGAACGTGTAGTGCGCATTCTACCAGATAATCTCAGAACTAAAACGTCTTCTTTTCCTTCTCTCATTTTTCCTTTTCCTTTTGCGTACCAAGTTTTTGCGATATTTTATTTACTATTTGTTTTTAGGCAAACGTGCATATAACAAATGTTGTTTTGTGCGTTATTAAAAGTAGATTTTTTTTAAACATAATATTATTAAATTTAATATCCTAATCGCTTGATATATAATGCAGGACAACGTCTGCCGGGTCCGCTAGTATATATATATATATATATATATATATATATATATATATATTAAAATTCAAACTGATGTTTCTTTTTGGCACTCATTTACTACAATTTGCAAAGATTTGATGGAATTTTTGAGAGATTTTCTCATGTTCTCAATATTTCTAGAGAAAAAACGCTAAAAGAAAAAAAAAAGGTAGTGAAGAAACAAGACAGGTATTTAGTTAAAATTAATTGGGTGAAAAAGATAATATTTTATCTAATTTATCCAAAGTAATTAATTTGACCTGGTACATGCAATCCTCCAGATTTCCTGATCTCTGCAGCAGATATAAAAACCTCTGCAGACTTCGGAACACATTTCGAGAGAGCGCATGTCCAAATGAGAGCTAACTACCCATCTTAGTATATAGAGAAATATCTCCATGGGTAAATGGGAGATGTGAGTGGCCTAAAAGGAAGAACAAGATATAGAGTATAGGCATGTTAGTAAAACATACATAATCATTGTAGGTTAATAATAGCAAATATCCTTCTTCTGGATCTATAGTAAATTCCATAAATTGAAAAATACAATGTGCTGAAAAATAAATTCTAATTATTATTTTTTTTAACCTAATGCCTTTTCATCAAATGTACTATAAATACGTTACAATTCTCTAATGAATAGTAACTTTAACAAAGAGAAAAAATAAATAAAAATGATGAAGGCAAAGCTAAAAAAAAAAAAAGAAACGAAAAAAGGTATCTTGAGATTTTAAATTTATAGGCGAAATCAATATCGTTATCATTTTTGGGATCCATACATTTTTAGACACACACATTAAAATTGGGAATTTTATTTATTATGAAAATGAATACTTCAAATATAGGCGTAGAAAATATTCAATGAACCTTAAAGAATACATCACTTTTATCTTAATTTTTAATAATAAAAAAAATGACCATAATTATAAATAACAATCACAAGAAAGATTAACCAATTGACATTTATTTAAATGAAAAATAAAGGAAAACAAAAAAAAAATATTTGAAGAAAATTTTAATACATTTCAGAACCATTTCAATAAATTAAAACAGAATGCTTTATTTCTGCAATATACAGTATGCTTGCTAAACTATACTTATTTTTTCTCCAAAAAACATATGTATTGCTTTGCCATACGTTAATTTAAAAAATGATTCATAAGATTTGTTTAGACTTTATCTAAACTCTTATGGTTGAAGAGGTGTGTTTGCTTATTATAGGAATGTCTGAGTCAAAAGCAGGTGGATAAAAAAGAAAAGTAATTTGTTATATAATTTTTTTTTCTATCTAAACATAACATTAACTCATAACTATTCATTGATCTAAGCAAAAGTCCAAGATAACAATCTAATTGAGTGAGTTTAGATATAAAGTCTGATGATAATGAGTCTGAGAGTGAGTGTGGATGCAAATGTGTATGTGCATGCATATATCCATTAATAAGAAACAGAAAGTCTATTATACATGAAACTTGGAATATAAGTTTTTATTGACATTTAAAGATCTAATTTAATAAATCATCAAAATAATAGGGTGGTTATAGAAGGATGAAAATATGAAATAAGAAATTCCTCCATATCTATTGGTGATGCAAAAAATTAGTATACGATCATGTTTGTTTATATTAAAAAAAATAATAATAAAAATAAATAAACTATGAGTTTAGTTTTATATGATTTTTTGATCCAATGTATTGTATTAGAACAAAGGTATTTCAATTTCATATCTTAACCTTTCTTACAACTCCTACTTATCACAGTCCAATAAGGCCATTGACCAGTAAATATTATACTATAGATCTAAAATGTTAAAATATGGTGTTTCATTGAAAAAAATTTAAAATTGTAGGTATTTGAGGTAAATGCACTGAGATATTCATGAAGTTAACAGGTTTGCAGTGATAGGGTATTTTAAGTGGTAAGAGCTAACAAGTAATGAGTGTTCTCATTAGGTTGCTAATTATTGGAAAACATTGTTGATGTATTGAAGTCATGAGAATCATCAATTCTTCATGAAAAGCTATACCTTTCTCTAATCAATCATAAAGATAAAATTTTAAGTTATTATTGAAATTTTTTGTTACATTTTAAAATGTATTAATTTTTTTCAAAGTTAATTTAACCACTAAAATTGAACACGTTTGCTGCTGCAGTCTATATATGTTATACTCCACCACTATCTGCACCGGGCCCTGGGGACCGATGTAGTTTTTGAAGGAAACGCTATCTCTTGAATATTCTAGTAAACTAAATGAATGAATTAGCAGAGCCATTTGTCCTCCAAACCAAGAACTTGCACTAGCAAAGCCAGGAGTGGTCCCCAGCGTCCGATGTCGTCTACAACTAAAGTACATTTTTTATCACATTGCCAGCTGTTATTTTCAATAAGCATTCTAAACTTATAAGCTCTTCTAGGTCAGTAGTTGAACTAGAACATGAGGGTAAATAGTTCATGTCTGCAAAACTATCGTCACTTGAAATCATATCACTCTCACTTCTACTGCTGTCTGCAAGAGATGTAGATGGTGCTAACTCTACTAATTCCCGACCACGAGACATAATGAGTGAACATACAACAGTAAATGAGCGAATGAGGGGCTTGGGAGGTAAAACAGATTCCAGTCAGTTCATGTTTGATCAAGTTGTGATTGGAATTAGCATCTGGCACCCGGGGGGGGGGGGGTGCTGTACCCACTTCAGGTTTCTCTATTTCTAGACGGTTACGGCCCCCAGCGTCCTATAGTATTTTTCTTGAATAACTAAAGCTGCAGGGTCTAAGAATAAATTACATCCAATTCCCGTTAAAATATCTCCCATAATAAGCTTTCTACAGCCTTCGTATTTTTGGAGTAGACTGAAGGAGAGGAGCCCATCCTGATAAGACTTGATGACGATCGGGCCCCGGGGACCGGTACAGCAGTGAACGTGAAAAAAAAAAATCTCCCATTTTATTATTAATGATGCTCTTAATGTAATAAAACAGCTTGATAGGTTGGTTTTAATGAATAAACAGGCTTATTTAACTTTTCAAAGTAGTTGCCTATTGCATTGTCTTTATATTTAAACAAGGTAATTTGAGAGTTATACAACTAAGAATTAAAACATGAACATAAGGAGGTGCAATTAAGAAAAACAGAATATCAAAAATAAAATGTAAATATTATAATATATTCTTAATTATTTTACTGAATTAATTTCATGGAGAAAAAAATATAACAAGTTTTCAATTTTTGGTTTATTTCTTTTGTAAGCGGCCAAAAAAATGTAATTGATAACACAATCTCAAACTTTGTCTCTTCTCTTTATGTTTCCAGGCAAATAAAAACCTGATAAGCAATATTTTAAAAAATCTGTTTGCTCACCGTACCCAAGTAAAGTTCAAGATACTTTATATGTATAAGGATTTTTCTATTTATTTTTAAAAATAAAACTCTTCTTTACAATATAAAATTCACTACTATAGAAGTGTAAAAAGTGGTGAATGGGAAGATGGGGGGGGGGATAAACCTTTTTCCGCATTGTATCAATAAAATGTGTCACTCTTATGCCGTTACCCTGGCCATCCCATTCAATAGTCATTTCGGATTACAAGATTAGTTTTTGGACTATTAGAATTAAAAATGCAAATTATCAAACTTGGAGGCCATATATATTCCAATGACAGACTAATGAAGAAAATGCATAGGCCAAAAAGGTTTTGGAATTTTAAGTAAAATCAAGTAATGAAATTTGCATCCAGACCAGGTAATTCATTTGGTTTAGTGGTGGTCGAAAGGAAGATCTGATTTCATTATTCATATGCCATTTGATTCAGCGAATGAATTTCTATAATTTATACTCTGCACATTATTTTAATTAAATGGAGGCTTTGACATATTAAGTCCCAATTTAGACAGTTTCAAGTTTTGAGGGACCAAATATGACCAAATATGATGCTTTCAATTGGCAATCTAGTTAGATTTTATAGATGTCCAATCTAAGTTTTATTGTATGTATTATTATAAATGTGTATCCTATTTTAATTCTTTCATAAACAAATATTAGTAATTCATAATCATAATGAATAATAAATGATATTTCAAAACAATTCAAATTTGTGGATTTTTCATTTTTTTTTTTTTTTTTATATATATGAAACATGAGAATTGGTGAAAAATAAGCAATTATACAAGACTTTGCAGTATTATTTCACTTTTATTTAAAAAAAAAAATTAAAAAAAAAAAAAAATAATAGGAAAGCATAGGGATGTAAAATGGTTCAAATTGTTACCAACTCTAATTAGAAGGGCTCACACATCTGCTCACATTTGTTGGATGCTGTGGAGAACAAAGAGGGATTTTCTTGTGTTTTAGGCTCACAATGAGAAGGTGGGCCATAAGATCAGTCCCAGGCTTGTATGGTATCTCCTCTTCATCGAGTTCATCATCTCCCTCATCCAATTCATCGGGTACCTCATCCTCGCTCAAAACGTCTGTAACTATTTCATTTATTAATTTAATTATATTTCAAGTTAAATATAAAATATATAAATGGAATATACTGAGGCTTATCATTAATGTTTTTAGCAGATTTCCCTTAAGGGAAATCAGGTCCTGAGGTTGTACTCACAACACGATTTTCGAAAAATTTCTTCACATGCCCATTGACCCTACCTTCTAGATGACGATATCTGTTCAAATATGTATATGTATGTATATATATATATATATATATATATATATATATATATATATATATATATATATATATATAAAACAAACAAAATAAGCTGCCCTCTTTCTGAGGGTACCTGTGTGGTCAGCCTCCTAATCTGCCAGTTTCTTGGTAATAATGTTTTGTTTTTTAATTTTGTTTAAATTTTAAATGAAAATTTGGAATAAATTGAATGCGTGCAGATTAGGGAGGTATCTCAGGTAAGAGTGCAGCTTAACTTTTTCATCTTTATTTTTTGTATAAATGGTGATTTACGATTCTTATTGATGATTTTAGTATAAGTGTGGATAGCTCCTTCAAATCATCTTTTGTCAGCCCATGCTCTATTAACGTCTTCACCGTTTTTTGGTGAAGGACTCCTCTTGAGCCGAACAGTAGTCCCATAACCGTCCAGTCTTGTATTTGGTACTTTTATATATATATAATTGCCTGTTACATCTTTAGAGGTCGCAATTTATGCTTGATCATCAACAAAATCAATATATGAGTGTTTCATTTAAAACTAAAGAGCAAATTTGTTAATAGCTGAAATTGGACTTCAGGGAGGAGGGGTTTAAAGGGGGAGATAGTATAAAATTCAAAATACCTCTTTATCATAAGTCGGATCGAAAAATCATAAACAACAAATCTTGTGATTTGGCCTATAAATGCTGTTATATACCTTTTTCTGTAATCGTTGAATAATGGTAACATTACTAAACTGAAATGAGTGAAGAAAGTGAAACATTTTGCAATAGAGTGAAGAAAGTAATCACTTTCTTCACAAGTGAAGAAAGTGAATTGCCTTCTTAATTAGTAATAAGTATAAATTAAAGAATAATTTGAAGTTGGAAATTAAATGCTTTTAAATGTTTCTTAACATTGTAAGAATTTATTTTAACAAAATAAATTGAAATGTGAATGAATTATTGGTGGAAATAATCAATATATTTTTAAATTTAAATATAATAATAATTACCTTCCTTGTTTATAACCTGCAATTGTTTATAACTGCACTACTTCACAATCATCACTAGTTGTTTTATAACTATGCTTATAACCTTTCACAACCATGCTTATAACCTACCAACAACATACCATAATCTTCACAGCATCCTAATTTTGTTCATATTCTGTTTAGATCTGATCATGTATTACACGATTACAGAAAAAATTTAATATTACACTCGTGACGAAAGTAGAATTTACAACTCTCGTGAAATTACCACACTCGCTTTGCTCGTGTGGGTAAACGTTTCACTCGAGTTGTAAAATGATCTACTTTCGTCACTTGTATAATAAATAACTATTTTCCTCTACCACGAATATAAGCTGAGATATTTACACCTTTTAATTTCCAACCTTTGTAAACCCCACTTTTACTCATCACACTTTAACAAAAGCGAATATATCATGAAACGCCTCATTCTAAGCTTAAACACCCAATATTATTCTAAACAGATCTTTACTAGAGGAAAGTACATTTAACTGTTATCTAAGCTTCAGGAGTAATCTGACAGTATTTTTAGTGACAAGCAATCTGACAGTATTAGTGAAAAAAGTGATCGAGATTAAATAGAGAAGCTCAGATGTCCATACCTGGCTGAGTTGACTGTTGAAAAATGCGTAATTCTATATCAGGTACCAATTGAACAGCTCTCCTGTAATATTGAATTGCTTCATAGAGTTTACCCTCATTCTCAAATTCAACCCCCATCTGAAAATAAACTTTAGCCTAAAAGAAAAAAAAGAAGAAAAATCACTGTATTGTAACAGAGCTCTGTTTCTGAAAGAAATGAAACATATTATGTGTTTAAATTAGATCTAAATATATATCAGTTCTTAGCCTGAGTTGCAAAAAGTGGACGTTAATAAATAATAATATATATCAGTTCAACTCAATTTCATGTACTGTAATTTTTGACACCTAAATGAGCCCAGCAATATTTAGTAAATTGAAGCATTTGTTTAACACAAGAAAATATTGCCATATAGGATTTTCTAGGACTTTTACCATATAGAATAGTGATGAAAAAATTACATACTTAAATATTACACAGAGTTAATCATGTATTTAAGAAGTACGAAAAAATGAAGGCATCCTTGCAGGTGCGGCACTAGGGTCAAGTCTAGAATCTTCTAGGAGACGGAGCCGACTCAGTGTCTGGACCCTACTGGCCGGTGCCAGGCTATATAAAAGTTGGACAACTCGCACTACAGTTTAGTTCTCAATTTTCTCACCAGTGAATAACAATGCGTTCAGTGCAGTGTTTAGTGAAACTAAGTGTAGTGCTATGTTTAGTGAAACTCAATGTAGTGCCATGTTTTGTGAACATCAGTGATTGGCGTTATCGTGAATTATTGTACTGTGTAATAAGAAGTGAAGTTATCAGTGCATATAGTGATTAGTAGTGAACAATAATTTAGCAAGTGTGTAGTACGTCGTCAAATAAATTGTGCAGTGATAAAAACACAACAGTTTGTGTATTTAATTTTGCAATCCAAAAGAACTCTAATAATCAACATTTTTTTTTTTTTAACACGTTCGCTACTGCAGTCTATATATGTTGTACTCCACCACTATCTGCACCGGTCCCCGGCGTCCGATGCCTCTCCTAACGTTAAAATCAGTATCAGACTCTGGGGACCAATGTAGTTTTCAAAGGTAACGCTATCTCTTGACAATTCTAGTGAACTAAACGAATGAATTAGCAGAGCCATCAGTCCTCCAACCCAAGAACAAGCACTAGCAAAGCCAGGAGTAGTCCCCGGCGTCCGATGTCGTCTACAACTAATGTACATTTTTTATCACATTGTCAGCTATTATTTTCAATAAGCACTCTAAAACTGTCAGTAGTTGAACTAGAACATGAGGGTAAATAGTTCTTGTCTGCAAAACTATCGTCACTTGAAGTCACATCACTCTCACTTTCACTGCTGTCTTTAAGAGATGTAGATAGTGCTAACTCTACTAATTTCCAACCATGAGACATACTGAGTGCAGCTCACAACAGGCATGGAAGGTAAAACAGATTCAAGTCAGTTCATGTTTGATCAAGTTGTGACTGGAATTAGCATCGGCTGCCAGGGGGTGGTGTCGTACCCACTTCGAGTTTCTCTATTTCTAGATGGTTACGTTCATAAAAATGTCTGAATAGAATTGGGAAATTGTGTTTATGCATCTTTATCTTAATACATCTTAATCCCTTAGGAGGGAGTATTGTTAATATGAGCGGTTTGATACTCTACTAACACTCTGGGGTGGGGGTTGACTTCCTAAGACGATCAAGAGATAAATTTGCTCTTAAATCATGGTGTTATATGTTTTAATATAATATGTCACATGTTTCAATATTTATTATCTTGTAACTGTTATTTATTAACATCCACTTTTTGAACTAAGCTAATTCAATATTTAATGCCATATTATTATTGATCACATATACGTATACACGCATGGAAGCATACAATTAATAAATCAAAGAAAGTTAAGAACATTTTATTATTACTTTAGTTAGAACTTGCTATTATAAGTTTGACCGTAGACTATAGCACTGGAAAAATCTTCTGAAAGAAAGCCTTATTTTTAAGAAGGAAAATATTTTAAATACCCACCTAAAAGTATCAATTTTCTTAAAACATTGACTATTTCATTGCATCAGGTAACTCAATGTTTCTAATTAAAATTTCTAATTTAAAAACTTACCTTGTCTTCAACATTGTGGGGTATAGGGTCAGAATGTATTTTCTTGCCTTCGGTCAAGATATGCTTAGGCGATTTTTCTAATTCCCTCGTCCACTCTCTGCGGAACTCTTCAAGAGCATTTGAGGAGTCACACTACAAAAACAAAAAAAAAATATCAAATGAATATATGTATATATATGTATATATATATATATATATACATATATATATATATATATATATATATATATATATATATATATATATATATATCAATTCTAGAAAGTAATTTTTTCACTTATTCAATAAGCTGCGATTCGTTAATAATTTATAAATTTTGTTGATGTGTCTGTCCACTTATTATACATTTATATCATTATAATGGGTAGCAGAAAATGTATGAAATCGGCTTGTCAATTTGGTCTAACTACCTATGTGAGAAGACAAAATACAGAAGAGCATCGACATTTTTGTCAATGATCCCCACAACAATACAAAAAGTCCGTCACACAGGGGCTGCTACTAAGCAAATTTCCCACGTGAAGTTTTACAATAGAGAAATTTCATGAGAGCCGAGCAGTTAATGAAACGGCCGAACTAGCTTTTGGCGGGAAAGTCACTTCGTCCGTTAGCCACCCAGATTTAATAAAAATGCAAATATCTCGGTTAATATTCAAGATAGAGAATAAATGTATATAACGATATTTATAGTAAATTTAATTTGCAATAAGATTGATTCTGTACAAATTTTCAATCCGACGTATAGTAACGGAGATATTTCGAATTTTCGAAAATCCTCCCCTCTATACCCCCCCCCTCACTTGTCCGATTTCAGCCATTAAGGAACTTGATCTTTCTTTTTACATAAATATCTAACACGTTCGCTGCTGCAGTCTACATGTGATATACTCCACCACTAACTGCACCGGTCCCCGGCGTCCGATGCCTCTCCTAACGTTAAAACCTGTATCGGACCCCGGGGACCGATATAGTTTTCGAAGGTAACACTATCTCTTGACAATTCAAGTGAACTAAATGAATTAATTAGCAGAGCCTTCAATCCTCCAATCCAAAAACTAGCACCAGCAAAGCCAGGAGTGGTCCCCGGCGTCCGATGTCGTCTACAACTAATGTAAATTTTTTATCACATTGTCAGCTGTTATTTCCAATAAGCACTCTAAACTTGTAAGCACTTCTAGGTCAGTAGTTGAACTAGAACATGAGGGTAAATAGTTCTTGTCTGCAAAACTATCGTCACTTGAAGTCGTATCACTCTCACTTTCACTGCTGTCTGCAAGACAGTGCGTACTCCTGCAACCAGCCGGTATCACCAGCTACCGGGTAATCCATCCCCAGTGTTCCATTACACCCAATCACAATTCCCTCACCCTTATAATGGAACTATAGTTCAGTAGAAACTATCACTTCTCTTCCCCAGTAGGTCACACTACATTACTACCATCTAAATTGTGAAGCTGGGTCTCAGATAAAAAAAAAAAAAAAGTGCTTACTCAACTAATTTCCGACCACGAGACATACTGAGTGCAACACAATGGTAAATGAGCGAATGAGGGGCATGGAAGGTAAAACAGATTCAAGTCAGTTCATGTTTGATCAAGTTGTGACTGGAATAAGCATCGGGCGCCGGGGGGTGGTGCTGTACCAAATTGGAGTTTCTCTATTTCTAGACGGTTACGGTCCCCGGCGTCCGATAGTATTTTTCTAGATTAACTAAATCTACAGGTTCTAAGAATAAATTACATCCAATCCCCGTTAAAATATCTTTCATAATAAGCTTGCTACAGCCTTCGTCTTTTTGGAGTGGACTGAAGGAGAGGGGCCCGTCTTGAAAGACTTGATGACGATCGGACCCCGGGGACCGATACAGCAGCGAACGTGTTAAGGCAAACATGCACATAACATAAGTTGTTAACTTTGTTATTTAGAGTAACTTTTGTTTTATACATTTTTTCGGTAACAATGTATGAAGCAAGTCATTTGCGAAGAAATATTGAAATACTCAACAATTCTTTCCAATATGAACTATAGGTATTTAAGTAATGCAATGTTGATATAACTCAAGCGGGAGCGGTTGTCCGTAGGCTCACACGGTTAATTGTATTAACTAATTTCCTGTGAAAAGTTGTATTTTTTTTTTCTACTCGCATTTACTATTATGCATATAATGTTCTGCTCGGATTGGTTTTTGAAAGGAAATATGTACATTAATTTTACTTGAATTTAATTATAATGAATGCTATCCATGATTATGGTCTGAATTATTCATGGTGTATCAAACAGTGGAGAGGGATTGATTAGGAACTAATTGTCATTTACTCTTCAAAACTAAAAATTCTGTACTATATGTAACTTACCTGACTCTTATGGGAAAACCATTAGCCCAGACGGGAAGTGTAGTTGTAAACATTGTAGCTTTGTCAAATAAAAAATACCATCACGTTAAGACTAATGATTCCTGAGCGAAGCCGGGTACTTTAGCTAGTATTGAAAGTAATTTGAAAACTTGAGCATCCAAGCTGACATTTTATTTCTAACATTAAGTGAAAGCATAGGTATGACAAATATTGGTTTTGAATTGTCCATTTTACAAATAAAGAAGAATTAGGATCATATTGTCCACATAAGAACACAACTAAGCCATGATTTGTTGAAGACAGTTACGTCGACATTGAATCACTTTCTGTTACGAATTATAACTTGACATTTTAGCCACATAAATCTTTAATATTCATCCACAGGGTGAATACCAATCAAATAATAAGATATGCTACATTTGTACACGTCAACAGAAACATGGACTCTGGTAACAACATTCCAGGAAAAAAATGTACTCATTTTCCTACAATGTCATTGCAACCAGAATTACACAGGTGGTGATGGATAATATACTTCTTCCAATTAGTTGATTTGGAATGTTTCTAAAACATATTAGGACAAGTATAGATTTTGTGTTTAAAAAAATGTATGGGGGAGCATATTCCCCTCTAACAGTGGTGACAATGTTTATGCCACAATGAAACAAAAAAGTCAGATTAAATAGAACTACTAACATCCATAGTAAAAAATAAGGAAATATACTAAAGAAAATAATATATATACACAATAAATAAATATATTTTTGAATGATATTGGCAAGGATATTTTAAATGTGAAAATGGAACCACAAGTCATTCTTCACTTTAGTAATACTTAATTAACTAATGGATTTTTAAATTTGAAATCTGTACTCCTAAGATTTTTACAGATCCATCTTGAAAGAAAACACATAAAAACAACGATATGCACCACAAATTATGTATGGGAATATTAATCTAAGTTGATAAGGCATTTGAAATCTATGGATATAATGGATATTATTAAATGTGTATCATGAGCAAGATATACAGAAAATTTTAAACAAAAAACTATACTTTATTTGAAGATGAAGACTCGTCTTGATCGTCACCTTCTGGTTCTTCACCTCCATCTCCTGTTCCATAATTGCCACTCACACTATCCTAAAGATGATTACTCGGAATTAGTTATGAATTAAACTGAACACAAGTAGCACGCAAAAAAGGCAAACTGTGAATTTAACTTTAGGAGAAAGTTAAAGGCTCAAAAGTAATTATTCATTTAAAGTGCCATAAGGACATATGCAAATATGTTTACAAATGAAAAATAACACAAATTTTAAAGGAGGAAATGTAGCTATGGCCTTGACATTTATGAAATTTAGATAATCCAATAAAACACACCATTTCAGAATTAAGTTTCAAGAGTAGCCACTGCTTATATTTCTAATTCTCGGTCAGAAAACCTGAAAATAATTTCACCAAGCCTGGTACATGTAGAAGCTGCTGCCATTTTACTGACAATCAAAACAAATACCAATAACAAAATAAGCACAACATTGATAGGTAGAAAGAAAACCAGGCCAAACAGGTATCGTGGCTAAGTAACAAATCCTGTAGTTCAAAAACAAGCCACCTCACAGTGTTATCAGGGTTATCAGTTTGTGACGTAATAAGGAGAACAAATTTTTGGATGAAGGATAATTGTCTTGGGAGGACTGCCTTCACCACTAGAAATCTTTTCATATTCGGATGTTAGCAAAATTTCACTTCTATAAGATCGGCTTTTGAGGTTGTACTCATAATAGAATGTTTCAAAACAGTCCACCTTTCCTACCTATAAGATGAAAAAAACGCGCTTACTTCGGTGGTACATTTACTAAAAAGACGGTGAAAAAAAGGTTGCTTCAAATGTGTGTGTTCATTTCAGGATATATGATAGATTAGAAGAAGTAAAATAAGAGACAAACAGGTCTTGAACAAATATTTTCATTTAATGTGAGACTCGATGGAAGGAAAACTGACTCTAAGATGGCTCCAACGTGAAGTTCAGCAGAGTTGTGGTATGAATAGTGATATTTTACTATTATGACAAAATTATCTAAAGGAACTCTAAAAAGAAACGTTTAAACGAACTTAGTGACACAGGTTTGTTATATGAGTTTGTAGCGGCGACTAACATATTCGTGAGTCGTTCGCTATAAATAATATAACCTCGCGGTATAAAAATGACAGATGTTCTAAAAATTGAGTCAGTGAAAAAGGTTAACCAATATAGGGAGATACAAATTACATCGGCGAGTTAAATGTTATTATTTAGTGTCTCGTGCTAACTGTGACTTTGTTGTGGCTGTTGAAACTGTACAATAGTGAATAGTGAAAATGGATTTGTTACTTGTAAATATTTCATGCCAAGAAGTTTTTAATATACAAGTTGAAAAGTGAAGCAGGACTATTTATTTCCCCCACAAGTCCACAAAAAGTTAAGATGCTAAAGGGTGTGAATTAAATATCAAGACTGATCTCTGGAAAAGAAATTTATTAAACATTTATATATAGTGAATTAAAAGTCTTCGAAATAGTTTTCTTCTGAGTCGACACACCGCTGCCAGCGAGTTTTTCACTGTTGGAAGGCTTCCTGAAACTCCTCTACTGGAATGGTGTTCAGATTCTGCGTCGAAGCCGTTTGAACCGCTTCCCTTTCAAGTTCTTCTTCATACGGGAGAACAAAAAGAAGTCGCTGGTGGCGAGGTCCGGCCTATAGGATGGCTGCGGAAGCGTTGCCAAAATCTGGGTGACGCGAGACATGTGTGCACAGGAGCGTTGTCGTGGTGCAGCACCCACTCGTCTTCTCCAGACGGACGCGGTGGACTCGATCCTTCAAACGACGGATGACGTCGGCGTAAAATTGTCCATTGACAGTCTGTCCAGCAGGAAGCTCTCGATCGTATATCTTCCATAAATTCTCTAGAGTAATTCTTCCGCCTAGGGGTAAGCTCACTGGGGGGGGGGGATCTAATGGAAACCATACTTCATCTTTTTTCTGTTGTAGTGCGTGACCAATTCAATTGTCCCATGCCACACAAGATTGGAAGAATTCTCCTGAGGTAGATGGGGTAGAAATTGGGTCGCTTCACTGAAGCATTTCTTGCTGTCCTTGAACATTTGATTAGACTTAGTAGTCAAATTCAATGGGTGTTTTGGATCCCTGGGAGGGAGGACTTCCCCTCCCCCCCGGAGAACTCCTAATGTTTGTTTATCGGGTACAAATATTAATCATAATTGTTTTGTTATGAATAAATTATGCAAGCTCATTCTTCACTAACCGTCTCGTTGTAAATTTATGAATTCTTACATCCATCCTACCCTCACGCGACGACCTCTATAATGTAAGAGCCCAGTAGGTATGTTTGCTAAGTGGTATCCCCGTGCAATGCCCTTGGTTTGAGCGAGCGGACGGAGCCTGGGATCGACTATTGAAGTCAAATACAGGCGGGAGTGGGAGGAGCTGCGCGCGACTCTGGAGGTGTGAGTCATATCGATCGTCGCGTCATATCTTGGTACACCCTCCCCTAGTCAACAACACTGGCTTTCGTATACTTTAATCTGATTTATAATAAGCCTTTTTATGTGTTTTGTATTCCATTGTGAATAGTTGTGTATTTGAAAGCGAACAGTGCCCCCGGCCTTCTCAGGATTCCGGGTAAACAGTGAGTCACTTATTTCTACTTCATTCAAATACTTTAATTTTTTGATCCTATTGCACTTTTTATCTCTCTTTGCCAATCAATCATTAGCTGCATTGTTATTCATATGAATGACTGTGAAGCTCAAGTTTTGTAAAATTGTCAATCATTTCTTAGATGTCAAAAAGGTGTAGATAATTGACTTCAATTTGATGAATGTTCCATAGACAAAGAATTCATTTTTATCATAAGGGTAAATGCATACAAACCTCATTGAAGAGTTGTCGCTTGAAAATTTTTAAAAGGAATACTCTTTAATTATGCTTTTTGGCTTTAAATATATTTCTGTTGTTTGATAATAGAATCTCATTAGAATTCCAGTGTTCTTCATTTATATGTTTCACATTCTATTTTTATTTATTTTTTATTCAAACTAGCTTTTGTTATGAAATAAAACCGGTTTTAAAGATATACAAACCGATATCTTGTATAGTATTGTTATCTTTTGTTTGAAGTGTGTAATGTTATGTTTTTGTTATTGATAGTAATTGCTAATGTTCAATTGAATATCATTTATCTCGAAAGTTAAAATCATGGAGAAAATTTGTGTACTGTCATTTCAAATACATGTAAATTGTTTATATTTACTAAGTTGCAAAAAGTGGACGTTAATAAATAATAATAATAATAATAATAATGTTTATATTTAATTTTGAAGAAATGTCTTCTTTTGAAATTTTTTTATTAGGTGTAAGCATTTTTGAAATGAAAATATGCACATCATTTTATATAGCAGTTATCAATTTTTTTGTAGATATATCATCTGAAAATGAAAACGTGTTTTTTGAAGTCCTCAGGCAGCCAATGGTCCTTAGGTAGACAGATTATGCTTAGTGAAATTTGTCCTGATTTAGTGACTGCTCTTAACGTTGTTATTAAATTACTTAAAGACAGGTAAACAAATTACTGTTACTGATTCACTCATGCTTTTTATTGATGAAAGCAAGACATATTACTCCCTTGCAGTCAGTCAAAGGACCATTAACCTCTTTTACAGTAGTGACTTGATAATGAGCTTTGAATAATTAATTTTACTTGCCCTTACTGACTTATTATTGAAAGTATCTTGTTCCTTCACTTGTTTTCTAGACAGGGCCTTGGAAATTATCTTCTGATGTTATGAATAAAAAGAAATCATACTGATTACTGCGCTTGACGAAGCAAACCTGATAAAAGTTAGGAGTCTACAAAGAAATTAATGTGAATTTCCCCCCACATTTAGTGAATGTAAATGAATAAGTGTCTTGGCAGAAGATACTTAAATTTCCATTAAAGGGGGGGGGGGTTATTATGCTTGGCCTGGCAGGACATCCTAGATCACACTCAATTTATTTTTCTGTGCGAGCTTTGAAATTGTACTTTTATTTGTTCCTTAGGTGTCTGTTCAGCATCAAAAGATAATTCTGTAGCTATTTGAAGAAAGAAGGAGGTATTGGTCTGTTATGTCAGCAGAATTCGACAAGGAAAGGCTCAAGCTGATCACTTGACCTCTCACTAAAGTTCCATGATTGGTCTTGGCTCTTCATTGGCTGTTGATCCAAGAATTTGAGTTTTCATATTAACCCTAGGGTGAGCGCAAGACCTCTCATGTCCGTTTTTGAATATAAAATTAAAAAAATTCTTTACTGTTAAAAATACAATAAATAAATGTTACTTTATTGTTGAAATAACCATTCAAACTTTTAAAATGATTTCCTACAATTGGAAATCCTTGCCCAAAGGCAATAATCTTCAGCTGACCAGTGAGGCGTCCGCATTTGTTTAAGTAACTTTCAAACCACGCCCACTCGAGGGTTAAGTGGTGACATCTCTTTCAGAGAAATATTTGCCTTGAGACTCACAAAATACTCATCATTGATAGAATAAAGGAGATTTTTCACAGAACCACAAATTCAATAGCTTCAGAGAGTATTACATCAGAAAACACAGGTGTGATGAAAGTTATAAAGTTTCCACTGACTTATATAAGTATGGAACATATAATGTGCTGCCTTAAGAATGGAGCATGTAAGGTGCTGCTTCTGAGTAAAAACCACAGTTACACAAATAGGATATGTATACTCTATAAGAAAGACGAAAGAACCATATTGGAAGAAGAAGCAAATTAAAGAAACAAAGAATCTAAAGAGCAAGAATTAAAAGTCCATCACGCAGAGGCTGCATAAACTACGCTGGGGTGACACACTAGTGATCTCATCTCACCATATATTTTCTATTTCTAAGTAGAAATCCAATGAGTAAGAATGGCGGTTTACTGAAAGCTCAAAACAAGAAAGTACAAATAAATTGCTTAAAATTTGAATTAAAAAAAATTGTATAGAACAATAATTGTAGGGCCTCAATAGTTTAAACAAGATGGGTTCTATACTTTTGTTTATCCGGCTAATAAGAAAAGACCAATTTAGAATTATCCCCTCCAATTGCTGGTTCCAGGCATTAACGACTATGAATTTTAGTGTTGAATGAAAGAGTTAAATATCGAGCATTGTATAGATTTAGGTTTCAAGTGCAGTACGTAAAATCAGTTTTGGTAAACATCTTCCAAGGTTGTCTCCCCATTGTTCCAAAGGAATATAATCAAACTCAGGAGGGTTTTTTGAGGAAAAGAGAGATTTGATTATTTTATCAACCTCCTCTTGTCCAGATGGAACAGCTCCTGTCACTGTTGCATTGGCTAATATGTTTCAGGACTCTGTATTTAATATTTCCTTCCATCTTCAATTGATTTGATTCTCCCTGTAAGAAGGACCCCTTTTTGGTCCTTACAGGTATCATGGTGCTATCAGAAGTCTTGTTGGGGGCATTTATTACAACCTTTATAGTACTTACAGGAATCGCTTGCATCTCCTCAAGTTTCTTAGCTCCATAAGTTTTTTTTAGCAGCTATTGAGATTGTACACATGATGAAATTTTCGATAAATTTCTTCAAGTGTTGTCACACTTTTATATATATATATATATATATATATATATATATATATATATATATATATATATGTATGATTGTGTGTCGCAATTTGTGTCTGATCGTTACCAAACTCGATATTTAAACATTTTATGCAAAAATAAAGATCAAGTTCGTTAACAGCTAAAATCGGACCAGTGGGAGGGGGGGGGGTTTAGAAGGGGAGAATTTGGAAAAATCAAAATAAATCCGTTGTTATCCGTTGGATCGAACAATTTTATAGAATTGCAAATGTAATGTTGTTATATACAGGATGCGGCACAGAAACTTGCTGATTTGTAACGGTCGCCTTGTCGTGAGGAGTGGGGGGACATAGGCGAGTCCAATGTCATTGGAGAGGGGAAGTCTTGTAGTTTTGTTTCTTTCAACTTCAGTCGCCATCATGAATTCGACGAAGCAGCAGCGTGCGTTTGCCTGCGAGGCTTACTTTTCTAACGGTCGTTCCATTATTGCCACTCAACGTGCCTTCCGTACTCAGTTTAATATTCACCCTACAGGTCCGGTGCCTGGACGGCAATCAATTGTTTCGTGGGTGAACACATTTAGAGAGAGTGGAAGTGTAGCAAAAACCGGTTCAGGAGGTCATCAGACGTCCAGAACTCCAGAAAATATTGAAAGAGTGAGAGAGTCATTCGTCCAATCTCCTTGGCGTTCGGCGCGGAAACACGCAGCTGCTCTGGGGTTATCTGACCGCACTGTGAGACGAATTCTACACCAAGAACTTAATTTCCATCTGTATAAAATAGCTGTAATGCAGGCGCTGAATGAAACCGATTTTAATGCCTGCCGAAATGCATGTGAAGCACTCGGTGAAAACCTGCCTCCCGACACGCTCGTGTATTTCAGTGATGAAGCTCACTTTCACATTTCTGGTTGTGTGAACAAACAAAACATGCGTTATTGGAGTGCTAACAACCCACGTCAACTTCATCAGAAGCCACTCCATTCTGAACGCGTAACTGTGTGGTGTGCAATATCAAGAGTAGGGATAATTGGTCCTTACTTTTTTGAAGAAAACGAACGCACAGTTTCAGTGAACAGTTCGCTACAGGGAGATGATTACAACATTTTTTCTCCCTAAACTGCAAGAAATGAACATTGGTGATGTGTGGTTTCAACAAGATGGAGCCACGACTCACACAGCGCGATGTTCAATTGAACTTTTGAGGGAGAACTTCCCCAATCGACTGATCTCCTTGAGAGGCAATCTTCCTTGGCCTGCGCGCTCGCCTGATTTGAATCCATGCAATTTTTTCTTTTGGGGTTACCTCAAATCTGTTGTCTACAATGATCGCCCACGGACACTAATTCATCTAAAGGACAACATTCAGAAAGCCATCGCCAACATACCAAATGATATGCTCGAAAGAGTACATCAGAACTTCAAGAAACACATAGCTTAGTATATTGACAATGGAGGCCGTCACTTGTTCGATGTCATTTTTAAAAAAGTGTAATAAATAAATTCAGAACGTTATCTCTAATATTTTTGTTTTTATTAACCTTTTAAATCAGCAAGTCTTGTTGCCGCACCCTGTTCATATTTTCTCTATATTGAATATTAACCTTTCTTGTTTTTTGTCTGCAACTCCCCCCCCCCCTTCTACTCATATAAATACAGAGTACATCGTGATGATATCAAAAGTGTTATACCATCACTTGGGAAATCTGCTTAGTTTACGCTGCGCCTGCATGACGGACATTTTTTATTTAAATCTTGTCTCAAATAGGTACAAACTCAGTAGCTGATTTCGCTTTTGGTGTATGTATGATTAATTAGTTCCTTGATGTTACAGATTCTAAAATGCCAATGCAAACCATATTGTTTATTTGGTTTGATTTACATCCACTTTATGCTACTATGGCTAATCGGGACAGGCTATCTACAGGTTATCACCCTTTTCTAGCCTGGGTGGGCCCAAGGAGTTTATTTAATAAGTCCGTCACTAAATAAATTTCTACTGCCCAGGGCGGGAATCGAACCCGCCACTCTAGGTCTGCCACAAGAGATTAAGACCAACGCCTTCACTCACACGCCCAACCTGAGCCCCCACAAACCATATAAATAAGAAAATGCTGTATAGTAACATGCTTATTATTTCCTAGGTTCATTCTTTACTTATACCAGTCATGACCTACCAAATGCCAAGTTCTCAAAACAGATCATCAAGTAAGTTAATTTTTCCTGATATTTTTAGTTCTTTAATTACACTTGGAATATACAGTGACAGTGTATTGACTATTTTTATGCCTCTAGTGTCTCATACGAATTACCAAGGGGACCTACCAATGGGCTCTGTAAAGGATCAAACATTGCTATGGCAACAGAATTCCTATTTGGCAGATTCAGGAATTCATTCTGGGGCTACCACTCAAGCCCCCTCGCTTTCTGGAAAAGAAGAGGATATGGATGGTGATCAACTCATGTTTGACCTTGACCAAGGATTTACACAAGGGTTCACTCAAGAACAAGTTGATGGTAAATCTTTTAGTAAAACAAATTCAATTATTTTTATTAAAGCTATATATTCATTCATTAGTTAAAAAATAAACAAACCATGTGAATGTGAACCGCACAAAAGTATTATATCAAATTTATAGAAAAAAACAACTGTGAAATACTTAATACACCCAAAAGTCTTAGCTGAACATTTTTTGTTTCTTATGTAGTAAAATAGATGATGTTCATGCTCTTTGAAGAATTTGGTTGAAGCTATGTGAACTGTATTTCATAGCCTTTTCTACTTCATTTCTATATAAAACTTGCTTTAGGTATTTTCCCATTGAACACAGAAAAACATTTTGGTTGTATGTGAAGAAATTCAACTGCATAGCGTGGAACTGATGCTTCTTAATTTGTGTTAATCTTTGAATTGATCAAAAGTTGTTTCCTAATCCTTTTCCTTACAGTCTTTTAAAACTGAGCCCTTTAAAGAATTCAGAAAGCCCTAGTTGCTAAATGTATTCATTGGCTTCTCTTTGATTGATCATTTTAAGATAATTGAAGTTGTTGTAACTTAGAAGACTTTACTTTCCCAGTAGCACGAATTCCTGATTAATTTGACACAGTTATACTCTGTAAATCTGTTTACTATTATAATCTCAATAAGCATATATACTACATTCTAAGACTTTACTCCTTATAATGTATTATACACCTTTAACATTAGTCATTAGTATGATTAACTTACTTACAGGGTTGTGAACATTAGGATTCAGAAAACAGGTTACTTCCTACCAAGTGCCTTTAATAAGCAACATCAATAAGTGTAATGAATAAACATCAGGCTGGAATGAAACCAAATCATATTTATAATACTGCCTTAATATTTGTTGTGTTTATTAGTGTAGTGCTATTCATCGAAATTTCTTCATTTTTGCTTGATGATTGTAATTCATTGGCTGCAGGTGGTTGAACAAATTAATGCATTTGTCTAAAGGAAGAACCTCTTTTCATTGATTACATTTGTACATGCATGCACATGCACACAATCTCATACACATGCGTGGGGGCATATACACACACATAAATTAAATTCCTGGGAATACTTTATATTTTTTATGAATTATGCTGATTTATTTATATAGAAATGAACCAACAACTTGCTCAAACAAGATCTCAGAGAGTTAGAGCTGCTATGTTTCCTGAAACTCTCGAGGAAGGTATAGAAATACCTTCAACACAGTTTGATACAAGCCAAGCCACAGCCGTTCAGAGACTCACAGAACCTAGCCAGATGCTCAAACATGCTGTTGTTAATCTCATTAATTATCAGGTATATGATTACTGAGCTATCTTATTTTTTTAGCTATTCTTTCCAGGATGTTTTTTATAAAGAGCTGCTTTTCTTATCTTTAAGGTCTTATTTTATTAATGTGATATAATGAATTTATTTGTTTCATGAATATTGGAATAATAATTCCAGGATGATGCAGATTTAGCTACCCGTGCTATTCCAGAGTTGATTAAATTGATGAACGATGAAGATCAGGTTGTGGTGTCTCAAGCTGCAATGATGGTACATCAATTATCTAAAAAGGAAGCTTCCCGGCATGCTATAATGAACAATTCTCAGGTGAAATGTTTTCTTATAATACACCTTAATCTGTATTTATTCTTACTCAAAGTTTTTTATTATGTAAAAAGAAATACAGATTTAATTAAATTTAAAGTGCTATCAAAGTTTTATTCCTAATTCTTATTTTCTTAATTATGAAATGTTTATTTGTTGTTTTAGATGGTGGCTGCTTTAGTTAGAGCAATCTCTAATAGCAATGACTTGGAGACCACAAAAGGAGCAGTGGGGACTTTGCACAATTTATCTCATCACCGACAAGGACTTCTTGCTATTTTTAAAAGTGGTGGCATTCCTGCTTTAGTAAAGTTATTAAGGTAATGTTCAGACACTAATGCTTTAAAATTGGGAGCTCAGATTTGCCAAGTGTGTTAAAACATTGTTATTACTACAGTTGAATATAATTGGGTCATGTACTAAATTTACTTATTTGCAAAATGAATTTATGGACACTAAATAAAATCCGTAATCCACTGTGGCTAGAAATGGGCGGTAACCTGTTGAGTACTTACCCGATCAAGAATTTAATTTAGTGAGTTCATCAATAACACTCATGCCAGTCTGGAAGCTCTATACTCCAAGTTAATTAAAATCATTTAACCTAGCCTTATATCACCTGTAGCACCTGATGAACCTTTGCTCCCAAAATCTTGCAGTTGCTTTATAAATGGAAGAAGTAGCTCACCTATTCCCTAATTTTGTTTGCATTGGGCAACATTTAAACTTTCTTGGGACATTAATGTTCATTAACAATGGATAAAAACAATGTATTAGGAAAAAAAAAATAAGACTCAAACAAATTTACGTGCATTAATTCATTCTTGGGCTATTGTTGGAAGTGATGTATGCCCAGGAAATATGATTACATTTTTTACAGATAATAGAAATGAATTCAAGATACTCACTTATGATTAGGCTTTACTGATGGTCAACAAATAAAACTTCCTTATCAATGCTATATCAAACTTCAAAAGTTCTTTGACAAAATTCTCAGTTACAGGAGAATTCAACCTTCTGTGAAAAAATTCTCAGTTACAGGAGAATTCAACCTTCTGTAAATTAGTGGAAAGGCTGGTGTTCTTGATGAGACTTATACAAAAATAAATATTAGAAATGAACAAATGAGGTAAATAAGATAGTTTCCAAGCACTTTTATAGCTAAGGCCAATTAAAATAAAAACATCATTTGAAATTCTAGAATGCGACCTTTTCACATGCTGCTTTCTCTGGTGCCTGTTCATATGCTATAAGTAAGGCAATATAATAAACGGAAATGTGGTATTTAGTAATAAACCACTTGTGCTTAAAAGTATTGACAAAATGGGAAGAACTGTAGTTATGAACAATCACACAATTGAATGATAGCACTCTTTTAAATATCTCCTTATTATATCAAATGGACTAATTATGAATAAAAAGAAAGTTGAACTATTTCAGTAATATAATGCTACTGCTAAACTAAATCATTGAAAAGTTGTTACTAAACGGAAACTATTTCTTAATTAAAGTGAGCGAGGGGTTTACAAATAAAAATATAAATTTGGGGGTGTTTGAAATGGTAGGAGGTGCAAAAGGAAGAGATAAAATCGGATTATAGATTTTGAAATGGCTAGGATGATTATAGCTTAACTAAACTGTAGTAAGAAAAATGTTGGGAGATAACTTAGAAATGCTAAAACATAATTCACAGCCAATAATGTTAGTAATATTTTAAATGTAGATAGTTTCCACCATTTATTGTAGTAAGAAAATGCAGGTACTAAAATTTAATCTAATTTACATGTCTTATTGTACGCACATGAAGAGCACTTCAAAATTTGTTGGCATTTGGTTATATTAATGGGACTTAGGCATTTGATTTATTAAGGACTTCTCAAGAAATAGAAAATTTGTTCCTAATACTATAGAAAATAGCCACCAAGAGAATAGGGCACTGAATACAATGATAAAATTTTGATACTGGGTATTTAAATTCTAATGTTTTTTTTTTTAAATTATACAATTATTGAAATTTTATGGATTTCCTTAAAGTGACATTGGTAAACTTGATAAAAGAGAAATCATGAGCTCTCCCTTTAAAATTTTCGTTTGACTCAATCTCATTGACTTACGCCTAAATTATTTCACTTATCTCTTAGAGGAAAGAAGTCATCTTTAAAAATTATTTTAAAATGGTAAGACAAAAATATTCTAACTTAAGAAATCACTTTTTTGATGTTTTGTTAAAAACTTACATTAACAAAACAAGAAAAGAAAATACAGGTTGGTTGGCACACTAACCAATGATATAAAAATGCCATTTATATGCTTTATGAACTTATGAGTCATATAACAGCAGCTAATGTTCTTAAACATTTTCACTTAGTTCAGATATTTAAAAAATGCTCATAATGTTAAAATCAGATTATAGTAGTTAACGTAATAGAATACCCTCTTTAATATTGTTGCATTATATGCATATTAAGCCAGAAGAAACTATAGCAATAGATAGCAAAAGGTATTATCTTACAAATGTTTTCATAGCATTTTCCCTATATCCATTACCATTGATGTGAATGCCAATATAGATATACCCATTTACATCCTTGAGAACTGTAAACCATGCTGTTGTTTTATAACCCTTAATTCGTTAAGTTTCATAGTGAAGGTGGTTTCTTTTCTGTCAGATCTTATATGAAGAAAGGACCAAGGCTCGCCTTTTATCTTTATGATGTAATTACATTGGATGGTCAAATTATTGTGTGGTATGTTAACGTCTCTTAAAATATCCACCAAAAATGTGTTTGTTAAATTGTGAATTTAGCTGCTTTCTGTGAGAGCACAGCATAGTGAATAGTGGCACATCTATTCACAATACTATATGTTTAAAATTTCCAATTCCCCCTGTTAATATCCTCAAATGCACAATAACAATTATTAAATGTAACAAATTTTAATTTATATAATTAATGAAGTTTTATTTTCAGTAGGCAAAAATTTAACATTTTATACATTTTTTGACCAGATTTCATCTTCTAATATATACTAAATTAATTTTCTTATGCATATATTACTTCCATTAAAAACAATGACTATTTTGAGGCTTGAACAGTTAAGATGTTGAAAGTGAAAAGGCATTTATATTTCCCTGCCTCACCCTCTCTTTACTATGCATGTACCGAATCTCTTCTTTGGCTCTTTCCCCTATTTTGACAAATTGTTGTTCTACCATCTAACTAAAACCAAAATTACATTAACATTAAGTCAGGGTTAGTTAATATAAGGTTCTTTGTTGTTTTTATATTCGAATTTCGGATAGTCAGTAATCCTCTACTAATCAGTTGCTATTTGTGACCCAGAGCATCTTTTTATGGTATTAATTAAACTTCACTATTTAGAAGTATTTCAGCAGGTTGCCTATATATATATATATATATATATATATATATATATATATATATATATATATATATATATATTTATTTATTTACAACATTGACATATAAAGAGTTGTTTTTTTTTTAAGTGTGTCAATAGTAGAATACTTAATTAGTTACATATGATAATTTAATACTTAATTAATCAACTTAGTGGAATGATTATTTTACATGAGATATTTTCCTTAGTTAAAATTACATAAAATGTACAGTCGTCTGAAGAAGGTGGTGTTCAAAAATCTAGAAGAATCTTTTGAAAGTCTTTTATATTGATCTTAATGTTAGTAAGCTTCGTGCCTAAGTGAACTCATTAAATTCTCAAGAGTTGGATAAATATTTCATAATAAGAAGCTTATAGGAATGGAATTGGTGCTTCCAAGTCAATAATGTTGTTATTGATTCTTAAGAAGCTAATAAAAAATGAATCTAGGCCTGAAATATGAAGTGTGAATAGTAAGATATGAGGTCGTTTGACGTACTGTGAAAATGAGCTGAATTGACCCAGTTTTTGAAGCTCTAGTTCCTATATTTAGAACATCAAGGTTACCTTCATTTGTTTGTTTTCTTAAAAATGTTTATTAAATAGAAACCTCTCCTTCCTACTTATACACACATTTATGGTAGATTATATTAATATGAAATAAGAAAACAATTAACCCCTTTTATATTAAAAAAGTAATGAATAAATATATTACTATTTCCCTTCACAAAGTATTTAAGGGAAGGTATTCTTTTTCTTTAAGTTTGTTGTTTATCAAATCCATACAGTTCATTTTAATTTAAATGTAAATACATAGTCGAAATTGTACAAAAACACCACTTACCTGAATAGAGAAACCTGGGAGAAGATTGAATTGTTTTAATTATTCACCATCAGGCGCTACAGTCCTTGTGAGACCTGGTACTTTAGCACCACCTTGAATCTTTCATTATGGTTTGCAGCTAGTGTACTCCAATTTTGGATTCTAAGCCCTGGGAGACTCCCCTCAGGAGTCACCCAGCTACTAATTACTTGGCTTACCTATCTTGTTGGTCATTTTGTGTTCTATATAACATTATTTTGGGTAGCTTGCCAGACATCATTCATGACAATATGGTGTATCACATTTTCCTGTCAATTTTGGTGGTCCATTCTCTTTATGTCCCCTAACCTGTGCCACCTGCCTTTCTTAATACAACAAATATCAGGTTCACCATACGAGTCATATCAGTTCATCGTTGCTTTTGATCCTCCATTTATGCTACTCACTCAGATATCTTCCTCGAGGCCCTTCTCTCCCAGACCAATAGGGCTATCTTGGTGAAAGTCCATGTTTCGCTGCTATATGTAACAGTTGGTTTGATGATTGTCTATATATCTGTGCAAGTTCTTTTAAATATGTTTTTTTCATAAATCTGAGAAAATATCTACAATTTTTATAAAGATTCTACCAAATATACTACTTCGGATTTTCATAATCCCAGATCACAAGCTCCATTTCAGTGACTTCAAATGAATATTCCTTGAAAATTGGAAAACCCTAATGACGCCTATCAGCCAGCAGTATTTGTTGTCAATATTTAGGATTTATTTATTTTTAACATCTATATCCTTCTATTATTATTAAATAAGATATAATTTGTTAAAATAAGTCACTACTTAAGAAGAAAAAATATTGGTTGTGGAGATAATGTATCTTTTTGTAAAATTCATCCTCTTATTTACAGTTCTCCAGTTGAATCAGTTCTGTTCTATGCCATTACAACTTTACATAATCTACTTCTTCATCAAGAAGGCAGTAAAATGGCTGTACGTCTTGCTGGAGGTCTACAGAAAATGGTTGCACTTCTCCAGCGTAACAATGTTAAATTCCTTGCAATTGTTACTGACTGTCTGCAAATTTTAGCCTATGGTAACCAAGAAAGTAAACTCATCATACTGGCATCTCAAGGTCCTATTGAGCTTGTGAGGATTATGAGGAGCTATGATTATGAGAAACTTCTTTGGACGACCTCAAGAGTTCTTAAAGGTTTGTTACAAATTATTAAAATATTGTTTTTAGAAAACAATATTTTTAATTAGCTCAAAATTAAGTGACATTTCAGACATCCTTTATACTTTACCATCCCTATTCTTGCCCTCAAGAATTGATTTAATCCTCTTCTTCGAATACCAGGGACATGAAATCATAAAATTCTCAAATTCTGTTTAAAACTTATTTAAAGTTAAATGAACTAATCAGAATTTGGCAACACCACTCTCAATTCAACAAAACTATAAGATGGGAAGCCATTCTCCTAATCACTCTCTAAGAGCATCTCGCTCAACTCCAATGCTAAATATTGGTTGGGACCCATAGTTCAATAGATATTACAAATGTGTCTGCTCAAACAAATTAAAATTAAACTGACTCTAGACGAAAAAAGTAATGGGTAGGGAAGGGTAAAAGGCAAGTATGAATTCTATTGTTAGAAGGGAGACCCTTTAGCACTCGTCAAGGCCTCCTAATTATTTGTGCCTAGACCTAATTATTTCTAAAGCCTCATGGAAAGTAAATTGAATTAGTAGGCTATATACTTACAAGTACAGTAGAACCCCTCATATCCGTCACCCACGGGACTGGAGCAAGGTCGGTACACAAAAAAGGTCGGATAATCCGAGGTTCAACAGAAAGTGAATAAAAACACACAGAAACGAGTAATGTACATATTTATTATAGAATATTTAATGTAAAATATTCGTACATTACACATTCATTTAAAAAAATCGGTTATATTTTTTTTAACTTAAGCAAGTTAACCTTGCTTTAGCAGAGGTATCCCTCCACTTGTTAATGCACATCACATCCATGGGTGTTGCGTTTGGATGCTGCTCGATGTATTTCATCACAATTTCAAAAGCCTCTTTAGCTGCTGTATGAATGATCTTTTCAGGCTCTTGTTTTTCGTCGTCCATTTCATCTTCCTCCATTTCACCTTTAAGAACTGCAGCTACGATTTGATCATCGTCAAGTTCCTCGTTGGTGACCTCAGCCATGTCTCCTTCCAATAGCCACTCTTCTACGTCGGCTAGCTGGATTTCGCCATCAATGGCTTGTAAATATTGGAGAATCTCCACTTCTGTTTTGACGATTTCAGGCTCATTAGAGCTTGAGCCATCATATTCCATGACACTTGGCCAAAGTTTTTTCCAAGAATTTCGTAAAATGGTATCTTTTATTTCTTCCCAAGCTTGAGCGACAGTATAAATTGCATATTTTATATTGAAAGACTTTATTGCCTCAAACAGGTTACTGCCTGCTTCTGTTTGTTCTAATAAGGAGCCGACATATTTTCGCCTGTATCTCTGTTCAACCACTTGATAACACCCTGATCCATTGGTTGGATCAAGGGTGTCACATGAGGGGGTAGAAACATTGCTCTAATGTTTCCCATTTTCAGAAGGATGACTGGGAGCATTGTCGAGAAGCAAGACTGCATTGAGTGGCAGATTTTTCATTTTCGATGGTTATTTTACATCTGGTACAAAATTTTCAAAAAAAACACTTTTTAAACAAAGAACTGTCCATCCAAGCCGAATTTTGATGTTGATAATAAACAGGCAGCGATGCCATATTCAGATGCTTGAATTCTCTGGGCTTTTTAGATTTCCCAATGACAAACAATTGCATTTTGTGGTTGCCACTTGCATTACTACATGCTGCTATAGTCAGTCTATCCTTGGCTAATTTTGTTCCGGTTACATTTTCCTGCTTTGCAGCAAGGGTTTTTTGTGGGAGCATCTTGTAATTTAACCCTGTCTTGTCAATATTATAGACTTGATCCGGATGCATATTGTTGTCTTTGATAAAACCTTCAAATTTTTTTACGAAGTCTTTGTCGGCTGAGAGCTTTTCACCTGAAATAACAACGTGACGGATACCATGGCGGCGTTTCCATCGGTGAAGCCACCCTTCAGTTGCACTGAAGTTTTCCCCTTCCTCTCCTACTATTTTTTTTGTGTATAATCGCCGCCTTCTCCTTAATTATAGGACCTGACAAAGGAGTTCCTTTGCGTCTTTCTTGACAAAACCAAACCCAGAGAGCGTCATCTAGCAGGTCAAATTTAGGCTTTTTGAGCGCCTTTCTATTTTTTAATGCTTCTTCCCCTTCCACTGTCATGCAGTAGGATTCAATATTTCTTCTGTTTTTCCTCCAGTCTTTAATTGTTGTGACGCCTATTCCTAATTCACAAGATAACTTTTGAACTGACTCACCATTGTCCAACCGCTGAAGAACTTCCAACTTCTTCTGTAGCATGCATACTGTAAGTTTGCGTTTTTGTTGAGTAGCCATAATCACTGTAACACTCGCGATAACAACAACTAAATTACAACTTAAAATTAACAAATAGGAACACGGTTTAACAACAATATGCAATGCGTCACGAACGAGCAGGTGTAAAACTGTTCTTTACCGATGGGTATCTTCTCCGCGCTTGCCACTGTGATTCACAGAATCTTACTTCCCAGAAAAGTGATGGATAATCCGAGGAGTCGGTTAATGGGAGGTCGGATATGAGGGGTTCTACTGTATGTATAAAGTTCAACATTTCCAGGGCATGTCGTGCTTATCCAGTTTACAAGCAGTTAAAAGGTTAAAGGGTCCTTTTCAAAGGACCATGGAAATGTTTCACCTCAAAGATATTTCTGATTTATAGAATTTAAAATTACTGAGATGACTAAATTTAATTATAAAGCTCTACAGACATTTTCATTTAAGTAATATTTTATTTGGTTTTCCTCTTGTTAGGTATAAATCATTTTCTCAACAACTGTTTTCTTTTTTTCTAGTTTTGTCGGTCTGTTCGAGCAACAAGCCTGCTATTGTTGAAGCAGGAGGTATGCAGGCTCTTTCCATGCATTTGGGGCATCCATCTCAAAGACTTGTTCAAAATTGTCTCTGGACATTGAGGAACCTTTCAGATGCTGGGACCAAAGTCGATGGTTTAGAAGGACTCTTACAGTCTTTGGTTCAACTCTTAGGTTCATCTGATGTGAACATAGTAACATGCGCTGCTGGTATACTTTCAAATCTTACCTGTAATAATCAGAGGAATAAAGTTACTGTATGCCAAGTTGGAGGTGTGGATGCTCTCGTCAGGACTATAGTCACAGCTGGTGATAGGGAAGAAATCACTGAACCTGCTGTAAGGATTTTTATTACTTTATTGTACTTTAATATATGAATGTTTATTACAATGCAAAAAATGGCTTCTTGATAGACAATTCCTTGTTTGAGTTATATATAAGGCATTGTTTATTTTGATTAATTGACTTATATTTAAGAAGCTTTATGATTTTATACTTTCATTTTAAGTTATAGTAGTGGTCAACATGTTCAAAGCATCATATTTTTCTCAATAATCAAAAACTATTTCAGGATGACTATTTTTTCATATGAATTTAAATATAACAATGCTAGTAAAAAATTTATAAAGTTTCAGTCTCATTAATTTTTGCGTAAAAAATTAAATGTGGTACTTGTTCAGCTAATGTGGCTTAACACTCAAGCATTGTTCTTAGGAAAAGACGGAGAGTTCTTCACGTGATGAAAAACCCAGTCATAAATGGCTATAAGTTGAAAGTCTGTATTTCTAGACCTCCCAGTAGATTACAATAAAAGTCCATCACGCAGGGGCTGCGTAAACTAAGCAGATTTCCCACGTGAAGTTTTACAATAGAGAATCCTGCCTAATAATAACAGTAGTAGTAACCTATTCACGAGGACGAATAGTTAGGGAAACGGCCGCACTAGCCGCTCAGCAGAAACTCCCGAACATAGCCAACTCCTGCCGACCACACTCACAATACAAATGCAAATATCTCGGTTAATATTCAAGATACAGAATACATGTATAGAACAATATTTATAGTAAATTTAATTTGCAATAAGATTGGTTCTATACAATTTTTTGATCCGACGTATGGTAACGGAGATATTTTGAACTTTCGAAAATCCCTCCTCTAAACCCCCCCCCCTCCCACTGGTCCGATTTCAGCCAGTAACGAACTTGATCTTTCTTTTTACATAAAACGATTAAATATGAAGTTTGGTAACGATCAAACAAAAATTGTGACCACTAGAGCGTTAACAGACAAATATATATATATATATATAATTTTGAACGGACCTCATTTTCATCATCTCCTGGGTAGGATCGATGGACATTTGAGGAAATTTTTCAAAACTCGCTTCATGAGTACGACCTCAATAGCTGATTTCCCTTCAGGGAAATTTGCTAAAAAGAATATATAATTGTTTGGGGACTAATCAAGCTGTGGAAGACTGCTGAAAATCCACATTAAATTGTTGTCCCAAGTTCCAAAAGTTAACTTGTTTTGTGTTGTTATTGAATTAAGACTGAAAAGCTTGACAGATATAAATCCCAGGAAACTGTTTTAGGGAAATAGAAGAAAATGGATTATTGGATGATAAAGGAAGGAAGGAGTTGTGACTTCATCATTCGAAAGATTTAATTGAAAATATACCTGAGTTTAAGGTCCTGAAATCATACTTATTCAATGAGAGTAGAAAATTGTAGATTTAATTGTTAACTAATCAATGAGTCTCATGCCTTAGAACTTTTGGACTGCTGTGTAATGGATGACTTTCTTGTATTGTTGTAACAGACAGGCAGTTATCCAGTGTTATGGTGTTGCTGGATTAAGTTTTTTTACAGGTGTTGATGTGAAATGATTGCTTTAATTGTCAAGTTAACCTTTAAACAAAAAAAGAAAGAAATGAATATCTAGATTTTTATAATTACTAAAGGTTATCGTGTTTCAGGTCTGTGCATTAAGGCATCTCACATCAAGGCATGCTGAAAGTGAGATGGCCCAGAATGCTGTGCGCTTGAACTACGGTTTACAAGTTATAGTAAAGCTTCTTCATCCGCCTTCTCGTTGGCCACTGGTCAAAGCTGTTATTGGTCTCATTCGGAATCTTGCACTTTGCCAAGCCAATCATGCTCCCCTCAGAGATCATGGTGCTATCATTCATCTTGTCAGGCTCTTAATGCGGGCTTTCCAAGATACACAAAGGGTATGTTCTTATTTATAGCTAATGGTATTTAGATTAGAATGATAACCAATAAAGTCTCATTTTGTAATATTTTAGGCAATAGCATTTTAATTTAAAAATGTTTTGTTCGGCCTTCAGTAGACCCCACTCCTACTCATGTCATACTAACAATAAGCTGTTATATTATGAAGCACATAATCACAACAAAACAATATTTTCTTTGATGACTTAAAATAAGAAAATAATGATCCAAATAGTATTTAATAAAAATTTAAATTGAATTTACTTAGCAATGTTCAATATGCAGATACCTTTTTTTAAACTCTAGGTTTAAGAGTATTAAAACTTTTTATCCTTTTTTAAGAAATCTGTTTTGGAAAAGAGGTTGTATTTAATGACAAAAGTTCCGGCCATTAAAACTATTTATTTGTGTAGTATGTGCTTACAAATAATAATGTGAATGAAATACAGATTATACTATGATATATATAAAGAATAATTTTAAATTTTTATAACAAATAATTGTGGTAATTTCTAAAAGCAAAGTAAATTTTAAAAAGTAATAATATTTTAGTCTGACCCTGTGAGTATTTATAAAAAGAGAAAGAAACCCTCCTTAAAATTGATATTATAGATCAATAATATAGATATGTGTTTTGGTATTGATAATTGTGTTCAATATTAAGAAAAATATTTTTATCTTTTAGTTAGGAAAGTAATGGTTAAAAACAATCATTCAATATTCATCATCATTCCCATAAAAGTAAATTTGCACACAATATTTTATAATAAAAAAAATTAAAATTATTTTATTGCTTAACACGTTAAGGACGGCACGGGGTCAAATGACCCCGTACGTAACTGTCTCCCAGGACGGGTCGGTTTTGAAGATAAATGTTCAAAAAATACTTTGACGGTTTTTGCTTTGTACTAGTAAATATAATTAAAAATAGTACGTTTATGTATTTCAAATCCAAAAAATACGTCGTAAATAATTGAAAAATGCACGGGGCTTTATGACCCCGTGCCGGCCTGGAGAGTGGTATTTGGGCTTTAGTCCGGCACGTGCTCATAGAGCCCCGTGTTATTTCCCGTGCTTTTCCTCTGAACCGCTTGTTCTGTTATTTACATAGGCTTAGGTAAATAATAGAACGCGCCCCTTCCATTTCAGTTTACTTATTGCTGTCGTTTTGAAACATTAATCTGTATAATGTGCAAATCACGTGGCCGACAATTAGTGGATTTAGCTTTATTAAAAAAGTGTTCCGGGCGTTACGAAAAATTAAGAAAAACATTGTCCTCTAAAGAAGCAGACAAGAAAGTTAGAACGTATTTTGAAGTGTGCAACATGAAGTCACTTTGTCTACAATGCTTCAACAACTGCCATAAATCTATGTCCTAACCATTGTGATAATGAAAAATTGTTAATTACATAGTAATTATTTGTTTATTCATATTATTTCTTTATTATGTTTATTTTCTAATTATTTGTTTAAACTAAACACGTAGTTCCTAGTTCGTTTTTCTCATTTTCTTATTTTATCTTTATAAACTAATAAATTTTTATTTTAATCTGTCGTAATTTAAAGTTATTTCATATTCACCCATTTTAATGTATAACAAAAATTAAAATCCTTCGTTGATCACCAAAATTATCACACAAAGGAGAAAAAAAGTTCCCGACAAGGTGAAAAATGTAAGGTAAATATTCATTTCTAAGTCACGTAACAAAAAATTGATGAAAACACGGCCTGCGGCTGCCATATATGTTTTGATGTCCAAAGAGTAAAAAAATGTTTGAATATGGCAATTTAGTTCATTTTTCGAGTGGTAGTAGCGCATTAAAAGGGTCAATTGACCCCGTGCCGTACTTGTGGATAGACCACATTTTTTATGTCCGTCCTGAACGTGTTAATGAAAATGAGGGAATTCAATGAAATTCTTGAAGAAAAATACAATAATTTAAAAAAAGAATAAATGGAAGTCTGATTCTGAAGTGTTATACTTGAAACCAAATGAAAGAATAGAGAGGCTCCAGAATGGTTCAGATTTTTCTTCACCTGGATGCCCAAGCCATCATGTATGCTCACAACAGCAGCACTAAAAGTGTTAAGAAAATATTGGCATAGATTTGATAATTACTTTATGAATACATGTTCTTTGTGTGCTGATTTTTTTTTTCTTTTCTTAATGATATATAATCCCTTTTGTAGCGGACAAGTGTGAGTGGTGGAGGAACACCATCTACTGGGGTGTATGCTGATGGTGTCAGGATGGAAGAAATAGTTGAAGGCACGGTTGGAGCACTTCACATTCTCGCAAGGGAGAGTCACAATCGGGCTATAATTAGAGGCCAGCTTGTAATCCCTATTTTTGTCCAACTTCTTTTTAATGAAATAGAGAATATTCAAAGAGTTGCAGCTGGCGTTTTGTGTGAACTGGCTCAGGACAAAGAAGGTGCTGAACTTATAGAGCAAGAGGGAGCAACTGCACCTCTTACTGAACTTTTACATTCTCGGAATGAAGGAGTTGGTAAGGCGAAATTGTTATTTTTTCTTACTAAATTTTACCCATAACTGAAAATTAGAAAAGTTTTATATTCTTTCGTGATAGTAGTAGAGTTATTATTTGGTTAATTAGTTTGGCTTGGTTCTGGTTCTATTTCTGGGACCTTTTTTAGGGCTCTCTGAGAGGGGAAGAGGTTTCTTTTTGTCTTTGATAGTTCATTTTAAGGGGATATAACAGTTATTTTTAATTCTATTTATTATCTAATAGGTTTTTCTGGAGAATATTTCAGGCACCTATGACTCGCTTTTAGTTTTTTTTTTTTTGTCTCTACACAGGATTTTATTAGCATATGCCAGTTGGTTCTTTATTACCCACTTAGCTTTCCTGAAGAGGATTTTAATAGCATATAACAGTTGGTTTTATTTATTTTTTATTGAGATTTCCTGAAAAGGATAATGAGGAAGAAATCTTAATGCTTATGGAAGTGTTTTTTTTCTTTTTATAAATGAATTAGTGCCTCTAGTCTGACTTCTTGAAAATTTCTCTGCAGTACTAATAATTGTAAGGATGTTTCTACCAGTGATTTATGGGCTGACATGCTTTGTGCTAATAAGTTTCGTAAATACTCGTTTTAAGATCCATTCTCATTTTCTGTTTTGGAGTTTATAGAGTCCTGTTGTGAGTCTCCTTGCTTTAAAGAGGTAACTTCAATATCTACTCTTGTAGTTAACTACCTGAAACTACATTTACCACTAGATAATATAACTATTTTTTAACTAGTTAAATAAAACCGATCTAGACTGCTGTGATCAATCTAAAACTGCTAGTTTCAATGACTAAAACTGGTTTTTGTGTGTTTATAGTTCTATTTTCTTAAAGTAATATGTATTCTGAAAAAGAGGAATTTTTTGTCTGATAGAGTTAATATGATATACTAATAGAATTAACCCGTTGCTTGCGCAAAGCCACTATAATGGCTTTGCGCAAGGAAAGAGTTAATATGATATATGATTTGATATTTATATTATTGTTCATTATGTAGTGAGAGGATAACTTGGCTTTTCTGTGCATTTTCAGCAACATATGCTGCGGCTGTTTTGTTCCGTATGTCTGAAGATAAACCACAGGATTACAAAAAGCGACTCTCAATGGAACTGACAAATTCATTATTTAGAGAAGATCAGAATATGTGGAATGGAGGTGACTTAAGTATGGCTCCTGACTTACAGGTAATGAAATACTTCAAATTTGTCATATATATTATTACTATTGGTTGATATTTTGATAATAAATTGCAAATTGTTTATTAAATTAGATTATGAATTTCAGTTCATATGTGAATTGCATGGCTTTACAATCATTGAATTTTATAGACAGAATTGCCTGTACAATAGATTGTAGTTCAGATTTGCATTTATTACACTCTTTTCCTTACTTTACCTCTGAATGACTTTATAAATTAAACGTTTTATATTATCTTTAAAATTCTAGAAATAATTCATTGTAAAAATCTAAAAAAATTAGTAATTGGTGGGTATAACATAAAAAAAAAGGTGAAATTATTTAACATTCATTTCTATTAAGCAATTCATAAAGAATATAGTGTTAGATTTTATAATTATTTCTGAAATAGAATTGGATATTACTAGATATCCACTGTTATTGATGGAATTCCTTTCTTCTTTCTTCCTATATTTTCTCATAATAATAACTTACGGAAAACTATTTTGATATTCAGCAACTGATATATTTAAATGAATTACATTAAAGCCAGTTGTACATTTCAAATTTCAAACAATCTTTTGCTCATTTTGAAAATATTTACTATACTCCCAAAAATGTACCAATGTTTCTCATTTTTAATTTTTCCCCAAGGATGAGTGCTATGTTTAATACAGTTTGTATTTCTTGTTGTGTATTATTGAACCAGAGACTGGTTCAAACAATTTTGTGGTAGGACACGTGGGTTGGTCCTGTCACTTTTCTCTGCCATTTTTGTTGGTTTTCTTGACCAGTGTCCTCCATTTACATGTTTAATTAGCTTCTCGATTCGAATATGATGCTGAGTGCACATATTTTTCAATCAGTACTCTGTTAATTTTCAATGTGGTTAGGTTTTGTTCCGTTGCCATTTAATAAATATGAGAAAAAGAAGAAATCATAATGTTGTTCCACTCCTTCATAAACCTTCCTCTTCCTATTATATATTCTTATTGTATACTCGAGCCTGTAAACATTAACATTCAAATTAAAATTATCAATATCTCTGTGTTAAAAAACAGGAACTCTGCTGGTTTAACCAAAAAAAGTTTGATAATTAAGTTTGCAAGTACTTGAACTTTTTATACGCTTTACTACAAATTTATAACAAATAAATAAAATGTTTGTAATCAATTTTTTTAAACATTATATATTCATTATGGACTAGAGATACCTTTGAAAATCAAATGAAGATTAACTGCCGAGATGTTTTGATCCTTTAGTAACACATCTGTCATCATGCTTTTGAATGAGTTGGACAAGAAACATTTTGAAACTCCATGAGTTCTAGAGCAGGATTTTGATATTTTTTAATTGGAGAAACCTTCACTATTAATCAAAAAGAGTACATTAAACAATAAAAACAGGAAATCTAAAAAACCGAGCAAGAGATGTTTTGAAGTTCTAGTTTTAATTGTTTAACCAATAGACACGAATGCTATGAAAGTTAGAAGAAAAAACTACTATAGAACTTTGACTTAAATAATTTCTAAGAGGATTTATAGAATCAGATCTTTTATGCATGAGTTTGTTTTACTCTAATAAATGCTGAAAAAGAAGTAGAGTATATATTTATATTAATTTATTATATACCTTTATACTTATTGAAGAATGTTTAGAACTGATTTTTTTGTTAACCTGCCTCAAGAGTATAGGTGCTTCTCACTGCAACTCGAGCTAAGTACTCACTTCTATTTTTAAGAATCATGAGAACTTAAATATTTAATTTTTCTTGTTTGTTTGTGAAGTTCATCCCATCCATTGCTGCATAATTAAAATATTATCCTTATTCAATGAAATAAACTAAGAGGTAATTTTTCAAAACCTTCAATTTAGTTTTCCTTGCGCTCCTTAGAATAGTATCCCAATAAAATGTGTAGAGATAATTTATCCTTAGTGAGCTGCATTTGAGACATGCCGAGTATGAGTTGCCTCACTTGGCTTTCTCTACCAGATGTGCAGATGATGGATGGCATATGCCACATCACAGCTTTCTACTTTTGTCATATATATTTCCTTCATTATTTTGTGAGGAAATTAATTACAGATTTAAGGAGGGGGGGGGCAGGATGATCTACTGTTGTTATTATATATTATAATCGAAATTGCTATATGTTAATTTGTGTTTTATTTAATTTTAAATATATATATTAACCTAAATTATTTTTTCAAAATAATTTCTTTTATTTTATTATTTATTTTTATTTAAATATTTTTGTCACTTCTGGAAACAGGATATGTTAGGAGACAACTATGATTTATATGGAACTCCAACTAGCCATGGTGGTCGTACTTACCAAGGTAAAAAAAATTGTCTACTTTATTAAACATTTTTTGGGCCAGTTAAATTAACTAACAAATTATTTCTATCTTTCTTTCTTATAAATTAATATTATTTACATTATTTTAAATAGTTACTCTAAAATATAAATGGTGGTTATAAGTCATTAATAGTTTTAAAACATTTCTTTAATTTATTAACTCTTTAACAGTTACTAATAATTTATATTTTTCCTTTTTTATTTATTTTTATTTTTCTTATCTTTCAAAACTAAAATTAATATTCATGATTATTGTAATGATTAATTAATTATTGTTTATAGACACTTGGGAAGCATGAAGAAATTCATTTTTGAATGAAATTATAACTGAATAAAAACTTTTATAATTCTCATTGATATTTAAAATATCAATCAATTGGTGGTGTATTCACTTTTGAACGAGATATTACTTTATAATCTCAATTTTATGTCTTCAATCTCACTATGGCTCATTATTGGTCAAACTTTCATACAGACAGCTAAGTTACATAGTGTTCATTTCTTTAACCCAGATTTCTTTTAAGGGTAGTCATCTATAGTTTTCTCTCATTTTCTTTGGTTAATTTCATTTGAATATGTTTTTACAATATTCAAATTTATTTTCTGCGAATTATTAAAAACTGAAGGGGGATAAAGAGGAATTCTGTGATATTTTATTCTTGAATTACCTCCATTTTCTTTTGTACGTTTTTCTACAGTCATATGGTTTAAATGTGATTTGATGTGACCAAAACTTATCTGAAGAATTAGCTTCAGGGTTTATTGCATTCCTTATTTTTATAATTTAATAAAAATAAAAACACTAGATGTTATTTTTACTAGCTGTCTGTATTTTAAGGTTTATTAAACTTAAAATAGGCTTATTTCCTTAGAAGTTCCTGTAGAGGAAACTGATGGGCTTTAAAACTAACTCGCCAGTTGCACTCATTAACAGGTATCTAGTAAACTTCACTTGAACTTGATATCATAGCATGTGCCTTCAACAGTCTTTCAAACTCTTCAAAGCCATCAGGTAATGCTTTTTTTATCACTGTGCGTGTCATGCATGCTTTTAAGTGTGGTACTTGTCTCTTTGAAGTAACTGCATGTGTGTATTCTATTTGAACGACCTGCATGTTTTATTTCTTGACTGCTACATTATTTACAAAATAACGAATTTCTTGTTAACAAAACTAAATTTTTTTAAACTTGTAGGAATTTTTTTGTTCGCAATTTACAGAAATTAATTTACCATGTTAGGACTGTTCTACTTGAGAGTAGTATATTATATTTACATACCTTAAGCTGTTTAGAACACAAGATACACATATCAGCTTATATCATATTGAATTTCAACTTCATATTTTAAAATGTAAAGATAAATGTTTATTTTGTTCAATGAGGGTAATTAAAAAGTGTCTTCTAATTACTGTCTGAGAATCTTAATATATAATTTATCTGTTTAAACAAAACCTGAGTAATATACTTTATAGAATTTTATGTGTTAAATTATCACAGTTATCATGTAGGTGTTTTATTCATGCAATTGTGGTGGCTGCCATGCATTCTGCATCTCTTTTCCCCTTACAATTACTCACTTGTGATTCTCAATTCAGCCTTCCAATGCTGTGAAACAGAATCTAATCTAAAATTTGTTATGAACTTGTTATATTTTCCCTCTCACCATCTTTTTTGCTTATAGAACCACTGCCCATTGCAATATCAGTTCTCGTAAACTGTTTAACGAATGAACAGTTTAATGTTTAATTGTGAAGCTAATATCCTGCTAATATTTATTTTGTTGTCATGCTTTAGGAACAATTTAGGGAATGAAGGTCTGGGAGTATTTATAAAAATCCCTCAGAGTGGCAAAAAATAGCCGTTACCACTATCCCAAAATCCACTAAAAATATTGGGCCAGAATTTGAAATTATTCAGAATAGTATAAATCTGGCCAGGGGGGCATTTCATTGAAGAAAGCAAAGATAATATTTGTTTAACTTATAATAAATCTATTCTAAAAGGTTCCTAAGGCAGAAACTGATAGTTTTGGCTTGGGAAACATTATAGTTCAAACAGAATAATTTTTTACTACTGGCACTGCAATGGCTACCCAGGTACTGTGTATTGCTGGTAACCAAACAGTAGAAAAAACAATCAAGAACAGAGTGTTACTGCTCAACCTAATTAATGGAATAAACCAAGTAACAATAAAACAGAGGCTGAAAAGAACACTCTAAGAGTTCTGTGTCAAAGATCCTCACAATCCAGGAAGGAACAGGGAATAATTTAGGGAGATTTACCTTAATGAAATATAGGAGTTGGTCTCATGATGGAATTTTTTAAAACTTTTTTCGAATCTCCACTATTCCTATCTAGTAGATGATGAAAATTATAAATAATTCTGTCTTACTAACTCATCTCCATGATGGTTTCATGAGTGAAGGTGCTAGGGACATAGGTTGACACTGTCATGGAGATATCTAAATCCATATTTATTATTGGAATTACCAACAGTAGCCTCCTAGTCAAATGTGATATTTCAAATGATATATAACTTTTTATGAAATATAACATTTAAGACTGATGAACATGCAGTCTATTGAATAAAACCATTCTAGTACAACAAAAAAATTTAGAAATTCTTAAATTGTAAAAAATAAACAATAAGTGACACAACTACAGAAATACAAAAATTAGACTCATAATACGAAGGAAAAAAGAATTAAGGACGGAAAAGGAAACTAGGCTGTCACTTCAAAATATGAAAAGGAAGCCTATAGGCAGTTTCTGGGTACCAAGTTACTCCAGGTGCCAATAATTTATAAACTCAGCATGATCTTCTGAATTAATATCAATGATCATCTAAAAGTTTGGCACCTTGTGGGATACAAAATACAAATATGATTATCCTGAAAATGCTGTGCCCTCATTCAAACTAAGAGGAGTAAGCAACCTGGAAAATGGATTCCACTTGCAGTACAAGACTATGCAGTCTTCAAAGTAAGAATTTGGTCAATGATATCAGGTTCCCTTAAAAATTCGGTGTCTATCTTGAAAAGTAAGCAAATGAGGTAAGAAATTCCATTTAACACTCTGTTATTCTGCCTTGGTTTTAAGTTCTTCTGATTTAGAATATTGGTCAAACTAACACTTTATTAGCACCTTGGAAGTAGTAGTTGTTTGGACTGGCATTTTTTCAAATAAATGAAAAAAGTTTAAGAAACCTAGTCCAATATAAATTCCAATTGTGCAAATTATAGTCAGAAGGAAACAAAAAGGCAAATAGCAAGGATCAGTCTAAAGGAAAAGCTTCTGTTTTCATTCATTTCACTGATCGATGTACAACTTCCTTCATAAAAGTTTAGACAGATGATGCAAAATCAAAATCAATGAACACAGAATGTTATCAGTGGTTCATTTATAGAAGAAATCTATATTAGGGCTAGTGAGTTTTTAATTTTTGGACACAAAAAATGGGAGATTTTTTTTTAAATGAATAAAAGCAGAAAATAAGGGTTATTTTTCACCTGAATATCAGCCAGATGCAACATGGTTTGTGGCTTTTGTTAAAGGAATTATAGATGAACATTGACTCATTACAATTTGTTTACGTAAAGCTCCAAATACCAAATGTGTTTCGTTAAATTGAGGAATTTGTTTTATCAAATAGCAGCTTCTGTCATATGTATACAGCTTTGAAATAGTGTATTGTGTTTCTAATTTATTAAACTACATGTAGTTTTATTTTATTTTTTCTATTATTGTAATGTTTTTAAAATGCTCTTTAGCACTCAATGTATTTTTACACCATTGATTTATGAAATGACTTTTAAAAATTTTGATTTTTTTCCAACCTATTCCTCTCTTATTTGTTATTATTTTATTTACAGTATAGTATTTACACTCCAATGAGATACTAAAATGTAAATGAATACAATTAATTTTAAGACAGCCACATTTTAAGGGAATACCCTGGGAGTTATGATTTTTATATTGTAATTGAAACAACTTCCAATTTTTACTCAATATTTCTTGTAAAAGAAAGAAACATTTTAATTATAGGTTCCAATAAGATGATAGTATTTTACACATTTTTTAAAAATATTTTATATAAGATAAAAATGAATCTGATACTTAAAAAGACCTACCTACTATTGAGAATGCAGGCTAGTAACTTCATATTGTCCTTGACAAACATTGTAACTAGACTCTGTGTAAATGGACTTAAGAAGTCGCAACTTAAGTATATGAGTGTGTTGCATGTATGTTCGAGAAGTGCATTATGGTTTAGAAGTGGTGAATTTTTTGAAGGCGAGTGTTAGCTTTTTTGTAATATGGTGTAAAAGTGTTGATGTTGAGCTGTGTCCAAGAGCAGTTCTCATAATAAACAGCCTTGTTATTATGGAAGAGAAGGAGTGATTCGTCTAAAAAACTATTAAATTTAGCTAAGAGTTGGAAATGATAGTTCTATTTTTACGAGCCTCAGTTTTGAAAAATCTATCCTCCATATTAACCTCAGTTAGAATAATATTAATCAGAAAATAAAAAAGTGCTATTAATTTATGTGTAATGTAAACACCTCGTTTGCAATTTCTTGTCTAGTTTCTCAACCCTTGGTTCTGTTATTTCTTAACATGCCTAATGGAACTAACTATGCTATGCTATTCTTGCTGGATACAACAATTTTTTCCTATAACTTTAATATTTATTATTGTTATTTAACTCTTAATGTGGAATAGAAAATAAATAAGTAAATGCAAATCAATGTTTTCCATGAGAAATATTGCACTTGGAAAATTTGATCACCAGAAATTATTTATTACTTGCAAAATTCCCCATTAGTTAGCGAAGAAATAAAAAGCCTGTTGTTCAAGGGCTAAAGACCTTTATTTCCTGAACCACATGGACACATTTTTAATTCAAATAAATAAATATGTAAGTAAGTGGATCATGTTAGCAATTTGCTTTTACTTGTATGGATTAATTTAAACTTTTATTTTTTCAATGAACCTAATTAATCTCACGGATTGTATGTAGGTTATGACCAGATACCAGTAGACTCGATGGAAGGCCTAGATCTAGATTCTCCGATGGAGTTGGTTCCTGGGGATTTGGATTTTGGTGGTTTGCCTGACCCTCCTCAAGACAACAACCAAGTTGCTGCTTGGTATGATACCGACCTATAAGCCTTTCCTACCCACAGTTATTACTGTAATTTGTATATATATAATTTCAGAAATGACCTTCCCATTTTCTGATTTAGTTTTCATTCCTTCTTTGTGATTTTACTGAATCAGCAAGTTTTATTTATTTCTAATGAAAGGTCCTCTGACAGAATAAAAACTATAAGCATAAATTCAGAAGTTCTTTAAAATATTGTGTTTTATTTTTTAATTGTGAAGATTAGTTGGATCTCACAGTAACTTAGAACTTAATTAGATCAGTTGATCTTATAGTGGATATTTCTTCCATGATATGTTTATTTAAAATAACTTCAACTTTTATAATTTAATAACTGAATTATTATATGAATTAATTTTATTCGTTAAATTTAGCATGTATTTGCTTGCTTAGAATGTATATATTATAAATTGGTCAATTTTTGACTCTACAAAAACTTCTATTTTCACTGTCTTTTTATTTGATATATTTCTTCGTGTGATACATTTAACTGGTTTTAATTAGGCATTAACTGTGTGAATAATGAAATTCCTTCCAGCCCATTGCTATTATGGTAGAGGGAAAAGTTCTACTCTCAAATTTTTTGAACAAGATTGTAATTCATAGATTTAAATGTCATTATTTGACATTTGTATTTATGTATCATTCATATCTAGAAGGAATTGTGAATATTTAGCCATATTCTCTGTAAGAATGAAGATTCTTTATAGTTGGCTATTGAAAGCACTTTTTTTTAAATGAAAATTTAATTTTGGGCCTAAGCAATTTCATCATTCAGCAGTCGTTATATACTACCACTATCCATCTGATCCTTTACAAGTTTTGCCGATGAAGTCTACCAGTGTTTTAGACAGAGCTAAGCCTTCATTGACACTAGGTGCATTTTTACTAGCCAACTCCCAAAAGACTCTCCATAATTATTGATTTTTATTTTTTTGGTCCTCCTGAATATTAAATATTAATAATTAAAAGAAATAAATCATAAACATGAGACTAATGTGTAATGTAGTATTTAAGATAAATTGTTAATGGCTGGTACTTTTGGCCATTTAAATTATTTTCTGAGTTTCCCTACATTGTGTTTGCTTTCTATAAATGCTTAAAGGAGCAGGGTATAAGTTCCGTGTTAAAAATAAATCGTTTGGTGACCCTCCAAACATATCAAAAAAGGGTTTCCAAATTGCTAAATTCTATTTAGATTAATTAGAAAAGTCATCATTTTCCACTTTATAGTCACTGCCATTGTGGGCTAAAGTGTTTTCTCTTATTTAATTTTGTTCTTCATTATCTTCCATGTGTTATATAATTTATTTTAATATTAAGTGAGAAAGAGAGTGAACTTGATAATTTTAAGTTTTGTTTTAATGTATAAATAATGTCTTCAGGGGGTTATATTTAAAAAGTTCATTTATTTTCTTTTTTAATACTTTTTGGCCCTATTTTTTAACTAATGCAAAGTTTAAGGCTCAAGAATTGCTAATCTCAACTTGACTTAATCATGTTTCTATCAGAAGGATAATTTATTTAATAAAAATAAATTCATATATTTTTTTAAATCTTTGCAACTTTAATATATTTGAAAAAAACTTCTTGTAATATTTTTATTATTTTTAAAACTTGCCTTTATTAATTAAAATTTATATAATTTTGAATGGTTGGTAATTGCTGATTGAAGTTAACTGACTATTTTGTTCTTTAAAATGGTTTAACATTAAATCATTCAGCGAGGTGTATCTTTCTACTAATTTACAGAAAATATGGATGTAGAGAAAACAAGTAAATGCTTCATAATACAGGGTGTTTACTTCACCTCACCGTTCTACAAAAATCCATCTTTTGAATTTTGTTATTTGAGTATTTTTTAATAACCCACAGTTGATTCCCTATCTTCTGCTTCCCATCTGTATTTTATAGTTATCATCAAGTATCATTTCAAGGAAACATATAGTCTTCTTAAAAATTGCATATGATTCAAAATGTGCTTGATTGACCTGATGAAATATATTTTTGAGTGATATGAATTTGAATGAAGGGATGCATTGTTTGTTATGCATTTCAATTTTAATTGTAGCTTAGGCATTGTTAAATGGTTAGATACCAGTTTTTTCACTCTCACACATTGACACATTATCAAATGTGTGTATCATTTAGTATTAGTAGATCATTTGACATTCCTATTTATTAAGACTAATTAGTAGATTTGAGCTTTATACATGTGATTATGTTACTTTAAACTTTTATTTATAATAGCTATGGTGCAAAAAGTTGTAAATTTATTGTAAATTAGTTTTACACAAATATTTTTTATTTATTGACTGATATCATTTTTTTTTTTTTAAAAAAAAAAAAGAAAAGAAAACAGGGTTCATATTCTTTTAAATATTGTAGGAAAAATGTTGGTAAAAATTAACCTTAGTGGATTTTAAAGATGTATATTTGTATTCGAAGAAATTAAATGTATGTAAATGCATGTTTTATATTTATTATCCAGCTGTTGCTCAAAATGGGCCTCATTATTGTGTTATTTTGACTGTAGTTTATTATTATAATTTAATATTTGTTATTAAGTGCCATGAAATATATCCTATTGAACGAATGTATTAAGATGTAGCAATGTTATTATTACGCACACAAGGATTTTGATTTATTTTGTAAATATTATAGGGTATAGTCTTGTCTTTATGTATTTGTTTTATTACTATGCTATAGATTTTATTAAAATGAGAAATATTTATGTTAAGGAAATATGGATTTTTGTTTTCACTAATCCATAAACACAAATATATATATATGAATTACTGTGTAATATGTGTAAATATTCCCCTACACATTTCCAAAATTTTGCTGTAGTTATATTTGTGCTTCATTTTCACAAGATGCCAAACAAAAAAACAAATTAAAAAAATTAGCCCATTTCATGAATTTAATGGCATTATTAATAAAAATACCAATTAATTAATTATAATTCTTGTTCGTTAAATTGAGATGGATCTCAATAAAGTAGAATTATCTTAATTTATCCTATTTTCAGGCTACACCTTATTAGTGTTCTGCTGAGGAGGGATTTTTTATTATACTGGAATGAACAAGAAAAGGTAGAGCATCATAAGGACTTGCAGTGGTTTCCTGTTACCTTTATTGTTGGATGGCCTGATGCAAACTGGTTGGTAACAAGAAACCACTGCATTTCTTTAAGATTCTCCTCTTACCATTCTTCTTTCCAGTATAAATCAAAAATGCCTTTTCAGGGAATAATAATCAGGTGTAGCCTGTAGACAAGATAAATTATGATTATACTTTAGGTCATATACCAGTTGTGTTCGACTTTGGGTAGATACGAACATTTTCTCTGTCTAATAAAAAAAAATGAATAGTAACATTAATTAAATTATTAAATATTTACTGACATTGTATTCATTTGTAAAAGTCAGTAAAATAAAATGTTTACACTTAGGATTTTCCTACTTTAAAGCTATTGATTTACAATATTGCCCACTTCAATCTATCAATATTAGGTATCGTGTTTCAAGAAAAGAATTTTTCAATCAGGTCAATAGTATGGCTTGAAGCTTTTTGGTAGAATACTGGACTAAATATCCAATATACCTTGGATCATCTCCAAACACATACAGCAAATATTTCTAAAAAAGAAAAGATTATTATAGATAAAAGATGTAGAAAAAAAAATATCTTTGAAGCCAAACTCTCCAATTATGAACCCCTAATGTTCGAAAGGGGAAGAACTCCCTCTTTGGATGATTGATTTGGGGCTCTTATTTGGAGAGAAGCGTTTTACCTAGATATTGGGTTGATGCAAAATTAATGCAGGTTTCCTCTATTGCGATATCTTAATTCCAATTGTGTAAACAAAGCAAATCCTAACATTGATCATTACTATACCTAAACAAACCTTATCTAATACCCTCTCTTTCACCATGAATTTGATCAGTAAAATCGTTTTGTTCAGTGTGTTCAAAGGTCTTAAATCAAAAATGTCGAAGTGCGATTTTCGTCAAATTTATTTTTACGAATTTAAATTAGGCCGCAGTGATGCGCAGACGGCTCGTAATATTAACGAAGTGTGGGGTCCGGGGGCTATTAACGAGTGCACAGTGCAGTGTTGGTTCCAGAAGTTTCGCAGTGGAGATTTCGACCTCGAAGACAAGGAAGGTCAGGGCCTTCATTTTGCTCTTGACCACGACCAGCTGAGGTCAATAGTGAAACAAGACCCAACCAAAACCACCCGAGAAATAGCGGTAGAACTCGGCGTGACCCAATCCACAGTTGTACGCCACTTGGAAGCAATTGGTAAGGTAAAAAAGTTGTCCAAGTGAGTGCCACACCAATTAAAGGACCACCAAAAAAATCGCCGCTTTGAAATCTGTTCCATGCTTGTGACACGCAATAAAAATGATCCATTTCTCGATCGCATTGTGACGTGCAATGAAAAATGGATCTTATATGACAACAGAAGGCATTGTAGCCAATGGCTGGGCAAAGATGAACAACCAAAACCTTTCCCGAAGCCCCAAAAAAAGTTATGGTCACAGTTTGGTGGTATCCTGCTGGTGTTATCCACTACAGCTTTCTCAATTGAGGTGAGACTATAACTGCTGACAAGTACTGTCAAGAAATTGACAACATGAATAAAAAATTACAATGTCTTTGCCCAGCATTGATGAATCGGAAGGGACCTATCCTTCTCCATGATAATGCCAGACCACACGTCGCACAACCAACGCTACGACGACTGCACGAGTTGGGCTACGAAGTTCTCCCACACCCTCCTTATTCACCTGACCTCTCTCCTACAGACTTCCACTTTTTCAGGCATCTGGATAACTTTTTGAGGGGAAAAAATTTTCAAAACCACGATGAAATTGAAAATTCGTTTTGTGACTTCATTGAGTCCAGGGATTCAGATTTTTTTTCTGGTGGAATAAGAAAACTTGTTGAACGGTATCAAAAGTGCATTGATTCAGATGGAAATTATTTTGATTAAATATATATAGTTAAAGTAAAGATATGGCCTATTTTCAATGAATATTAAAAACCTGCATTAATTTTGCATCAACCCAATACAAAAGGAGACCCAGGTTTGAGTTCTGACAATTACGAAAAGTTTGTCTCAAATAAAAAATGATTAAATTATTACTGACAGCAAGCCATCTATAAAATATAGTCCGATATTGTTAGCTTTCTGCAGTTTTGTATTTTTATGAGAACTGTCATTTTCAATGGAAGATATTGTTATGGGAAGAGACCATTTATTACATTTAAAACTTGATTTAACAAAAACAGTTTTAATCTATAAAGATTCAATAATACAATATTACCATATATAGACCTATTTGTTTTTCAAAAAATATCAGTCTTAACATTAAACTAAGATCATATTTTTCACTTTAAAAAAAGTGGGTAGAAACTTATTTTCTTGTTGGTGCTGATGTATCATAATATTCATAGATGAAATGATTAATCCATAATAGCATGCAAACTGTCACAGCTCATCATGACTGCCAATGGATATAATATTTTCATTTAGTCCTAATGAGTCCCAGAATGTTTCTTCTCCTAAGTTATCTGCATGTGATGACTTGAAGTTCCCAGGTCCCAATATGTCCACAAATGGAATTGTAGGCTCATTTAGATCAACTGGTGTCCAAGGTTCTTCAAGGGTTCTGTAAAAAGTAAGGGTTCTTTACTTGATTTTTAAGAAAAAATATTAATTTCTTCTCATATAACAAAGGCATTAATGTAGTTGTCATCATTTTTTTTGAAGCATATAGTATACAATTTGTTTAATGAGCAATGGGTCATTGTGAACAATAATTGTGATTTCAATTCTTAATATTACACCCCCCACCCCTCATTGGGGGAGGGGATCAATATCTAGTTATTAGCTAATTTCTCTTTGGATAAGTATGATACTACTTAAGACATAAAATGAAGACAAAATCATTTAACTTCATTTTGATGCCTCTATAAGAGAAAAATACTATTTGTTAAAATTTGTATTTATCTATTGTTTTGTTTTTGTATTTGTTTTATACGATCTGGACATTGCTGGAATGACATTGGAGACAGTCTGGGAGGCTTTTGAAGCTTTGTAAACAGCAACATCATGTATGGGACTCTTCACAAACATGGGAAAAACAAAGTGTGAGAGCCGAGAAGGTTTTAGGCTCCCAAATGAATATTTGGAATGGTAATGGGGAAGGAAGATATGTGCATCCAGGCTGATGTTCTTTCGCTCTTCAAAAACAGCTCTGTTCTAACAACTTGTCGAAGTCCACAAAGGTCAGATTATATAAATCACTGATTCGACCTGTTCTTAACATATGGCTTCAAAACCTGGACTCTTAAAAGTACTCAGGAACTCGAGGCAAGGTTTAAAAGGAAGATCCTGAGAATAACTTACTTAGGTGTGGTCGGACTTAGATATATAGATAATAAGGACTTAGATGTGGTCGACGTTTCCCAGCTACAATGGGCAGGCCATGTCATAAGGTTGAATCCTGAGGAAATCCCACCTAAAGTCCTGTCGAAACGTATATTTGGTGTAAGGAAGGTTGGACACCCTAGGCTGCAATGGGAAAATTGAGTTGCTACAAATGCACTAACTATACTTGGCATTCACGACTTGGAAGGCAGTAACACAAAACAGAGATAACTGGCGGTGAATAATGAAGCAGGACAAGACAAAAAAATGGGTCATAGAGTCCTGGGGGGAGGGGGAGAGAAATAAATGTTTGATTATACTTCTCTCTTAATTGGCCTGGTCTGATTTCAGCCATCAATAAGGTTCATCTTTAGTTTTACATAAAACTTTTAAATTTATAGATTTTTTATTGCCTCTAGAACATAATTAGGACCTCATTTTCATCATCTAGATAAGATTAATGGGCATTTAAAGAATTGTTTATTTTATTTTATAAACATATCATAAGTATAACCTCAGTGGCTGATTTATATTACACATCAATGTATTCATAAATACCTATTAAATTAAAAATGGGAAAAATAATTTTAGTTGAGCAAGCAGAAGTATTAAATAGGATATTTGCCTAATAATCAATTCACTATTCTGTCTGAGAGTGGTGAATAAACACTATATTTTTATCTTATATTTATATTCTATGTCGAAGAGAAGCAAGTGATTTATCTCTGATAAGAAATTTAATTGAACAAATATACAAGTAGCTTATTGATTACTAGAAGCAATTACATGTAATTATCTTAAATGACTTATTAATGAGTATTAAATTTCATTTATTTATTTAGCTCTCAGTAGTAAATTAAAATAAGTAATTATCTTAAGGGTTGCTGTGTTTATGAGATATACCAGGAAAGTATATTTTTGACATTCCTTAACATAGACCAGTAAAATTACAGTTATATATCTATGGAATTAGCGGAAATTGGATAATACACTGATCGATGACATATTACTAGTTCAATTTACAAATTATATCTTTAGGTTCATGCTGAGGGTTTAGAATTTTACTGACTTTTGATTTAAAATTCTCATTTGTACCTGAGTGGGCAACTGCTCCAGATACAAATTTTAACATTAAAGAACAAAAAAAAAATTCATTGAAATTTGGCTAATATTGCCGAAGTTATAGTGGTGTATTAAGAAATCTTATATACAGCAGACAGGCAGAATTTATTTTTATTACAGATTTGGTTTCTACACATGTTGAACGCATGAGAAGCCAATTTGAGGTCTGGTAACAAAGAAAATTCTGTAGAGATCTTAAATAAGAAATGATATACCAAAATGTATAATTTCACTGTCAGATGAAAGTTATTACTGTAATTAAGCAAGTTAACTTCTTGTTGGTTTGAGATAAAATGGATCAATCATCTATTTACATAAGGGTCACTGAACTTAATTTTGTTAATATGTCATCCAAAGTGCTCCTTGGGGTCATTACATTTGCTCAGAACTAATGAATTGAGTTTCATATCAATTAACAATTTGTCAAAATGCAATGGAATATGAATATGGTGTTTTTACTTTTTAAAACTAAATTTTGTTTTGAATTTGCCTTGTACTAGAACGCAAATTAATTAACATAATTTAATTCTCCTTGTTTGAAAAGACAATGCAATGTATTATGGTTGCTTTAATATAGAACATTGTTATAAACTTACCCATTCGCTGCAAATGAGATCCACAAATCTCTCATGTTATCGCACATTTGACTGTCAGATTCTGTTTCTTTTGGACTTGCAAATGAAGTATATAATATGAAGAAAAGATCATCACCATGGCTTACTCCTAAACCAAACAAAAAAAAGATAGATATTAAAAATCTAATTATTAATCCTAAACAGTACTTCCACATAGATAGATTATTTAACGGAAAGAGTTTTTTATTATTACTATACTTTGTGTTGTGCCATTTATAAAATTTAAACACACACACAGCTGAATGAACAGACCAGATTAAGTGATTTTTTTTTAAATTTTTATTTGCATTCAAAACTATCAAAGCCTTTGGTAAAATTGTAGTACTTTTAAAGTCATCCTCGTGCTAAAATTTTCTAATATTTTAACTTTTCTCATGATACTTGTATTTATCCTAACATTTTTGTGCTCTCAAATTTCATTATAAATATAATATATTTCTAGTTAAGAAAATAAATAAAAATCACAATTCTCTATCACCTAAAATTGAATCTAAGGATACTTGTATTTATCCTAACATTTTTGTGCTCTCAAATTTCATTATAAATATTATATATTCCTAGTTAAGAAAATAAATAAAATCACAATTCTCTATCACCTAAAATCGAATCTAAGGATAGTACAAACAAAATAAAGTATACATTACAAAGGAAACTATTAAATCATAATGGGTCTCTGTGTGGTTGTATATGCAAGTGTGTGCCCCCATTGACGTGATAACTTTTGGATGGAATGAGTATAATCATTAAAATTTGCAATATAAACTTTTTTAAAAGCTTTTTAATCTAAGTTCATTTACCTGAAAAATTGCTCAAAGTGAGGGGGTCGGTTCAAGAAGACAAATAGTAAATTTTTTCATTCCTATTTGAGACTTTAAAGGTATGTACAGGGTCTTTTTGTTTATTATAATAATTGTTTATATTATATTTTATTAGAATATTACAGCCTGCATTTAAATGCACTTAGTAATGTGTGATATGTACAATGTGTGATGTTTGGGAGATTGGAACCCAACTCATAAACCTGTAGCTGACTCTTAAATAAAACCTAGTAAACAACTCCTGGGCTTCAACTTACTGCAATCTACTATAGTGTGTCATCTATTATGTTCCGCCACATAAGCCCTTCCCCCAGAAGCCACACCCCTTCACCACAATGAGAGGAGCAGCCTCTCCTCCTTGCCTGGCAAGGAAGTCAAGAGCTAAGGAGGAATGGCACATAAGAAAATAGCCACTGCTATCACTTCACTTTGCACTTATAGATCTCTGGGACATTGTCTCTTGAGGTGCCTTGGAGGGGAATAAGGATGAGTGGTACTGGAAAGGGCTAGGACTTCTGGATTATGATGAAATTGTAATAATATCTACAGAATACTTACAGTCCCATGCATAGGAATGGAGATATTTAAAGTTTTATTTTTGACCTTTGAGTTGAGGGTCAGGTTTGCTATATTTGAAACCAACAGTCTTTGATAACTTTTATAGGTTCGATCCCCTCATGGGCAAGGAACATTTATTTAGTGACTTGATCAATAAAGGTAATCTCTTGCGGCAAGCTTTCCTGGTTAAGATTAAGTTATAGTGGATGTAAACTTGATAGTTTACATCCACTTTACAATACTTCATATATTTTAGTTGAGAAAGTTACTTAAAAATTTAAATGAAATATTAACTTTGAAGGAGAAATGGCCGAAGGTCAATAGATGAAAAACATGCCAAATATCTCCACTGATTTATTTTCCTCTGCATGTTTTCCATCCTTTTCAGGAGTAATACACTATTACAAAAAGATTTTACCTTACTACCTTGACATGACCACCAAGGTGGTAAGATAATATCTTTTTGTAATAGTGTTTTACTCCTGAAGAGGCATCACAGAGGAAGTGAAACAAGTAGAGGAAAATATATCAGTGGAGATATTTTGCATGTTATCTTCGGCCATTTCTCCTTCAATAAAGATTAAATGTAGGTCATATTTCAATGGTATGAAATATTGCACTTATTTTATTTTTTACCTAGATTTTTATTATTCGTGAAGTAATGAGCTACTGAATGTTCTCCTTTGTAAGAAAACCTATATAAGTAAACTGGCGCAGTGTTATGAGAAGCGTGAAGTTTGACAGCCTTCATAATTCCATGGACAAAAAGTCTATCTCCTAACATCTGAAATCAATGTGAAACATCATGGTATGATCAATAAAATCTGAGTGTAAGTAACATATTTGAATAATAAAATTCAAAATAACGGCATGTCATGGGAAAATGATGTAGTTTAGTGAATAAATTTGGTACTTTAGAATACACTATTTGAAAGAGGAGTTACCTAACCACTTTTATACTTCATCACTTTATCTTACATAACTCCATTAAAACGGATTTTTTACCTAGTAATTAAATATATATATAAATCAATTTCAAGCATAATAATAAAATTGAAGCAAAAGTTTTTCCAATGAATCATTAATTACTTCCCATTTATTATGTTTGGGAAAGCATTTCCTGACTTTAAACCAGGTAAATAGGGCACAGGTCAGCTATGTGAGTTAAAATGTTTGCCTTAATTTTACATGGTAATCCTAGAGTGGAGAGTTCGATTCTTGCAAAGATTGGAATTGAGGACCTAAAATGCAACAAATTTGTAAAAATGGATATCTTCAGCAAAATAGCCCTTGAATAGACATGTCCCTTGCTGTATTATAGTGGCTTTACTTATAAAAAATAGGTACTTCTTTATTCAAGTAGTTATTCAATTGCCCTCTGATCCTAAGAAGGCAGGGAGATTGGAACCCAACTCATAAACCTGTAACCGACTCTTAAATAAAATCTAGTAAACAACTCCTGTCCTTCAACTTGGCCCAATCTACTATAGTGTGTTATCTATTATATCACTGCCTCTCTCTTTATAATTACAGTTGAAATCAATAGTTTTTAGGGAACGCAATTTAAATATTTTTTTTAAAATTTACGTAATTTTTAAACAAAAAGTACACTTCACTAATAAAAATTCCGTCACGCAGGGGCTGCGTAAACTAAGCAGATTTCCCACGTGAAGTTTTACAATAGAGAAATTTCACGAGAGCCAAGAGTTAAGGAAACGACCAAACTAGCTTATGGTGGGGAAGCCCAGTTAGCCGCCTAGTTTTAATAAAAATGCAAATATCTTGGTTAATATTCAAGATAGAGAATAAATGTATAGAACAATATTTATAGTAAATTTAATTTGCAATAAGATTCATTCTGTACTATTTTTCGATCCGACGTACAGTAACGGAGATATTTCGAATTTTCGAAAATCCTCCCCTCTAAACCCCCCCCCCTCCCACTGGTCCGATTTCAGCCGTTAACGAACTTGATCTTTCTTTTTACACAAAACGACTAAATATCGAGTTTGGTAATGATCAAACAAAAATTAAAAATTGCGACCGCTAGAGCGGTAACAGACAAATATATATATATATATATATATATATATATATATATATATATATATATATATATATTTATATACAGTTTTGAACGGACCTCATTTTCGTCATCTACTAGGTAGAATTGATGGACATTTGAAGAAAAATTTCAAAAATTCCGTCATGAGTACAACCTCAATAGCTGATTTCCCTTAGGGGAAATCTGCTAAAATGCTAAATGGTAGCAATCTTTACAAACTTTATTCTTCATTATTTCCATGTTTTCCTTAATTATTATTTTGGTGTGTCCTTTTTCTAATATATCTACTGACTTTGTCAAAAATAAAACTACGTTTATTTTTAAGAGTGAGCCCAGAGAAGATCTATTTTTCTTATTATAACAGTTTTTTACTAGTGGTTCTATTCATTTTCTTAATAATTGGGATACCGCTGATTAAACCAAAACAACGTTACGTTGGGAATGTAATAATTATTTACTTGAATGAAATTCTCTATTCCTTGTTCCTCTGGAAGGTTTATATTGTAATGCTTTTTAATTAGGTCATTAATTTCACTCTTCTTTTCTGCAGGTACAGTGTAATTGTAGTCTAAAACATGTGGTAGCAAATCATCCAAATCTTCTGTTAATCCCTTAAGATTTTCTGGATGGCCAATCATTTCTGAAAACAAAAGTTAGTTAAATAGAAATGAAAAGCAATAATAATATAAGAGTAATTTTCAGCTAAACTTTTGTAAAGTCTTGTATTATTTGACTACATTAACTATATATGCTTAACCATTTCTAATTTTCATTGTTTTATTACAATAACCTACTATTGACTACACAAAAACCACTTATTTTCTTTTTAAATAAAAATTACTGTTTCTTGTATCAGTTCAATTTTTTGCTTTTATACAGTTTTTAATAATTTTTGTTGAAAATAACTAACTGTTAGGTGATTTATTATGAAATAATCCTATGTCAATGACAATTTACTAGTCTAAATATGGTATACTGGAGTGAATAAAGGTCATCAACTATAACTCATAATTTTTTTTTTAATCTGAATACATACCAGCTCCTGGATATAAGCCTTCCTTATTGGCAAATGACATTAATATAGGCACATCATGAGAAAGCCCTTGTGATAAAATATTTATCGGAGCATCGGAAAGAAAAGCATTCTGGGAGCTGGGTTCAACAACAGGTCCAAAAGGAGTAAATGGATTATACAAATATTTCTATAACAAAAATATTTCGTGAGATTTATGAGAAAATAAATTTAATTAAATTATTTATTAATGTCCACTTTTTGCAGCTAAAGCTAATTGGGACGCGTTATCTACTGGTTACCACCCTTTACTAGCCAGGGTGGGGCAAAGGTATGAGAGAATATATATATATATATATACATATATATATATATATATATAGTTGAACTAGATATAGATTAATAAGATAATAAAATATATACTTGGAAATCCTGTGATAAGCCTACGATGTGTTCTGCTGGCCTGTTTCTTAAGCACCTTACCATCAAGAGTGATTCATTGGTAGGACAGCCTAGTTTATCAGCAATGTATAAAGCCTTTTCTCTTGAGTTTTCTGTTATTGTCCAAGGATTTAAGGTGACTCCACTCATAGGAATAGCTGCCTTAAAAAGACCTAAGACAAATTAAGTATTTATATACAAGACATTCTATCATTAAGTGATTTACGGCAAAAGGCACCTTGCTATAGACACAGTTTTCCTAGTTCATATGACTTGCATTTTATTCAAGAGATCACCAATTTACATGGTCCAAAGATTGAGTCACAATGAAACCTTTCCAAAAGTATAATAAATGTTAAACTAAAAAAAATATCAAGTTTCGTAACGATCAAACAAAAATTTCGACCGCTAGAGCGTTAACAGACAAATATATATATATATATATATATATATATATATATATATATATATATATATATATATATAATTTTGAACGGACCTCATTTTCATCATCTCCTGGGTAGGATCGATTTTTCGAAAATCGCATCATGAGTACGACCTCAATAGCTGATTTCCCTTAAGGAAAATCTGCTAATAACTGTTTGGATTTACAGTATCTATGGTTGCAATTCTGAGATGATCGCCTCTTTCCTTCTGTGCAAGAAACAAAACTAACCACTAGAGTAATAATAAAAATTATATTCAGACTTATAAAAATGCTATGGTCGAATCTGTTAGCAAATAATATGAAAGAATTAAGTATAGTACAATAAAGATTATTGTAGAATATCTATAATGGAGGATTCAGTGTTCCTGATAAGTGACTGAGGCCGAAAAGAGAGGCCTAATTGCAGGACTGAAAGGAGACTACACAGCCAGTCGTCCGAATAAGAAAAACAGTTTGGGCGAGCACAGCTGTGGCCATTGACAACGATAGAGCCATTCAGTAATAAGCCATGGATAATTGAGTTTGAAATAAGATTGATAAGAGATCCTGTGGTTTGGGAATCCAACTAGCTAGTTTCCCTCTTGCACAGCTTCCAATCCTTTTCAGCTCTCCCTTCACACTTCTCTTCCTAATCCATTAAATTTCTTATAAACAACTAGTCTAAATTTTCATCTGTTTTTTTTAGTAAATTGTCTCGTGACTTATTTGATTTCATTACATACTTTATTCTATTACATATTGACCTTGCTCCTTTCTATAAAGGTTCTTCTGCTATCTTATACGTGTATACATCATTTAAAAATATTCATGAATGTTTTCCCCTCCCTTTATGTTGGTAAAATTAGCTAATAAACATTAAACTGCCAATACTTGTAATTTTGTTTCCTTAAAATTGAACCACCATTGAATCTAAACCATTGCATAACATGTACTGGCATAATGGACCATCAAAGGGCTGAAATAGGAACATGCAAGGATGGGGTATCTTAGGATTAATGAGAAGTGACAACTATTGCCAAAATAAACAGATTATCTGTGCTTGCAAACTAACTGAACTCTCCATTAATACCATCTAATCAAACATTACTCTATTATAAGGCTATATAATTAATTTAAAAGGCTCAGTTCTAATATTATAATTACCTTTGCTGAGTGGAGAAATCAAATGGAAATGAACACTAGCTCCTCCAGCTGACAGGCCAGCTATGGTGACACTTTTGGGGTCTCCTCCAAAGGCTGCAATATTGGTTTGGACCCATTTTAGAGCTAGAACTTGATCTTTGAGACCATTGTTGCCAGGTACAACATTGTCTTCTGTACTGAGAAATCCTATCAAAGTGCAATATAAAAGAATTTATGGTGAAATATATATATTGAATTAATGGTTAATATTGTATTTTTTCAGATTATTAGATATAAAAGAACTTTGATGCATTTAATAAAAGTAAATTTTATATTTTATACTCAAGAATGTTCGACTTGGCTGGAATTTTTATCCAGATTCTCCTGCTTTATTAGCAGATGCTCCTCTGGGTTTTATATGTCAGCTGATCCAACCCTTTTCTCTTGTTAAACCATCTTCAAATTTAAAACTAGGCATCAAAATTGGTTTAATGAGGGATTATTGTCACAAGTTATTCTGGCCATTTTGTAGATTATTCCTACGAAGTCTAAATACTTTCTTTTACGGATAAAATGAACCAAATAGTAATAAATACTGACATCTCCTCAGTTGTAACAATTTTAATAGAGCTACCCAATAATACCAAATATAAAAAAATGTTAACAACCCAATACCGATAACAGACATATAAAACATTCTAACTGGCAATTAACTCAGCACAAGTTTTGAGAGGCTTGAAGATAGTGTCATCGCTTCAAAAGCGCTTGCCAGAGTGTACTTGATGATTGGCAAGTTACGATAGTCTTCACCGATAGGTATGACAACAGTATTTCCTACCTAATTTCTAAGAAACTCTCAGAAAAAATATAAATTTTTTGGTTATTGGAGTAGGAGAAACTGAGCAGGTGTGACATTTCTAATTGGTAGAAGGCCCAAAATTCACTCTGTCATACCCTAAAATTCATAAAACATTGGGATTCCTTTTTCTAGGCCACCAAGCTACCTAGAAAAGGAATAAATATACTCTTCAGAGCACAGTGCCATGCTTTAATATTTACACAAGCCCAATAAAAGCTGAAAGCATCATAAACTTTTAAATTTTTTTGGAAAACTGTACATTTTTTGATTCTTTATTTGTATTGAGTTGGGATGACAATATTCTTTTGAAAAAATCAAATAATGATTTACTTGATGAACACAAGAATCTTCAATATGAATATTTTGGAAAGAACTATGGCTAAATATGAGAAGAGTACAATAAATAAAAAAAATGTGTACAATGAAATACATTTTAGCTTTTATAAACTGCATCACTTACCTAATGGTCCAAGTCTGTAATTAAACGACACTAATACCACATCTCGATCTAAGAGTATCTCGGGCCCATAATTATCAGCACTCAGAAACATAAATGCTCCTCCATGAATAAAAAATATAACATCAAGTAATTTTTGTGTTTCATTTACCTTAGGAACCTGAAATAATATATACATATCTATATATTTAAGTTACGAAAAAATACATTTAAGGGTATTTCTTAGAAAACAATCACTCAATTTTAAATAATCACTCTAAACAAAACCACTTTGTCTTATTTAATATTTTATGTGAGTAATTATTCAAATACTTTGTTGAAGAGTCACATACAGAGCATCTTATGTAAAAATAAAATAGATCTTAGAAAACTCTGGCTGGCATGAGATTACTGAACTCTTATGTAAAAAGGTAATAAATTTAAGAACAAAAATGATGCTGCAAAATACAAGAGATGATCAGAATACAGATAAATGCAGAGTAGAAAAAGAGAGATGGCCTAAAGAAATTGTTCATTATGTTGATGAAGACAACTAGGAAGGACAGTTATAAAATGAAGATTCTTTAAAACCAATATCTGCATGTTTATAGAGAACAACAAAGAAGGCCAAGTACTATTCGATGATGAAGAAATATTAGAAATATAAAATCAAATTTATAAACGATGTAGTTACTACAGATAAAGATGTACTAGAGAAAATATTTGCAGTAGAGTGTGACTTGCACTCTCCTTCTTTGGCAGAGGAATTCAAGCACAATCAAGTAAACAAGCGTTTCAAGTAAAAAAGCAACAAGTGTTGATAGAATACTGTAATTCTCGAAAAAGTTGATGGTGGATATGAGTGGTTATATATAACACTAGACACATTCTTTGTTACCTATAAAGCAGCATTGCAGGAGAAAATAATACCAAAAATTGCTAAAAGAATAGCTAAGTAACCCATCCAAAACAAATGAAACATTTTAATTGAGCATAATATGCTTTCATTCGTTCATATGTGAACTTTCATTAGGGAGACAGTTTTGTATTTAGATAACCAGAAAAATTAGAAAAAATATCATGGATTTTGATGTCTTATAACATAAAAATTGTAACTTCTGGCTGAAACCAGTAGGTGGTCATAGCTCTTATTCATTCTAGAAAATCAACAAAATTAAGTGGGCTCATATATTTAATTTTACATATAAATTTTTTTTCTTATTTAATATTAAAAATAATTACAGCTTTCTTTAGAATTTGAATTTTATTTTGTTTCATTTAGATCATTTTTTAATAGTTCCATGGTCATCGATTATTATTTTACGTCATACTGAAATAAAACAAATTATGCATTTTATTTTAGAGTTTAATTATGCTTGGAGTGAGTGTTAATTACCTTCCAAATAAGTATATTTGAATATGATTAGCGTGCTGTGAGCTGAGCAACCCAATGATTATGGGTAACAAAGGTTCCTTTCTTCTTCATAACTTAATTGAATGGGTTACATAATCTCAATAATTAATCAAAATGGCATTCATCAAACTGTAGAATGCAATAATGTTTAACTGAATTTTTATAGCCATTATATAAACAAATAAGTCTTATCTTTCAGGTCTGGTAGGTGTTTCATTTTATTTTATAAAATGCATGAACTAGAACTCTATGTTGTAAAGCTACAAACTGTAGAAAAAAAATCAGCTGACCCTGTCGATATCAGAAAATGATTGGACAATTTTTAGCCGAGATGAAGCTGAAAATTGGCTGGAGTGGTTCTACCCTAATCTTAATACAATCCTAACATGACCAGTCAGTAATAACATTAGTATGAATATCTTGTTCATGAACTAAAAACCAAATGAAAATGGCAACACTATTTTTGATTTTTTAAAAAATAAAAATGCGAATCGTAACATTGGATTCAGATTTTTCTTTGACTATTGGCTATCTTCTAGTAATTCTGGTTAATTCTACTATTCTTGCTATATACAAAAATAAAATCTCTTTATTTGGCAGTAGCAAATCAGTAGGGTTGGGTAGAAAAGAAAATGTATCTACTCACTTTTGGTGTAAAGACGTTAAGGTACAAGCAATCTTCTGAACCATGAACTGGATTAGGTGTCTTATACAGTACATGGCTATACTGCAAACAAATTGGGCCTGTTTTAGTAGCATTAAGAACACCAATCCATGGGAGTGCAGGTACAGGTTCCTAGAAATGCAGATGAGTAATTCTTTTTGTAAGAATAAGTTTCAACTAAACAAAAAAGGATTTTAAAAAAAATCAAAAACATAATTTCAATATACTATTCAAAAGTCTCAACGTCTTTTTAATATTTTATTTGATATTTCATTTATATTTTTTAATGGCAATAAATATGAATATATATAATAGAAATAGCAAGTAAGCATGAATAATTGCTCTTCCCAATTATAATAGATTATAATCTGCTGAATAGGTAAAAAGGAAATACAAACCACAAAAGTATAAATGCAAATAAAAATGATGCAAAACAATAAAAAATCAAGGGGAAGAGTAAGTAAGAAGTTTCTCGTAAGGTAATTGTCTGAATATTAAAAATGGGTTAATAATTAGTCTGTGTAGACAATTTAAAAAGTCCGTCATGGAGGGGCTGTGTAAACTTAGCAGATTTCCCACGTGAAGTTCTACAATAGATAAATCTATATACTGGTAACACAACATCGTGAATATTAAATGAATAAGCGCAATCGGTAATGAGAAATCCTTCAGTCAATTTTAATAACCTCCAACGGAAAGCGTCTGAATTGTAAACAAACAGGATAGCCAACCTCTAAGGGCTGAACAAATAAATTGAAATATTCTTCACTGGAAAGAAACACAATTACTGAAATATATTTAAATATAACATGAACTTTATAGAAAAATAAAAGTCCGTCACACAGGGGCTGACTAAGCAGATTTCCCACGTGAAGTTTTACAATAGAGAAATCTGCCCAAAAACAAGTGTAGTAAGTAGTAAGGGATCACTGAACTTATACACGAGGGACGAATAGTTACGAAAACGGCCGCCAGAGCTCTTCGGAAAGTACCAAACAGCTCACTCCTGCCGACCAATGCAGAATACAAATGCAAATATCTCGGTTAATATTCAAGATACAGAATAAATGTATAGAACAATATTTATAGTAAATTTAATTTGCAATAAGATTGATTCTACACAATTTTTCGATCGACGCATAATAACGGAGATATTTTGAATTTTCCGAAAATCCCCCCCTCTAAACCCCCCCCTCCCACTGGTCCGATTTCAGCCATTAACGAACTAGATCTTTCTTTTTACATAAAACGATTAAATTCCGAGTTTGGTAACGATCAAAGAAAAATTGCAACCGCTAGAGCGTTAACAGACAAATATATATATATATATATATATATATATAAAATTTTGAACGGACCTCATTTTCGTCATCTCCTGGGTAGGATCATGGACATTTGAAGAAATTTTTCGAAACTCGCATCATGAGTACGACCTCAATAGCTGATTTCCCTTAAGGGAAATCTGCTAATATTTACTACATTTAGTACTGTAATTTATAATGAATCAGAATAATTTTATTTCAATCACTCAAATTTTAGTAATCCAAGAATAAAAGAAGGGGGGGGGATCAAATGAACGTTTTTGCATATATCTGACAAAGTAGAAGTTCAATGAAAACAATATTTGGTATTTAACCTTGGAATGATGTGGTTCATGAAATAACAGCTTTTTATTAATATGAAATGAGTAGGGGTGGGGGGAGGGAGTTTGCTGAAGGCTGAAAATTGAAAAATGCAAATATCTTTGTTAATATTCAAGATAGAGAATAAGTGTATATAACAATATTTATAGTACAATAAATTTTCAATAAGATTGGCTCTATACAATTTTTTGATCTGACTTATAGGAAAGGATATAGTTGAATTTTTGAAAGTCCTCCTCTCTAAACCCCCCTCCACTGGTCCGATTTCAGGCATTAACAAACTTGATCTTTCTTTTTACATTAAACGATTAAATATCGAGTTTGGTAACGATTAAACAAAAATTGGGACCGCTAGTGTGTTAACAGACAAATATATATAATTTTGAACAGACCTCATTTTCATCATCTCCTGGGTAGGATCGATGGATATTGGAAGAAATTTTTCAAAAATTGCATCATGAGTAGGACCTCAATAGCTGATTTCCCTTGAGGGAAATCTGCTAAAACCTCACAAGCCATCTATCTATACCCAACTGTGATAAAAAATGCCCCAAGAAATAGTATATAATAAAGGAATAATAAATTTTGAAAAACTGAGATGAGAAAATTTACAAAATTTCCTTTGTCTTAAACCATTATAAATGAGTAAAAGGTAAATAAAATATTTTATTACAATTAGAATTTTTAAAAAAATTAAATTTTATGTTGAAACCATTGATTACTATTACTAATAAATTTGATTTTTGATTAACGCATAGTCACTTCATAACTTTATGAATCACATTTTCCAGCTGATTTATATATTCAGGCCCCGTAAGAATTCAACACCAACTGAAAAATAGATTTATTTATGGTCAAAATAATGGTTTTTCATTGTAAATTTAGATTATAGATAGTAAAGTTTTTGGAAGAGGTTATTTGGAATACTGAAAAAGGGGAAGTAGGTAAATAAAGGACTGTGGAGATGATATGGTTTCAGCCTTTAAGCAGTCTCTTTAAATTATACACCTTAAAAGCTTCAATTTCTTCAGATTAAGCATAACACTTCAGCAATGGTGATATCCATTCTTTTCTGTCGATCTCATTATTTTATACTGTCCCTCACTCAGTTCAAATATTATATTTCAAGGATGAGGAACTCTTGACCAGAAGTTTGAAGCAAAAATTTTGAACTTTATACTAATGAATTACTTTCAAATACTGTAAAAGATATTCTAAACTCAAGTTGTTTCATAAATGTTATCTATAAAACTAAATTCTTAAACATGCCAAAAATATTTACAAATTGACTTATAAGCAAAATGCCACTGACTGTGTTTGTAAGATACAAAATAGTGTGTTATCCAATGCCTTTAACTACAAACAAATTAAAAAAACATTTTTCATCCCTGTTTTATTTGTTGACTTCCAGGTATCCTTATCTCTTTCGTTATTATTCTTGTCTTTAACTTAATTTTTGGGCTACAGTCAGGACTCTGACCACCATTTTGTCCTTCCATTCTCGTCTATAAATTACAATAATTTTAATGTAAAAGTAGTTGAAGTACTTACTTTAAATCTATGCTTTCCCGACGGTGCTTTGGCATAAGGTATGCCTAAAAAACTGGAAAATTCTCTATTTCCAACAGTTTTTGTGTACAACCCTCGCACAACCCCTTGATCTATTGTTACTTCAGGCTGATTTAGACAAGCTATAAGTCCAATATTCAAAATCAAGAAGAAGACCAATAATGTACTTTTGCTGGCCATGGTTTCAGTCATTCAGTTACCAACCTACTTGGTTAACTGAAAAAATTAAAAAGAAAATAGTGTGATAAAAAGCTTGTTGACCTTGTGGAGCCAAATAAGAGAAAGCAAACATTTAAATCTTATCATTTTTAACCACTATTTACTGTTTTTGGAAGGTATTAATTACCTTAAACAATCATCATCTGTTATTCATTTGAAATTTGTATTTTCACTCATAACAGACCACCTTAGAACTTTCATTTATAAATTTTATTTTATTTTACAGATTAATTATTTAAACAAAAAAGTCTCTTTTATAAAGAAAATCGGGCTATAACTTATTCTAAATTGTCCAAGAGGATGAATTCCTTGTGGCTAATATTTAAAGTTAAAAAAAAAATGATCTCTATGCGAGGGCACTCTCTGAGACGATATATATATATATATAGATATATATATATATATATATATATATATATATATATAACATGCTTAATAAATGTTTTCTGAATAATTTTCTATTTGGGAGATATTTCATTTATTATGATGTCCATATATTTCTTATTAGTTTGAAAAGTGCTAATAAAGTCACCTATACTGAGGTTATCAAGTTATGAACAATCCAAAAGAGTGATAGATGTTCTGTCAAACTTGATTATAATATTCTGTTTAAAAAAAGTCAATGTGTCAACATATTTAAGCATTTTTAAAATTGAAATTGTGAAATAAGTATGTATTTGACAAATAAAAAAATAAATGCAATTTTTAAATTACTGAAAACTTGCATTCACATTACAGATCTTTTGGATGCTTAGCTTAATTTCCTACATTTATTAAAGAATTCTTAGGATAAACTAATCAATTTAAAAAAGAATAATTTCCTTTGTTACTAAATAAACTCTATGGACTAATAATAATATTTTTTTTTTAAATATTAATAATATGCATGTGCTTTAAATGAGGTTAGATAGCACCTGTGACTAATTCACTTGTTTTCTGGAAGCTGGAACATATAATTAGAAAGTGGGGATAACTCCTCTTTGGTAACATATTTAAATTTCCAAGCACCTGCATGGAATTTAATATATATTTAGGTCCCTGAACTATTCATAGTTAAGACCAGATACCAAATTTCGTAGTATAAATATTTTAAAATTTCATTTCCCGAAAATAAATAAATAATTCATCCAGTAAACAGCTTGAATACGGAAAGTGAATTAGTTCCAGGTAGACCTTTTTATTTCACATAAAAAATATAATTATTATCATTACTACCATTTTCTTCGTAGTTTTATTGTTACTGTTATGCAGACTTTATTAGATGCTTAGGAATTAGTAGTTTTTAATTTAATAGTTTATTTTTAGTATGTATAGAAATTTGATGTTTGTTGTCTCTGTTGAAATTAACATCTCATTTATAATTAGTGTTTTGGAGCGACTCTCTGAAAACATGTGTAATTTGAATATGGATTTTATGGCTGTGAGAAACTTTTATTTTCATTCTGTGCAGAAATGGGTGGCAACTATTTATAATATAGAAATTAAATACTTAATTCATCGGGACTTGGAACCTCAATCCTCTGCCTATTAGGAAAGTACTATGATGGTAGTGTATTATTCTAGGTGTTTAGGATTAAGTCCTGGCAGATAAAAATAATTTTTATCTAATATTATAAAATAAATATGAAACACTAAATTGGGTTTTTAATGTATTTGCATACAACCCATATGAAACACATTTATTTAGAATTTGTACCTTCCCATTAACTGCATTGCATGTGGCATTAATTACAATCAATTTAAATGAATTAGTTAAAAAAACTTCTGTTGAAAAGTATGTAAAAGTAGAAAATACTGAGAAAAATAAAATATATTTACATGATTTCAACTTCTGTTAGCTCTGCACCTAGTCAATTTAGGTTACTTACTAAATTTAATACTGAATGCTATTTATAATCAAAACTGTTTCCCAAAATCATTGTTTTATTTTATCCATGGGTAAAGGCAACCAGGTTGGAGCTATAACGAATAGCCTTTAGATTTTCTTGATTATAAGTAATTAAATCCACTGCATCAATTAAACTTTTTTTAAAAGTAATTAGTGGTTTGAAAAAGAAAGAACTTGAAGTATAGTTCTGAGAAATACTTTATTCCCAGGCTACATATTTGGTAACTAATTTGCAATTCAATTAGTTTATTATACTCATGTTGTTTCTAAATCTGCAATGGAAGAGATACCTTTATAGTTCCTATTCACCCACAATAAATAAAATTAATAGATTTTACTTAAGTACAATCATGTTTTATAGTAGTTTCAAAAATCAAATAATTGAGATAGGCATTAATTAGTGTTAATAAGATTTTATCTCAATAATGGCAATTATGACTCGACCAATGTCAAGGAACTGATGCCCTTGACATGACTCACGCAATTATTTTTTATTTAATTTTTTCCATTTATTATTAATTTCTTTCTTTTTAGCAGATTTCTTTTGAGAGAAAACAGCTATTGAGCTACTCATGACACGATTTTCAAAAAAGTTTTCTCAAATGTCCATTGATCCTACCTAATATATTATGAAAATGAGGTCTGTTGAACATGAAAAAAATATATATATATGTCTGTTAACGCTCTAGTGGTCCTAATTTTTGTTTGGTCATTACGAAACTCAATATGTAATTGTTTTATTCAAAAAGAAAGATCAAGTTCATTAACTGCAGAAATCAGACTAGAGGGAGGGGTGGTTTAGAGAGACAAATTTCAAAAATTTGAAATATCTCTGTTTCTATAGGTCGGATTGAAAAATTGTATAAAACCAATATTATTGCAAATTTAATGTTCTATAGATGTTGTTATACACACATTTTCTCTTTCGCCAATATTAACCGAGATATTGGCATTGTTTTTAGGTTTCAGCCTTCAGTAACCCCCCACCATGATATTTCAAGCCGAAATACCAAATATTGTGTTCAATAAATCTTTTCTAGACGAGATACATGCAAATACATTCTGATGCCCCCCCCCCTGCCCCCTTCCCATCTTTTGTTCTTGGATTACTAAAATTACAGTGATTGAGATTATTCTGATTCATTATAAATTACAGTACTAGATATAATAAATAGTTCTCAATAAAATTAATATATTATATTCAGATATATATATATATATATATATATATATATATATATATATATATATAAAATTGTAACCTCTGTCTGTACATTGATTTTTTTCGCGAAATTTCACGATAACTTTTCGTTTCACATGTCATAGACACAACTGCATTTCGTTTCTTTCGTGCCTGTTTGTTTGTTTATTTGTTACCTTTTCACGCATAAACGGCTGAACCAAATTTTATGAAACTTGGTATGTATATTACTACTAGCCCAACTTAGACTTTAGGCTATATTAATATTCTCTGAGGTGATTAGGAGTGGGGGTTATAAGAGAAGCCTGAAATTAAAATAGCGATATTTCGTTTCCTATTGGTTTTTCGGCATAAATGCACATAACAAAAGTTGTTTATTTTTTTATTTAGAGTAACTTTTGTTATATACACTTTTGCCGTATATGGAGGTATAAATGAGTTATACGCTAAAAAACTTTAACGGGAATCATCCATTTTATTTGGTACCAAATACTCAACCGAACTAAACAAAATTCCTTATGTGAATTAACACTAACTCCTTCATGATAATAAGCTGTGCCATTATTTCTAGAGACGAGCAGGAGTGGGGGTTGTAAGGGAGGCCTGAAATAAAAAATAGCGATAATTTGTTTCCTATCGGTTTTTCGGCAATTATGCACATAACAGAAGCTGTTTATTTTGTTACATAAAGTAACGTTTGTTACATTCACTTTTGTCGTATACCAAGTATAAACGAGATATACACTGAAAACTAAAACGGTAGGCGACAATTGTATTTGGCACTAACAATTGAACGGAACTTAACTCAACTTGGCATGTAAATTAGCATTATTTCTTAAGCGATTATAAGCTTTATTAAATTTGTTAGGTTCAAACGGGGGGGGGGGTTATAAGAGAAGCCTAAAATAAAAATTTGCAGTATATTACATTTTCTGTTTTGTTTTGAGTCATTGTTGGTCTAACGTATCAAGGGAAAGGAAGTTTAATTCAAACATAGTTTCCCGGACAGAATACTTTCCATGATTATGAATTATATATGTAAAAAAAAACTACATGCACAGTAGACGGGAAATATAAAAATATTGTGGGGAGTGAAGCCTTACATAACAAATAATTTTATTATTAACAAATCCATAGCAACGACGGGTATACATCGGAAAATGTTAAAATACTGTGGAAAGTAAAGGCTTGCCAAAAAAAATACCATCATCATTAAACCTCAAATGAATTCCCGAGCGAAGCCAGGTACCTTAGCTATAGCGCGTTTCACTTCGAGATGGCAGTAGATCTCGTGCGCTGTTGCCAAATCTCACTCAAATCCGCCAAATTTCTGAAAAACTCGGGAAAAATTCTGAAATGTGCAGAATTTAATCTTCTATCGGCCTATACTAAGAATAAATCAACAAAACAAGATACACAATCGAAATAAATTGTATTGTGCCAATTTTTTACCTAAAAAATTTAATGGAAATTCTTGTTTCTCTCGTCACTGCGATCATATTTTTTAAGATATTTGTTTGAAATTCTATACGAAGTTAGTTTATGTTATCTATATTCGTTACAAGGAACAATTTTTTTTAAAATGTCATTCCTTATCATGTTTTTTCCATAATAAAAATAAAAATTGTGAAATCCAATTTTAAAAAAGTAGCCTGCGGGGAATTTTCGTTCTATAATAGTTTATTATGTTTTGTCATAATCCTTTTAAAAAGGACAGTTCAAATTTATTTTTGAGCCTCCTCCGAACATTATGGGTCGATTACAACTGATACAATTAATGTTTATATGTTGTGCGAGCGTCGCGGCGCGGCGCGGCGGCAAGAGGAGAGCTGGACCCCCTGGCTCTCTCCCGCCTGCTCTGCCGTTCAGCTACCCAAGCCTGCATACAAATTTCAGTTTAATAATAAAAACGACAAGTTACTCTATGGTTTGGTATTTTATTATTTTCAAAATTTTTGTGCTTCTGTGAAATGTTATTTTCTTTCAAAGTTGTAAGGAGGATGGCAAAATAATGTTTAGAATACATTGTTCTCCAAACGTTTACATTTTTTTAAATAACACCTAATGTAAGTATGGAAACATATTTCTAATAATTCTCTCTTTCCTTAACATGACATTCTTGTTTTACAATACAATGGTCCTTTAGTTATACCTGCTGATCAAGGGTTGATGCGTTAGCCAGTGATGGAGTATTACCCACGGGGTTATTCCCCCTACCTGTTTGGGACAACATTTGACCCTCTCGGAGTCAATAAGCAAGCTTCCTTACAGCAAATATGATCATTACAGTTTATGCATTTGCCACGTACACATCCAGTTCAGTGAAGTTTTACAAGTAGTCCTTTCAATTTTTTTGGTCATCTATTTGTGATAACAATCCGATAGGATTTCGTATAAGGGTTAGGACATTTAGTTGCGCATCCGATTTTCGTTGAAGATGGCTGAACCTGGAACTTCATCAGCAGTTCAAAAGCGACGAAAACAGGGGGAACAACTTCGCAGCAAAGAGCAAGGTATAGTTTTCAACGTATATAACTACTTCAGACGGAATTACACTGTGAACAAAGCTGTGAACGAAACATGTAATGCCACGGGAGTTTCAAAGCGAACTGTTTATAGGATAATTAAAAGAAGCAGCCAAGGCCCATTCACAGCTCCCACAAAGAAAACAAAATGTCTAAAAGTTCAAAGAAAGGATTCTCGATTAGTCAAGTATGATTCTTTTGTATTATCGGCTATCCGCCAGAAGGTTCACAGCTTTTATTTCCAGAACATTCCCCCGACTTTGAATTTATTATTAACCAACATGAAATCGGATGAAGATTTGCCTAAATTTTCTCGAACAACACTGTATAGGACACTCGTCGATATTGGTTTTGCCTTCGAAAAAAGAAAGAACAACGCGTTACTAACTGAGAAAGATGAGTTGATTTCGTGGAGGCATAAATATTTACGAAGTATCCGGAAAGCAAGAGCAGATGGACTGTATGTTGTATACCTTGACGAGACGTGGGTCAACGTTGGGCACACTATTACGAGTACATGGAGGGACAAAACTATTTCGTCGGCTCGAGACGCATTTCTCGCAGGTCTATCTGCTGGTCTGAAGCAACCCACAGCACGAGGACCGAGATTTGCGCTGGTTAAGGCTGGAGGCGAGCAAGGGTTCGTCTGCGGAGCAGAGTTTACATTCTTATGTAAAAAAAATACAGCAGATGCCCACGAGGAAATGGATGGTGAATGTTTCGAAAAGTGGTTTCAAGAACAGCTACTCCCAAATGTTCCTGAAGGGACCGTAATTGTTATGGACAACGCTTCGTACCATTCTCGGCGCCAAGAACAAATCCCATCGTCCAAAAACACTAAGAAAGAGCTTCAGGAATGGCTGGAATCTAAATATATATCATTTGAAGCGGACAGCTTAAAGAGGGACTTGCTGGAATTAGTGAACTTTCACAAAACCAAGTACATTATGTACAGAGTAGACACTATGGCCGAAAGAAGTAACTGTCAAGTTCTACGGTTGCCACCTTACCATTGCGAGTTAAATCCAATAGAACTTGTGTGGGCTCAAGTGAAGCACTATGTAGCCATGAACAATACCCGGTTTCAAAAGAATGAAATGGCAGCATTGATAAGGGAAGGCTATGAGAAAGTCAAATCTGAAAATTGGCAGAATTACGCGGAGCATGTTAAAAAAATAGAGGAGGCGATGTGGAAGGCAGATGAGAAACAAGACGATTTAGAGCCTTTCATAATAAGACTGGGGTCGACGTCAGGATCCTCCACTCAATCGCTTACGGACTCGCAAGGAATGAGCGGAGTTGAACCTCTGTCAGACGAAGAAACAAGTACTGATGTTTTTATATAGCACCTAATATAATATTACATTTTCGTGCTTTTTGTTTTGATTGTTAGGCATGAAGCATACTTAAGATTTTGACTATTTTGGCCAATAATCTAAATGGATAGTTTTTTCTTTAAACGTTAAATTTAATAGGCTTCTTCTCCTTGGCAGATGGGCTAAGAAATTAGATACTCTAAAATTAAGTTGCTTTCAATAGACATTTTTGAAGGTCATTAAAGATTTTTATTAGGAATTTCTTTGATTAAAATGGTTTTATTTTTTAATTATGCAACTATAATTATGATTATAATGAATAATATTAATGATTAATAAAAAAAAAACATGGAAAGGAGTCGTGAAAATAAAAATATTGTGTACTTTAAAGATAATATAACAAATAATTCTATTATTAAAAAATAAGATCACAGTGACGAGAGGAACAAGAATTTTTAAAATTTTATGTAAAAAATGTTGACAAAAAAAATTACAACACATTGAAAATACATACGCCATCTCGAAGTGAAGCGTACGTTCTCTAGTATATAGATATATATATATATATATATATATATATATATATATATATATATATTTGTGTAATTGTTTTTCTTTCCAATCAAAAATATTTCTATCTACCTATTCACCTCTGAGAGGTTGGCTGACCTGTTTTTTTACAATTCAGATGCTTCCTGTTGTGGAGGTTATTAAAATGTAATCTGACTGAATAATTTATCACTATCATTTGTATTTGTTCACTTAATATTCATGGTGCTGTTGTGTTACCAGAATGTAGATTTATCTATTGTAAAACTTCACATGGGAAATCTGCTTAGTATATGCAGCCCATGAGTGACAGACTTTTTTTATACTTTCACTGACATTAAGTTTTTTTATTCAAACTTTTCTTGTTGTCTATATATTTACAAATTAATTCCAACATTGTCTACCTATGAAATTTATTAATGTTTTTTTTTTATTTTTTTTTACCATAATATGGGCTACTAATCACAATTTTTATTTGTTCATGTAATATAATAATTAATTAGATTTCACATATTAGAACTAATAGTTAGTGGACTATTTAAAATAAGCATAAAGTAATTATATAGAGAAATTTAAACTTCTAATTCAATTCCTAAAAATCTTGATTTTCCAGACATTTGGGATATGGATATCAATATGATATTGAGTAGTATATAATATTTCATTCTCTTCTCATATTCTATGATAAAATATTTCTGATGTATTTTTTGACATGGCCCAAGCTTCAATTTTAAATAAACTAAAATAATTTTAACACAAACATATTACAATTTTAAATGTAAAATATTATTTTGAAAAATGCTGTTAAAAATTCTCATCTAATGTGATAATCAATACTATCAGGATCATAAGACTTCCGGAGTAGACTTCACCAGTCACTTGCAGCTAGACTCCCCCATTTGGGTCCCTGTAGGGCCGAATGCGAGTCCTGGAGGACATTGCCATTGAAAAACTAACAAATAGTAACTTACTAATTAGAACTTGACAACCACAATCAACAAGAATTTTTAATATAGTGCTTGTGATTATTTTTTTATTTAACATAATGAGTGTAAATGGCAATCAGACAATTAAAGGAAATCAAAAAGCTTGAATATAATATAGTGCCAATTGAATATCTTGCTCTATTTTATTGTAGTACATTTAGCCAATGTTATTTTTATCAAATTTTGCTACAAATAGAACATTTAATATGTTAATAACCTGGTATCGAGGAATAAGAAAAAAAAATATCTGACTTGCCATTCAGGAGCTTTTTTTTTTGTTACTTATTAAAGTCTTCTTTTTACTACTATGTTTAATTGCGATGGGCTATCTACAGGTTACCATCCTTTTCTAGCCAGGGTGGGGGAAATCATTTTATTTTATGAGTTCATCACTAAATATATTCCTATTACTGAGAAGGAAATCAAACCCACCACTCTAGGTTTACCACATATTAAGACCAATACCTCAACCCACATGGCTAGCCTGAGCCCCATCTTTAAGAGCAAATCAGACTTCATTGAACATTTTTATGAAAACATCATACAAGATATGAGGCATCCGACTACAAAACTGTATAGATCTACTAAAAATAATTCTGAGAAAAAAGAAAACATCAATATGAATTTTTCTAGTTAATGAAAGTTTTTTTAAACTTAAAGTATAAGTGTTATGTGATGAAAAATCATAGTTTTGAAATTATTTTGAATGTATAGTTTTGAATGAGTTCATTAAGAAGAGTTTACTTTTTAAAAAAAAGATTAGAATGAAATATAGAATCATTCTAAAAGAGTAATACAATATGCAACTGAAAAATAAATTCTATAAAGAAATTGTAAAATTAAAATATTTTTTGCATTTAAGAGTATTAAGAATATGCGACAGCTACAGCCTGCTCAAGGATGATGTTAGAGCAATTAGTAAATTAAAGTTGCCCAAGTGTTTGTGTCCTCTTCAAAATGTTCACCATCACCAGGAATTTCATCACTGTGTGTTGTCTGCCAATCCAAAGTTTGCAATTGTTAAGGGCAAAGCTTCATGACGAACTTCCAACCTCATGATGAGCTTGTGAAGAGCTTTCTGATGGTCTTGATTCAATTTTATTTTGTTGGTACAGAGTTATTCATGATATTTTCTTATTTCATGCACCGAAACTTTTCGCAATCATAATTAATTTCTATGATTAGAACAAGGATGTTTTCAAAGGGCTGTATTTGAATATGAAAACCAAAACAATTGAAACCTTACTATATTTATTTTTTTAATTCAGTTATATATACAAAATTGTGTTTCACAAGGAAAAAGTATACAACAAACTCTATTCATTTTGTGGTATATAAAAAGTATTTACAAGTAAAATATTGGACTATTACACAGGTAATTAATTATTAGGTATTAATTACATTTTTTATATCGAAGAATAATTTCATGTTACTTTCAGGTAACAGAAGGAAAATTAAGTATTTCAAACTTATCTCTTCTCTACCAAGAATTATTTGTTTAAGTATTGGATTACTTCTCCTAATGTGATCAATAGTGATTTAGTATAGTACATGGAATTCTTATACAGTAGCAATAAATTTCAATGAAAATACAACACATATCACTGATTTAAGGAATTTAATCCACTTTAGGTAAATGATTACTATCTCATCAAAGTAAACATTTATTTTCATTTTAATCTTAGTTTTAAATAGTACTTCAAAGAAAAACGTTTTTCCCAAAAATGTGTAGGACACCTTAAGAATATGAATAAGTATTATATAATAGAAAAAAGAATTGGCATGGTAATGCAAGAAAGTATTATTATGTACTTTTAAGTATCTCTAGTAGATCCTTTATAAAGAATCTCAATACAAGTGGTTACCCTGCCCTCATGCGAAAGCTAAGTTCAATTGAGAATTTGTTAGACTTGTATACATGAAAAAAATCGAAGACAAAAAACTGTTACATCAAAACCTTACTATAATATTAGTATTTACAATACTTTTTTAAAAATTAAATGGCATAATTAGTCATTCTATAAATACTGTTCCATCAATAATAGTTATATTATTGACATTCTATCTTTTATAAAATTAGATCTTCATTTCCTACAAATTCGACTTTTGACAGTACTGTTTGTGTTCATTTTTTTCTTCAGTACCTAAAGCTTCCCAAAAAGATCCTCTCCTGTAATCATCAATTAATGGCACTAAGTTTTCAGGGCCTCTAATATCCACAAAAGGAACTGATGGTAATTTATCTTTTACTGGTGACCATGGTTCAGAAAGAACTCTGGAAATTTTAATAAATACCCAAATTAGTTATTTTTACTTTAATATATTCTTTCCTCATCAAAATTATTCTTTGAGAAGTATATATTACATGATAGAACTAAATTTATTTTCTAGTTACTATAGATCATGTGGGACCTGGGCCTCTGCCACTTCCTCACAGATTTGAACCTAGGTTTTCAAGCTATGAATGCTAAGAACTATTTGATATATCATTAGCTTTGCTCTTGAGATTTTTGAATAAGGCAGTCTACTTCAAGAAACAGAAGTATCTGGTTCTTGGTTATTTACATCTATTCTAGCTTTAATTTCAATTTTTATGATTTTGCTCTCCATGAACATTTCTCACAGATGGGAATCCTGTACAAGCTGGGAGCCTTAAATCCCCAAAATAATAGAATCCTTATGTTCATGGTTTTGTATATTTTACTTATCTTTGTTTATGGTGAGCTCTAAATCATGTGCCCTTAGCATTAGCAGCAAAATTAGTATAACTTACACCAGTATAACACTGGCTAGTTCTATGTAAGGTGGTACTAAATTATATGATGAGAATTAGTTTTTATTTTTTTGACTGCCGCTTCTAAAGCGTTGCTAAGGAATGCAAAAGTTCTATCTGAGCATTGAAAATGACCAATAATATCTTGGTGTCGCCTTGGTTTGGCTGCCGTAAATTATATTGTTAAACCAGAGGCTTTTCATTATCAAAAAGCCAGACTCTGGTTTTGACTAGGCCTCTATTTATCAATAAATACTTCAGACCAGAGCATCCTCCCCTATCAGATCTATTGCAGAGCCACAGACATCTAGTTTATATCACTTCAGCGTCTAATTTTCTGCTTGCTGCTGGTTGGAACAATCATTCCTGCATATTCCTATGAATAATTCCTGCATACTATGTTCTTCCTTATCCTTATAATAAATCTTTCTTATTTTTTTTTCTAAAAAGAACCCGAACGTTTGTGGAATCTCCCTCCTCCCATTTATATGAATGGGTCTCTGGGCATTATATTTTTAACATTCACTATTCTCATGTATTGATACTCAGGGAGGTTATGAACATTTTTTATCTTTCATTAGTATAGTGGTGAGGTTGGCCATTCCCCATGTTCAATCCTTCTCTTTTACTCAAGGCTTAAGAATGGCAAGGCTTTCATTCTACCAGTCCTAGAAGTTCCATGATTAGCAGTAACACATTCCTAGCTGGTGCTTCTTAGGCCTCTTTTATGGCTTCTGTGCCTACACAGAAGAAATTAAGAAGTAATTCGAATAAATAAATAGCAACCTTTGGTTATACATAAGGCTGTGAGCTCCATGGTGATGATATTTGGTTTTTTCCATAAAATCTGTCTTGTGACTACATGAGTTGTTTAAACCAAAGAATTACTTTTTATAATTTTTTGATAATAAAAAAAAACATAATTAGTTGCAAAAAACCTTACCCATTTGAAACAAAAGATATCCATATATCAATCATCTTTTTGGACATTTTTTTATCTTGTTCAGTTTCTTGTGTATTAACCAAGCCATTAGGTAAAATATAGGCAACATCATCTCCATGACTGACTCCTAAAAATAAAAGCAACAGAGATAATAATATTTTAAACTCAAATAATGTAATAGAATCATAATAAGAAAAATGGAGAAAGAGAAAAATTATTCAATAATACCCAATATACAGAACTACGACTGATTGGGACAGGTTACCTCAGGGTTAATGCTAATAATAGAGTAACTAGCAAAGCAGGCCTTTCAGAGCAACTAGGGTCTCCACAAAAGAGAATTATGATACAATGTAAATGCGTTTGGAAGAAAAACACCAGAAATGAAACGTGGACGTTCCAAATGAGGTAAATGAAAGTAAAAAACTTATTTAGGCTATGGAGAAAATGAGAATGAAGCATATTGGGGTACAAACATTTTATTGAGCTTAGGAAAAGAGGGAGGAAAGCCATTTTTTTAAAACATCTAGCTTCAAATGAATTGTGGTAGATACACGAATAATATGAAAAAAAGCAGCTTCTGAAATACCCCATATGTTTGCAATTACAATAGCAGTTAGATTTAAATGGTGTGAATAAAATAATGAAAATAATGCTTACTGCTTACCATAATCTCCTTCAATAAAAAGAGCAGTACCACTATTTTTACCTCTATATGAGAATCTGTATAGATATACCGGTGATTTATTTACAGCAGCTTGAATTTTTACAGTTTTAATAATGCCATCTTTAAAAAGCCGATCTCCAAGCATCTGCAACAGGAATTATATGAAATATGTTAGCTATCTTAACCATTCATTTAAACATACTACAATATATTTTTTAAACAATTAATTTACTCTACAGAGCTAATATATAACAATGAATGTGTTCTCGCCTATTCATTCACATCACCCCTTGTAAATAGAATGCATTTTACAGAAGGGGCCTAGTAACCTAAGGCCAAACAAAGCTACCTCTTATTTTCGAGAGAAAAACAAACTATTTATATCCAGTAATACTTAGAGTTTAATAATTTAATTATTTTTTATATATTGGAGGTATGATCTGCTCTAAATAAAAATAAAAATAGTGCTTAAATTTGGTGGTACCATCTTACTTTAAGCCATAAATTGTCACCACTTCATCTCAGATAATTCTTTTTCAGCATTCCAAGAGTCTTAAATAACTTCATATATAATCTTAGAATACAAACCATTATAAAATTTTTAATTCCAACATCCTTGAGGTTAATTTCATACTCCTTCTTTATCTCTTCAGAAATTATAAACCTCTTGTCAAGTGGGACTGTGTAATTATAATCAAGAATATGGGGTATTAAATCTTCCCATCTTTCTTTTAACTCTTCTAAATTGTTTTTTTGAATAATTTCTGTAAAAATATTATATTATTAGATCATATATAAAAAATATAGTAATTAAAATAATAAATATAATGCTGTTATTATAATTAATTAATTTAATTTGACATTTTAAAGATTACCAAAATATGAGGTTGAAAAACAAAGTATTTATTAATGTGAAGAATGGGAAACTTAACATTTTCAAACTGATGAGGCAAATATTCTCAGAAGGAAGATTGCTGAAATAAATCAAGATTTGATTTCAATGAGAACAGGATGGAGGGGGAGGAGATAAAACATGTAATAAATCACCTATTTTGATTGGCCCTATGAGGTTTTTTTTTCAGAATTAGTTAATTTGCCTCATAGAAGATATTTCTAACCCAGAGAAACATAAGAATTTTGATAGAGTAATAAGCACCCACTTATAATCAATTATTCTAGCTTTAATGTTTTTAAATAAGAAATGCATACTCTCCTAAAATATTGAGATCACGTGTCTCCGTACTCTGTCTAAAGGTTCTCAAGAGTTTTCACAAGGCCTAGATCTTGAGCACCTGCTACACCCCTCACCATAGAAACCAGAGAGCAATGTTGTTTTGGACAAATGTGAAGAGGATGGAACTTCAGGGACCAAAAATAATTCTATATGAGGGAGTTCTAGAAGGCCATGGGAGTTAGCCAAGAGAGATGTAGGGCTATTGACTGAAGTAAGAAGAGAAACCAGTCAGATGAGGGCAGAATCCTCCGTCCTGTATTGAGTAAATCTTTTTGGAAAACCAAAGAAAGGTTTAATTAAATATTACCTGCACCAGGATAGAGTCCTTCATCAGCAGTATATGAAAATAATATTGGAACATCAGCTGTCTCCCCACTTTCAAGAATATCTATTGGCTTCATAGAAATAAATGAATCATGACAAATCTTTTCAATTGCTGGCCCAAATGGAGAATAAGGGTTATAAAGCCACTTCTAAAACAAAAAAATGAAGAATTTCTAAAGTGTTTTTTTAAAAATATTAGAAAATATTTATATAATAATATTAAATTTATTTTTATTTTGGAGCATTCGCTATGTGGCGATATTACTCAGATAAAAGAGAAAAAAATAAACATGAATATCAATAATAAAAAAAAAATATGTTTACACGAAAAAAATCAACTGTAGCAAAAAAAGAACATTAACAATAATACCAAAAAAATCATCAACAACAATAATAAATATATAATACATAAATGCAAATAACAAAACATCTCAACAACAATAACAAGAAAATAACTTTAGGGGAAAATATTAGATCTAAGAGCAAAAAGAGTACTAATTTGTAATTGAATATGAAACAAGAAAGTAGGAATCAAAAAATAGAAATGAACAACAAATAGAAAATATTAAGTTAATAAATAAGACCTTAAATGTATTAAATAGTTGATTATTAAAAAAAAGTAAGAAATAAATTTGATTATTGAGGAAAAATCAATAATATAAAATACGTTTTGTATACTGATTAAAATAATCAATTATTCAAGAATTACATCTAAAAGGGTTCAAATATATATTTAAAAAAAAATAAAAATGTTTTTTTCTTTTAAAAAAACATGCCAGTATATTTTTTTTTTCATGAAAGGGATTATTCCCATGGCTCGGCTCATTTCATTTACAAGTGGGCCGAAACTAGTTATTTCCCTTTTTATTGTTATGGACAAAACTATATTTTTCATCAAACATTGTCTTCATACTTAAAGAGAATTTTAAATTCAAGAAAGAATTCATGAAAAACTTGAAAGTATTACAAGTGAAATTTTTAGATAAAAAGTCCTTCATAATGTAGCACACGGAATCAAAGTATGTTCAATGAAAGCTAATCTAAAAAGAATAATAAAATTAATAAACTTGCATATCATATTTAGCGACAAAATAAAATCCTTATTCTTTCCTAAATAGAGAAGAGTAGTGGCTTGAAAATAACACATCTAGCCTTGGTTTGTAGCATAAAGTGGATGCTAATTATAAGATCAAATATATTGATACATACTTTTTTTGCAAATATATAACACTGTTTGAAGTAATAAAGTTACCATAAAATATCTAGAATGTTCAACAATGTGTTCAGCAGGTCTATTCTGTAGGCATTTAATCATAAGAAATGAGCCATTTGTAGGACATCCTAGTTCATTTGCTATATATTTTGTCTTTTCTTTAATATTTTCTGCTTGTGCCCAAGGATTTAGGGCTGTGCCACTCATTATTATTGCCTTATGGAAAAGACCTGAAAATTGAATATCAATGTCATTAATAGCCCTTTTTCCCCCTTTACTTAACTGGTTTAACATTCTTCAGTCACTGTAATATTCCTAGCTAATGAAGAAGCTAGAAACGTTATTGGCAATGAGATGGTACTTGTGAAATAATTTTTGTCTTGAAACGAAGCTACTTTATGGGTTACAAAAAACCATATTCCTAAGCATAACTTGGTTGTACATCTGTTATGCATACCTCAAGAAACATGTAGCACCTTTTTTGATTGTCTGCAGGGTTTCATTCTATTCATATTCCATAACTAATATAATATTTCTTTTCTTAATACCCCAGATAATGTCAAATTCACTATAAAGCTATTTAAGTTTGGTACGGATTCCAATTCACTATTTGTGGTGCTCTTTGAAGGCTCAAAATATTTTCCTCAAAGCTCTTATTTCTCAGAGAGCAGAGCTCTCCTCTTTTCATTTCCAAGTCTATGTCTTTTTGTGCATATGAGTCTAATAACTCTTTTGTATATCATAATCTTGGTTTCCCGAGAGACATTCTTGAATCAGAATGCCCTTTGCAGGATGTACACGTAGAAAAATTACGCCCGCTCAACCATTCTAGCTTTAATATTCCTTTATTTTCTTGATCAAATTTTATTCCTCACAGATACTTAAATGATGTAAAGACTAGATCATGACCCCCCCCCACTTCAGAATCCTCTTTCAAGCTTTGTATTGATGTTTTGTATAACTACTGTTATCTATGTTTATGAAGTGGACACCACATAAACATGTAATTAATATATCACTGGCAAATATTATTAGGTGAACCTATTATAGATAGTACCAACAGGATTAGTTTTAATTCTGGTAATACCATTTTAAAGGTGAGCCTAAAAAGCACAGGTGATATTGGTTTTGAATATATATATATATATATATATATATATATATATATATATATATATAGATATATATATATATATAAACAAACAAACCTTTTCATTCTTATACATTTGGCAAGATTGTTATATATTCCCAAAGACTAAAATGTTTTTAACAACTTTCACATTCCCTTGGTGTAGAGCTGTTGTAAATCAACATAATGTTGTTGAGCGTCTTGGATGAAAACCACTCTGTTCTTCCAGTATTCTTCCCTCCCCCTCTCTATTAACCTCCAACAAATGGAACAGGCAAGCATATTATATGCTTTGGGGAAAAGTGCTACACCTCTACATTCTTACATAATGGTTGACACACGACAAAAAAAAAAAAAAAAAAAAAAAAAAAAAATAGTCACCCCCAATTATGAAGGCATTTCTTCATTAATCCTAACATTCAATGATTTATTCTACAGTATACATTAATAATACTGAAAGAATATTATTTTAAATGATGTTATTACTTTGTTTATTTTTGATCTATTGTGTGTTCCCTTTTTTATTAAATTCGTTCATCAGACCAGAAAGTGCCTGACAGGTCTCTACATTTAATTTCTCTGATGAGTTAGGCCTGCTTATCATTTGCTTCATACGTTTTTTCCTTATTAGGATATTTTTTTCTTTCTTCTCTTTTTGGAATATACTTTATATGAATTGTAACTTTTTCTTTGGTGTAACTTCAATTGAGCCTCATTTCATTCCCAATATAATTAATTAAGAACTATAAACAATTGGATGAATTTCACTTTTCTGAACATCATTTGAAAGTACATAGTCAAAAAATAAATACCTTTACTTAATGGTGATAAAATATGATAATGCACAGATGCTCCTCCAGCAGATATACCAGCCAACGTAACGCTTTTAGGATTGCCTCCAAATGCTCCAATATTTTCTTGAATCCATTTCAAAGCAAGAGTTTGATCTTTTAATCCATTATTACCAGGAACTATTTCATCATCTGTTGATGCAAAACCTTAAAACAAATTATGATTATTTGAAAATAAAATTATTTGGTTAAGAGAATAAAAGATATTCAGGTCTCACCAATCAGTCCATTTATTACTAGAACATCGGTTCCACCCTCATAGAGATTATCACCACTACATAAATAATATTGAACAGGATATCCTTCAGTATATAAGTTTCTCCTTAGTGCTCAATGAAAAGATTATTTTCTTATAAGAAGCATTTGCATTGTTTACCAAACATTTTGCATGCTTCTATACCCTGCAAAAGTTTCTTACTTTTGAAACTCACACCAAGAAGAAAAAGTACAGAATGGTTATAAGACCCGTCTAAATGGTAATGAAACATTGGCTCTCACCCAGGAAAACAGGGAGCCCTTCTCGCCTGGGAGTGAAGAACCTCAAGAAATATATTTAGAGTCAGAATGTGCAGCACACATGACAAGCAACACCCAACTGATGGAGTAGTAGGCCGAGCCTGATATATGTGCTTTTAAGCACATCCCTTTCTTAAGGCTGTGCTCAACAGGCAAGTGAGAAAAAATGTTGTATAGGACCAGGAGGAAAGAGGAGTAGCAGCAGGCATGTGCAGAGACTGCAGGTCTGTAACTGGAGGTAGCTGTGGACTAAATGGAATGTATTACCTTGATAGCAGAGGCCAAGTTTCAACTAGGATTGCAGTGCATAATAGTTAGTTGTTTTTTTTAAAAGCATTGATACGCTCAAGAGGTTGAAGCATATGGGTGAGTAATAAATATACTACTCCCTGGTGAGACCCGAAGATTTTTATTTTCAGTATTATAAATATAAAACTACCAGAAGAAAAACACAAATATTTTTAGTTCTACAAGCTCTTCATGCTAAAATTTTGAACCTTCAGGTAAAACTGAAATGTTAAGTTACTCTTGGGAGTATGAGTTAAAATGCTAGAAATCTATAGGAGTAGCCCTACATTGGAAGGTTAGTTTTGATTGTTCTTGAAGAGCAAAAATGTTTAAAAATTTGTAGCAGAAATCGTAGAGACTAGAGTTCTGAAAAAGGACTTCAAGAAGTCTGTTTTAAAATTACATTAAATGTTACATAATAAAGATTCTTATCTTACTAGGCTTTTTACAAGAATATAACCACCATGTGTAAGTAAAATTACAACTTTACTTGATTTTATTTATTAATTTGAAAAGTTAGCAAATGAAATTATCGACTAGTTTTTTTTTTATTGGCATAGGCTTTTTGAAGACATGACTTACCCAAAGGTCCCACTCTGTAATTAAAAGTTACTAATATTACATCTTGATCAAGGAGTAGGGTTGGTGGAAAATAATTAGAACTCATGAACATGAAAGCACCACCATGAATAAATGCAATCACATCAAGAGGTTTTCCGCTCCCATTGTCTGATCTTATCTGAAACAATAATAAACTCCTAAAAACATTCAACATAATCAAATATGGCTTAAGACATGAGTGATGGAAACTAATAAAAGTTCTCGTATATTATGTGTAATTATTTGATATATTCTTTATGGTTTTAAACATAATTATTAAGAAATTTTCACATTTTAATATTAATTGCTAGCACAAGTTTATGGCTTGGCAGTAGAGCAATATCATGACTTTACCATATGTACAATATACCAAATATAGCAAGAAACACACATTAAAACCAAAAAAATAATTAATGTTTAATGTAAGATAAAAATCATTATACTGTGAAAAAGAAAACAACACTTAAAATTACCTTCGGTGTAAATACATTTATATATAAACAGTCTTCACTGCCATGAACACGAAATGGAGTTTTAAGCTGAAAATGGTCCAGTTGCACACATTCTGGAGGAGCTCTTGTAGCATTGTAAATGCCAAGCCAAGATTCGGCAGCATCAGCTTCCTGTAATAATAGTTAAAGAAACAATTCATTTTAAAATAAATGAATAAGAAAACATAAATGTATGAATAATAAGTGGGCTAATTTAAAGAAAAACAAAAAAGAAAATCACTCCGATTTTTAGTTTTACCCATGTGATGTATTATTTGTGATTGTGAGATAAACAGTATCAAGGGGGTGAAACATTCATTAGTTGCTTATACAATGGCTGATAATTTGTCTTCAGCAACACTCAGCACATACTATTAATTTCTATAAGTAATATATCTAATCGGTCCAATCGTGCTAACTTTCTTTTTTTTTTAATACTTCTTAAAAAGTGTTTTAAGAATAATGACAGATTAAGTGATTACAAAATGGGAGGGGGCTGGAGATATTTATAGACAGTAAAATGTGAGTTTAAAAAGATGGGACAGGTGGATTTTATGTTACATATGACAGTTCATGGTCATTTTTAAAGTACCTTGTTAGGATGAGAATAAGAGGGACGCAATTGAGCCTTGATTGTGTTCAGGATACTTGATTACGTTGAAGGTACATGTATGGTGCATGTTAGGATGGCATTCTATAGGTTAGAAAGGACTAGTGTAAGTACAGGAAGTCTTAATCAGAAATCCTGGATTATGCCAAGGAGGCTGGTTGGCTTGAGTTGTCTAAAGTAAGAACTAATAATAAACTCAATAAGGATCTAACTGCTTTTGGTTGTCCTTCTTTGTGGCAGGTTGATTAAATAATTATCTATAAATCCCAGAGGATAGCTAATGAGATTTACCAAAGTCCTTTGATAATAATCTCTTAGAATAAATTATATAAATTTTTATTTATAAAATCCACTTTTTGCTACTATGGCTAATTGGGAAGGGCTATTTGCAAGTTATCACCCTTTTCTAGCCAGGGTGGGACTAAGGATTTTTTATAATGACTCCGCCACTAAATAAATTTCTCTTGCTTAGGTGGGAATCGAACTCACTACTCTATGTTTGCGAATTCAGATTAAGGCCAACACCTTAACTTACATGGCTAACTTGAGCACCAGATATATAAAGGTCTAATAATATCTGTAGTATATGTGCTAGGACAGCTCCATTCCTCGTACTAAGCTATTGTGTAAAAACAAAATATATACTAGCACCAACAATATAATGCCTTATTCTAAAGATAAAACAAATTTAAAAAATCAGGACTTAACAACAAGACTTAAGAGTATTTAAAAAACAAATAAAATCTGGGCCTCCATACTTAAATATGAAGACAAGAATATTTTTTTTTGTTTGTGTACACAATTGAATGTAAATACTCTATTTTTACATGATTACAGAACCAACTAAATTGTTAATATAGTAAAATTTAGTTCCCAATATTTCATTGTTGTTAAAAGTTTTTTTAAATTTGTTATACTGTCTGTAAATCAAAAACATTTCTGGCAACTTACTTCAAATCTATATTCTTCAGTTACTGGCTTTGCATAAGGTATTCCTAAGAAACTTGAAATCTCACGATTACCAATAGTTTTAGTATATAATCCCTTTAAAATACCCTGTTTTATTTTTACTTCAGGTTGGTTCAAACTGGATGCAAATGCAATTGGGAATAGAAGCAATATTATACTAATTGTGGGAATCATTTTACTCAAATTACTTCCAAAACAGACCTAATGGTGAAACATCATAAAGAAATAATTGTTTATTTAGAATAAAGGAGATAACTGAAAAAGTACACTAGCAGTATCAGATATAGGGCCTTGGAAAGTAAAAGTAAACACCCTGGCAACAAGAACAAGAATTAAAAGTAGACCCACCCATCTAGCTTACATGCATTATTAATTAATCAGACCATCTTCATGGGAGTATGAGGATAAAATGGAGATGCATCTAATTTGTTTTTTTTTTTCTAATAAATAGTGTAAACAGTCAGTTTTCAACAGAATTGTATTAATATATACGTTTTCCATTTTCAATAAAGTCATATTTCTGTACTTAAAGAAAACAAGAGTTTCAGTAGGATTCCATAGTAAACCCAACAATCCTATTTTAAAAAGTGTTTACTCAAATAAAATAACCATCATATGCTTTAAAGTAATAGTAGAAAAATTGCAGCATTATTATATTTTAGGAATAAATTTTGAATTAATAGATTGAAGGTATAATGGACGATTTCACGGATGACAGTGATATTCACACAATTATATCTGAGGCCAAAAAAGTTATCCAGTCCCTAAAAGAAACCAAAAAACACGATCCTTTAGTTTTGATGGAAAGTGCAAGAAAGGTAGAGAGCGCAACAGAGGCACTCGTCAGCAGGAGGCGAAATGGGCGTAATTTTTTAAATGATGAGGTTAATAGAGTTAAAAGCAGAATTGAGGTGAATAAGGAATTACTACGTGAGTAATGATTTATTCCTTAAAATATATAATTATTTTTCATGTTTTCTTTATGGCATTGTGGTTTATTATAAATCCCATGCATTGCAGTACCATCTTCAATAAATACAAACGAAATATAGAACAATTGCATTCCACAGAAAACTTGCAAAATAAAATCCTGAAAGGAACATAGACTGACCAACTAGGAGCACTCCAAGACCCAGTAAACTGAAACTTAACACCTTCACTGCGGAGCCTCGCAGCATATGCGAGCTCCGGAGTCACTCCCTGGTGCGGGCCTCGCATACGTTGCGAGGAGCGTCGCCCCGCCCTCCATTCGTTCTAGAGACCTGAAGGTTGGAGTGGGGAGAACCTCCGCACTCACAAGCATTCAGTAGTGTTCTGACCACCGTCTGGCCAAGTCGTTTGCAGTTTCAAAAATTTTTGGGGTTATTATTTTTTATGGGCCAACTTGTCTCTCCATGAGAGGCTCATTCATTATTGGAGGTACATATTCCCCTATAGTACCCCTGCTTTCCCTTCAATGATGTCACGAGACACGTTTCTCCGTATACTGAGAAGCCTGCACTTCGTCACAGAACCACAAGACCCGAGCGTTGAGCATGATCCGCTGTATAAAATTCGGCCTCTGTTAAAATTTTTTGTTGAGAGGATGAAAGAGATATACTACCCCTTTCAAAGAATTAAGTTTGGACGAGTCCATGATGCTTTGGAGGGGTAGGCTATTCTTTCGCCAGTATATCGCTAATAAGCGCCACAAATATGGAATAAAGATTTATATGTTGACTCAACCTGACGGTCTTGTGCTGAAGACGTTAGTTTACTCTGGGCCAAGGGATCCACAAGTTGGAGGGAAAGGACACTTGTATAAAGTTGTCAGACATTTGGTTGATGACTATCTCGGCCACGGCCATGCCATTTACGCTGACAACTTTTATACGTCTGTCCCTATGGCCCACGAGCTTCTGGATCAGGGTACCTATCTTACTGGTACTCTGAGAAAGACTCGGAAGGGCAACCCAGCTGATATAGTGGGGGCTAAGCTCAAAAAAGGAGAGATAAAAGAGAAATTTACTGTTAAGGATGTGTCCGTTTTCAAATGGCGCCACAAACGAGATGTCATTATTATTTCATCGGAGTTTGATGCCCAGATAAAGGCGGTCACGAGCAGGGGGTAGACCGTCGAGAAGCCTGAGGCAATTATTAATTATAATAAATATATGGGCGGTATTGACAGGTCCGATTTATGATTTCATAACCAATTACGAAATAAAGAAATTTCCCATTACTAAACAAAAGTTTCTGTTCAGGTGGTGTATTTTCAGCTATATAAGTTCATTTTGGATCAATATGATTTTCATATAGATCTATTCCATTATTATGTTTACTTTATATGCATTTGTAACCTAATAATCGTATGTATTCCTCCCTATGCAACATATGCAATGTCCGCACACGACAGTGCACTAGGTAGGGAAATACACACAAAATGTTCTGTCTTGAGGGTTTGCCTACCTAATTCACTGCCGTGTGCGGACCTCGCATACGTTGCGAGGTTAAAAAAAATACGATTATCGTTGTTAAAAATGCATAAAAATTACCACAAATAGGTTTTTACTTAGTTTGAACAACTTTAAAACAGAAAACAACAAAAAAAAAAATTCGTTTTTTGGAAGTGATTTTCGATTCGGGCATCCGCAGCGAACGTGTTAAACCAGTTGGAATCTAACCAAAGGATGTTGGGAGGGGGGGGCAACCAAAAATCCAAATGTTCACAACGAATCTTGTTCTAAATGTAATTTCCTGCTACTGTTGTTCTATGTATATTTTCTAAAACTCAAATATTAACCGATATATTCCTATTTATTTGTCTTATTTCAAGTTCAAATACGACGTGAATAGAAAAGAGTGGTAACCTGTAGATAACCCGCCGCGATTAGCCATACTATCAAAAAGTGGATGTAAATAATAAAATGAAACAAATAGGACGTGTTTTTATTTGAGAAGGAAGGGAGGGGAAGTAGAGAAGGGATACAATTTGAAAAATCTCCGTTATTATGCGCTGGTTCGAAAAATATTAAAATATTTACAGAAGTCGTTAAAGTAAAGCTCGGTAACCTTCTCTCCAACACCATTTCATTTACATAATTTAGTGCCTGTAAGACGGCAATAATTTCTGCCTGGTCATTAGAACAATGGTTGCCTAATTTAAATTTGTTACATTTTATAACTTCATCAGTTTTATTGCCTACAAAAATGATAACGGCAGCGCCTGTGTCCTGTCCATCCTTGCTGCCGTCTGTGTAAATTGTACATATTGGTATGAGTAGGTAATTTGTATTTTCAGTAATAATTACAATGTCGGGTGTTAGTCCAGGATGTGTCCAATTCATGTAAGGTACCGGGTATTCCACTTCTTCTGCTGTTATTTTGTTAGTAGTTTGATGCAGTTTTAGTAGTTATATCTGTCAGTATATTCTTCCGCTATTATAGTAATAGATAATATACTACACACAGACAGTCAAATGCTTTTACACAAACTAGACAACATGAAAAACCACGACGAACATATAAAACAAATACGCCATAACATAACACTATTAAAAAACAGACTGACTTTCATTCACTTCAAATGGGTCAAGGCACACGCAGGAATTATGGGCAATGAAATAGTCGATATCCACGCCAAAAGTGCCTCTAAAAGTAGCGAAGAGGTAATTTACAATAAAATTACTCCAACTGTGTTAAAATCTTTACTAAGAGAAAAAAGTATTAATTTGCGGCAACAGAGATGGAATTAAACAGATAAAGGATTACATCTAAAATTATATATCCCTGTTTTAAAAACGGTTATCTCACAACCCCAACATACATTTTATCTAACACAAATGCTAACTGGACTCGGAAATACCAACTCTTACTTATGCAGATTCAAACTTCCTGGCTCAAATACTTGTAAATGCGACAGTTACACTGAACAGAATTTCACCCACCTGATTTATGAATGTAGACTGAATCAAGACATACGAAGACAGTTAAATGCTCATATTCCCGCTAGGCCTATCAGACCTGATATTTTATTTTCAAAACATATAAATTTATTAAAAGCAATAGCCTATGGTATTCTTAAGCTGAGAGAGGAAAAAATAATATAATATTAATATTATGTAATTTTATTTTTATTGGTTATTTAATTGTATTCCTAATTGTTCTTATTTAAATTTTTTGTAAAGTTTAATTTTCATGTTCTTATTTACATTTTAATTTTTATATATGTAATTATATAAAAATGTGGTGAAAGTGCATTTTAGGTCCCCCTTGATGGCGCACGATGAAGAAGGCGGCCATCTTGTTTTTCTAACACCGAGGGTGGGGGTTTTGTTTTTACTTTATCTTCTTTAACACTTTAAAATTTCCAAAATACGCCATCGGCGGTTAAAACCAGGGGGGGGAGGGGGGTAATTTTAACTTAAATTTTGTTAACTCACCTAATTTACCAGGCGCATGTTCTTCCCACATTTTGGGCATCCGTATGAAGGCGATAAGAATCCTACTTTTATACACCATTCAATAACGGCACGCTTTCCCTGCACTTCCAATTGTGAAAAAAACTTAGTCGTGCACTCACTTTGAGCCATAGCTAAAACGGATACGGTATTAATAGTAAACACTAGCAAAAACAATGTGTCGGACGGTTGCAAGAAACCAAGGTACGTATAAGATAAGGTAGCGCCATTTGACGAATAGCCAATCAAAATGCAGCGAGCCTGCTACGTCACTCGGATCCTAGCCACGCCCCCAACCAGCTTAAAAACGATCAATATACGCTGTTTTCTGATTAATTTGGTAAATACAAAATTTATAAAATGGTATAGGTCAATAAATGGTACAAATTACTTTAGCTGAATATATTTTACTTTAAATAAACCATGTACAAATTAGATTCCATTAAAAATAAATACACAATAGTTCCTTAAAATTGAGATATATTTAAAATCGTAATTTTTCTACATAATCAACACAATACAAAGAAAAATTTTACTATAATAAGATAAAATGTTCAAAACATGAAAACAGTTATGCCTAATATTATACAAAGAAATTAAAGTCAATGACATTGAACAAACCAAGCAATAAACTAAGATACCAGTTACTAGAATATGTTAGTAAATTATTTTAAACATCAACTAGTCCATTCAGGTACAAGATTTTTAAAGTATATCATTGGCATGTAATCCTTCTTGTCCTAAAAAGATGCATATATTTCGAGTCGCAGGGACGCCTCGGTTCCAGTTAAATCCTTGTGAAGAGAATGGCACTGATAAGGAGCCTATGCATTAAAATCCCACAGAATAAATAACTGTGAAAGAAACATGTAATAACATTATTAATGGACCATGGGAAATAACTCCAATAGTTCTCTATAGGATACACTACAAGAAAATAATTCTTTCCTTACATTTTAAATCTCACCTTTTTAAAAGCTGTCATTGGCATGTAGTCCGCTTGTCCAAAACTGTTGCTGCTGATATATTTGGAGTGTATGAATTTAAAGCGCACTGTCCCTTAGAATAAATAACTGTGAAAGAAACATGTAATGACATTAATGATGGAGCATGGGAAATAAATTCCTATAGTTCTCTATAGGATACACTACAAGAAAATAATTCTTTCCTTACATTTTAAATCTCACCTTTTTAAAAGCTGTCATTGGCATGTAGTCTTGTGTATTAGCTGAAAAATCACTTTTCTTCTTTTTGGGAGAAATCTCATTAATGTGACACAGGGCACGTTTACATATTTTCACTCCTACATTGTCTAGATGTTTCACTTTTTGAGTCAGAAGTAGAAGTTTGTTTACTTGAGGACGACACTGGTAAATTCAGGTGGGGCAGAGCTTCTTCTTTTAATTTCAATCTATTAGGAACATAGCCTAACAATTCTGCTTGTAAATTCCTTTCATAATCACTGTCGCTGAAATGTTCTGAACAAACCCGTGAAGTATCAGGATTAAAGTTCAAATCTTCTCGTCTGCACATGACTACTCACTGTTTCTTAATTTCTGGGTTTTTCGGGAACTTGTGAAAAGATACTGACTTGCCTGATTTCCTAGGGTTGTTGGAATATGTTGCTACGGCACAATCACTCGGCATTTTGAAAAAAATAAGTTATAACACTAAAAAATAAAAAAAATCACAAAAAAATAGAGATGCTCACTATGTAAACAAAGCTCAAATAGGTATTGGATGACGTAATGCGCCAAAGTCGCAAAAAAGTCACGATCTGCGCACCTGCCGAATGGCACCCCCCCCCGCAAGAAACAAGATGTCGGACAGTGACGTAACAAGATGGCGGCTGGGGGGGGGACCTAAAATGCACTTTAGCCAAAAATGTTAAATGTTTTGACAAAATGCACATATAATGCAAATATGCATGGGATGTGAAGAAAATAAAATCCCTCCACATAGGGTTACTATGTAGAGGAAGTACAAAAAAAGAAAAGAAAAAAAACAAACCCTTTTCTCCAGTGGATAGTAATAGGAGCATAAAGCCATTGCTTTAAAATTTACATCTATATCTACATATGTATGGGCTGTTGTCGTATTGTAGTTCTGAAAGGTTGGTAGACAAGTTCTTGTCAGTTATTAGTCTATCTTAAGTGTTTAATAGTTAATTGTGTAATGACTGCACAGTGCACTTAATGGTTGTCCAAGTCACGAAGTTTTCGTGTTATCCATGTAGTTCATTTCAAGTGATTGTTAACATTTCTACTTGATGCCTTCAATCCATACACTTGCTACTTTTTGTTCTAAATAATTTTAAAATCACGGGTTCTTCCTATAAAACATTTATTGTGAAATAAAATCATGACAATGGCGTTATAAGTATTGTCATACACTCTCAACCGTCCCGTATTAATGGATAAAGGAATAGGAATTTCATTGGGGAAAAAATACACGGGAATTATAGTTGAAAATAATAACTCATTGTATTCCAAGATTTTATTTCTTTACTCGAAAATTTTTATTTGATTGATAACATTGTCGATTTTTAACCGTTTGAGGCAACATCAAAGATCATATTCGTTAATGGCTGAAATCGGACTAGAAATAGGGGGGTTTAGAGGGGATGCAGGATTCGAAAATTCAAAATATCTCCGTTATTATTAGCCTGGTTGAAAAATGTTTCGGAATCAATCTTGTAAATCATAATAAATTTTTAGTAAATCAAATATTACGAGAGTTATTAAATTGTTTTTTAGCGTTCAGAAATCCCCTACTTCTACTCATTGGATGTGTATATAGAAATAGCACATGGAATATCTACTTAGTTTATGCAGTTCCTCCGTGACGGATTTTTATTTTTTTTACTCTTTAGTACATTCAGTAGAGGCTTATCTTCCAATCCCATTCAAAACTTATCTTAACTCAGGACGGTAGGAATTCTGCAAACTATTAATTAAGGAAAGACTAGTAACGAGCAATGACTTTTCATGGGTTATCTCCTTAGAGATATTCTATGACGAGCAGCATCGCAGACGACGTGAAACTACCTCAATATAATATATAAAGGTGTGTACCAAGAATATTTTATATCATTTCTCGCAACATCAGTTTAGAGTTTTTTTTTCAGCAAGGAAAGGAAAATAAACCTAATTTTAACTTTAAATCTGTCTAAATAAATGTTATAGGAAACACACTCTCTAATATTTCTGCAATTCGTTCAAAACTTGCCGATGAATCACCTTCAAGGACCACGCCATTGAATACCGAATTTTTCACTGATGCGACCAAAGAAAATATCGATGAAAAATTGAATTTAATGAATACGAAAATTCAAAAAGTCATAAGAGACCTTACGCACCAAGTTCGGAGTGGTTCTAAGGTATACTAAAATCTCACTTGAGGAAAAACTCTTACGGTTGTACACCTAATAGATAATGAGAATATTGTATATTCAAATTTATATACATTAAGGTCGGTTTAAATTTGTATTTGTTTGTTTGTGTGAGTAAGGAGAATGTGTGTGTGTATGTAGGTATATATGTGTGTGTGTGTGTATATATATATATAAATAAACCTCATTTTCATGATCATTAATTGACATTCCAATAACCATTGAAAATTCTGCCTCATGCAGAATGGGGGAAACCTAAAAAAGTCTGAAATTTGTGTTTAAAGAATTAAAAAAAATTATATCAATACATCTAAAAATTTGAAGGACTTTTTTTTGGAAAACCGAAAACAAAATTTCTATATTATGGAAAAAAAATGGTATGTAATTTCTATTCTATAAAATATTCAATTTTCCTTTGTGTACATATATTATATATATATACACACACACACCAAAATTTTACAATGCCATGGATTACTAATTGAAGTTTAAAGTGATTATGATCTGCCTTGAAAATGTTATGTCATATTTTAAGGACTTCATCTTCCTTCTAGTTAGAAAAAATGCTCAGAAAATACCAAGGGATTCTCAATGAAACGACTTGCCTCTTCAAGAGCGTGCCAAATTTATTGCAGCAAGCTGAGACCGGCCGAGAAAAAACAGTCCGAAAAAAGGCAGATGAAACCGACAAGAGAGCTGAAAGCATGCTGAAGAATATTCCAAAGCTAAATGCCGTAGACTTAGATCCTCCGGAACTTGCCGTCACTGAAGAGCTGCCAGAAATGGGTTTGGGCAGTTGGATTCACTACGAAGGCTTTGATACTCAAGGTATAATACTCGGGATTAAAAAGGTTAAAAGCAATTTGTCTGACTGTAATTCGATAATATTACCAGTAATGTAGGATCAAGTTGACATTTTATATACTCACTTATTCATTAAACACTGAGCTGTTGCTATACATTTTCGGTGTTGGGGCTCAGGTTAACCATGTGAGTTAAGGCGTTGGCCTTAATCTCACATTGGGTGAAAGTGTAGTTTAGTCCCACCCTTGGTGGCGCACTTTTCAAAATGTCGACCGCGGCCATTTTGTTTTTCTAACTTTATCTTTTTTAACACTTTAGACTTTAGTGACCGCATTCAAAAATTTCCAAAATACGCCATCGGTGGTTTACACCAAGGGGGCGGGGGGATTTTAATTTAAACTTAATTTTTTTTAACTCATCTAATTTGTTGGATCCTTAGACGGTGACGAAACAAGACGGCGAACGGGTGGGACTAAAATACACTTCACATTGTAAACCTAGAAAAGTGGGTTCAACTCCCGCCTGGGAATTTATTTACGAACTCATTAAATAAAATCGTTAGTCCCACCCAAGCTAGAAACTTGTAGATAAATTGTCCCAATTAGCCATAGTAACAGAAAGTGTACGTCAATAAATAATAATAAGTTTTCTGCATAGCTACATGCCAGTAGGTACTTTAAAGTAATTAATATTTTAGAAACAGGGCTGGTACATTGAAATTTCGATTTAATATATTATAAGATATTTTATTGTGTGTAGTAGGAGTATATCAATAATGAAACATAACTAATGCTGTCACCCTAAAAAACAAGCTGACAAACGTCAAACAAAGCTAAAATAGAATCATTTCCGACGTTTTACCATGAATTGAAAACATATTGTTTTTGAAAAGATAATAAAACCACCAACTGCTCCATGCCGATACTATTTTCGGCCTACATGTAATTAGCTATACTTTATAGCCCGAGCCAACTGATAGTTACAATTAAGAACATTTATTTTATTTAATGCAAACAGCTGTGACGGATCTGTTTTCCTTTGCGGCAATCGGTTTTAAGGGAAGTTCGATTCGGATCTCCTTATGCCACACAATTTGATCAGGTGAACAATATATTGTACTAATGCCATTTTTCCTTTGCTTCATCTCACTTTACTTAATATTAATACAACATTACGTATTAATATTTCAGACGAATTAGACCGATTCAAGTCGTTGTACAGGAAAGTGACGGGTCTTGATCCAGATGAAGATAATAATAGAGAAGGTATAACAATTGAGGTTATATACGAAGAAACTACAGAAAATACAGACGCTGGTAAGAAGATTTGGCGATCTTTTTAATTCTTACATGTGTAATTATAATGGGGCAATACTGTTTTCCATTTAAAGAAATGAGCCATCGAGGTTGTTCTTATTACAGGATTTTTCAGAAAATTATTTAAATGCACATTGATTCTAACTTGCAAATGACAAATATGTTGTGTATTCAAGCTGATTTATTTATGGCCAAACTCTGTTATGCAAATACGTTCATTATAAAGTGCATAGTGCATTTTAAAGTAGTGCTCATAATTTTTAAAGATAGATATCACACATGAAATTTTACGACAATAAAATTATAATACAATTTATTAAATTAACAAAATGAAATGAAAAAAATAGGTACAACATTGTAATTAAATCGTAAAATTTGAAATTACTACAAACAATGAAAGTTATTTTATTTTTTATTGTTATAAGGTACCGAACTCGCGAGGGTTATTTATGCCTAGGCGGCCAAAGGTCCATTTTCTTTTTCCTTCATTTTCTCTCATCTCTTCTCATTTGGAGTAAGTAGTGTAATATTTTTGTTTAATTTGGTTTTTCAAAATGTCTGGCGGGCCGTATCAAATCTTATAGATGACCGCTTGTTGTAGGGTTCAGGCGTGAATGAAGTACAATTATCATTTAGGGTGTGTATTTTGTGTTTAAATATTTCTACTACTTATAGTATTTTCTCTTACAGACTACATGGCTTTTATTGAGAATGTTTTTACTGAATTGAATGAGCAACCTAGCTTCTGTGACAACAAACTGAATTTCTCTGAGGAAGACTCACGAAGCACAGTTGAAGGCTCCAGCAAGTGTTAATAAAGAATATTAAAAATAAACTACTTTTAAAATAAGTTTTGTAATGTTTGACGTTTTAATTCATCCAACTCAAGAAAACGGTAAAACTTATTAAAAAATATATACTTTTTTAAAAGCGCATCTCTGCAGGTTAAATATATAGTAGGAATAATTAGTAAACAAGGGGATCTACGAAGCAGCAGACTAGCTCTAGGACTTAAAAAAGTCCGTCACGCAGGGGCTGTGTAAACTAAGCAGATTTCCTATGTGAAGTTTAGCAATAGAGAAATCTGCATACAGGTAACACAACACCACCATAAGTAAATACAAACGGTAATGAGAAATCTTTCAGTTAATTTTAATAAACTCCCAACTGATTTTAATTGTAAGAATAATTTATATTTTAATAACTCAAATTTTAGTAGTCCAAGAAAGAAGGGGAGGGGGCGGATGAACAGAACGTATTTGCATAAATCTCACAAAGTAAAGAAGGTTAGGTAAGGTTAAAAGTCCGTCACGGAGGGGCTGCGTAAACTAAGCAGATTTCCCACGTGAAGGTTTACAATAGATAAATATACATACAGGTAACACTACCGTGAATGCTCAGTAAATGTACAATACAAGGCTGAATTGTAAACAAACAGGCAAGCCAACCTCGTAGTGCTGCATATATAGACCGGAAAGACAAACAATTAATGGAATATATGTATTTGAATATATCATATTAATTTTATTGAAAACAATTTACTATAGCTAGTGGTGTAATTTGTAATGAATCAGAATCAGTTTTATCTCAATCACTCAAATTTTAGTAATCCAAAAACAAAAGAAGGGGGGGGGGGTCAACAGAACGTTTTTGCATATATCTCACAAAGTAAAAGTTCAATGAAAACAATATTTGGTATTTAGGCTTCAATTAATATCTTTTATTATATAACAGAGAATTATTTATGTAACACGAGTAGAAGTGGGGGTTTACTGAAGGCTGAAAACTGAAAAATGTAAATATCTCGGTTAATATTCAAGATAGAGAATAAATGTACATAACATCATTTATAGTGTATTTAATTTTCAATAAGATTGATTCTATACACTTTTTCGATCCGACTTATAGTAACGGAGATATTTCGAATTTTCAAAATTCTCCCCCTCTAAACCCCCCCCCCTGGTTCGATTTCAGCCGTTAACGAACTTGATCTTTCTTTTTACATAAAACGACTAAATATCGAGTTTGGTAACGATTACACAATAATTGCGACCGCTAGAGCGGTAACAGACAAATATATAGATAGATAGATTGATATATATATATATATATATATATATATATATATATATATATATATATATATATATATATATACAGTTTTGAACGGACCTCATTTTCGTCATCTCCTAGGTAGGATCGATGGACATTTGAAGAAAAAAATCGAAAATTCCGTCATGAGTACAACCTCAATAGCTGATTTCCCTCAAGGGAAATCTGTTAAAAATGACAGGTTAGGTTAGAAGCTTCCGCCAGAGCTGACTTACGAAAACGGCCGAACTAACCCGAACATCACCGGACCACAGACTTCATAAAAATGCAAATATCTCGGTTAATATTCAAGATAGAGAATAAGTGTATATAACAATATTTATAGTAAATTTAATTTACAATGAGATTGGTTCTATACAATGTTTCGATCCGATGCATAATAACGGAGATAATTCGAATTTTCGAAAATCCCCCCCTCTAAACCCCCCCTTCCTCTGGTACGATTTCAGCCATTAACGAACTTGATCTGTCTTTTTACATAAAACGGTTAAATATCGAGTTTCGTAACGATCAAACAAAAATTGCGACCGCTAGAGCGTTAACAGACACACACACACACATATATATATATATATATATATATATATATATATATATATATATATATATATATATATTTCCCTCAAGGGGAATCTGCTAATTGAGGGAGATCCGAAAAGAACGCACTCGATACAGCTTACAGATGAAGACTAATGCTTGAATTATCTAGACGAAATTAAATAGGAAGTCTGTCTCGCGGGGGCCACGTAAACGAAGCAGATTTCCCCCGGGTTGATATGGACACACTACATCTTCTCACCATATAATTTCTAGTTTTAAGTAATCACCAGATGAGTGGATGTGGGGGTTTACTGAAGGCCTTTGAAAATTGTTTGTTGTAAATTTAATATTTTATGAATGTTGTGTACTTATCGATTAACGGGAAGCCACTCAGTTAGACTACTAAATCATAGTAAAAAGAAATTCACTTTAATATTTAAAATAACACTTCATAATTTATAACCAACTGTTGTTCTATATACTTTTTCTCTTGAATATCAAATGAGGTTTTGCTTTTTTAAATTTTTCCTCTTCTATAAACTGCCACTTTTAGTCATAACACTTTAGCTATAAGCGAATACATCATGGAGCGTCTTATTCCAAGCATAAATACCAATTATTGTTTTCAACTGATCATTACTAGATAAGATACATGCAAACAGGATATTGGATGACGTCATCAACTACGATTTTATTTCTTGACTCGATAATATTTATTCCATAGATACCATATTCAATATTGAATCTTGTCATTCAGGACTAAAGATCATATTTTTTAATGACTGAAATCGGATCACAAATAGAGAGGGGTTAAAGTTTAAGCAATTCGAAATTTCAAAATACATCAGTTAATATGAGTTGATTCGAAAAATGTTATAGAACCATTCCTGTTAATTTGTTATGCTCTACATTTGTTGTTCTAGAGATTATTTTCATAGGTCAAATATTGAAAGGTATTTGTTCTTCCTTGTTACCAGTCTTTAATAAACATACCACTTTTACTCTTATTAGAAAACAACATTTTATTTATATTTGGATAATATATGGTGCCATGGGATGAGTGGTGTGACATCTGCCCAGCGAGTGGGACATCTGTTAGGTTTACGCATCCCCTGCGTAACAATTTGTTTTTTTTTTGATATGCTACTGATGTTAATAAAATCCGTAGTCGCACCCTGCCGTGAAAAGTGTGGTAACCTGTGGATAACCCGTCCCAGTTAGCCATAGTAGCACGACGCGGGTGTTAATAAATAAAATAAATAAACGGATGTTAAATACTGGTCTTCGAGTCACAACAAAATATAGGGTAATGAATGGAATTAGATATTGAGAATAAATCTTCAATGAACAGGTGATATTGAATTTATTAATTAAAGTATTGTTGGTGATTAGTAGAGGTTGCCCCTCAGAATCTCTGTGAAGTTGTTAGTTCTTACCCTACAAGTTATACAACTCTATCACCCAATTGTGAGGTATGAGTTTGCAGTTCAGTTGTTCCGTCAGCCTTCTCTCTCACAACAGTGGGAGTCTGCGTTGTTCCATTACCATCAATTTTGAGACACCTGTTCAAAAAAACCGAGAAAGGTGTTTCAATTTTAGAGGGCTCGCTTGAAGTGTCATCGGGACACCTCGGAGAGAGATAGTGACAAAGAGAGGGCCGGGCAGTTCGTGGTGCTGGCAATCAAAGGGAAGAAACTGGTTCCAGAGTAAGCTATGCATTCAGTCCAAGAGCTGGAGGGTTACTGACTTCTGCCCCGAAAAGTAGCTATAAAGTATGTTATAAAGTACCATAGCCAGCAGGTGCCTGAGCAGATAGTAGGGAAGGGTCAGAGGAAGGCGTTTGTTGATTGAGAGCATCAGGTCTCAATCCGTAAGTTGCATTCGCTGTATTCTTTGCAAGTTAGTAAGATTTTAAGGAAGGGACATTTTATTTCAGCAGCTGCAATTTCTATTTCATTGTTGCCAACAACAAATATATTTCCAGGTTTGATGAACATTAAAATAAAATTCGTTAATGGCCGAAATCAGGTCAAGAGGAGTGTGGCTTAGAAAATTTGCGACCCCAAATATCTCTATTATTATATGTCGAATTAAAAATTGTATTTAACCAATTGTGTGGATAAAATAACGTCTAACTACTGTTGGTTCTCTGCTGTCCTTTGTTGTAAGTCCTATTATAATGGAGTTATTCAACCTTAAGTGAACCTCCATTCCTATTCATATGATTTTCCCTTGGGGGGATTATTCCTATAAAGATCTCTTCTCTAGCTAAAAAATTCATGTCGTTTCCGTAGTACCCTAAATAATGAATGGAGTAATAGAAATCAGATGTATACATGACTCCATCAATAAAGATTTCAATCATGTTACGCCCTAGAGATTACAATTATTTTTTTATATCATTACGGAACCCCATGTTTAGATCTTTCTCGAAAAACGTAAGGTCAAGTTTGCTAATTAGACTAAAGGAGTGAGACTAGTTTAATGTAAGGGAATTAAAGTCAGATATCTCCGTTGTAATGTGGCTTCCAAAAATGTTATATATCTACTTTCGTTGGTAATGTTCTAAATTTGTGTTTGTGTATATTGTACCCCTAGTACTTCACATGCCTACTTATGCGATTTTTACATGAAAGAATATTTCACTCATAATCAGTTTACATTTGACTCTGGTGTCCATAGGTTTTTACGTCAGGGGGAAATTGAGAATAAAATGGCGTCACAAGTGATTTATTTCATTAAGTAAGATTTCTGGTTAAGTTACGCAGCTCCTGCGGGTTTTATGGAATATTAAAACCACATATTTCTATACAGATAAGGTTTCCGGACCTAATTGAAATAAAGGGTTGGAGTTTTATTTAGACTTTTGGTTTAGAGCTTTAGAAAAAAGGACTTGGTCCTTAAAAAATATTAGATGGCAAACCTGCATGTCTCACTTTTTTTATGTGATTCTTGCGCCTTGATATTTTACCTGGACCCGGCCCAAGAACCGGTGCGGCCTTTGGAAAATACGAACCTGCACGCGGAGATTTTGGGGGAACGGGTTTTCCAAAGGCCCCCCAAAAGTTAATTCAAAATAAACATCAAACATTAGTTTATCAATAAAAGACACAGTTGAATTTGTTCAATTGCTTTTAATTTAGCTGTTGTTTACCGACCAGAGGGCGTATGTAGCTCATTGCACAGAAATCATTAAATCACATTGTTGTTACTCTTTCTAAGCGATGTGATACATTTTAGAAATAGAACATCAGGGATAATAATGAAGCAAAATAAAAAAAAATCAACTGTAAGTAAAGAAATTGAAGAAAAAGAACGCCAAATATCGGCATATGGCACCTTGGCAGGGTCAAGAAAACTTACCTTACCATCTGATAGAAAAAACAGATCACGGAAAAGGAGTGCCAAAACTGATATTGATACAAATAACTCTCGCCAGGATTTCTTAGAAGTGCTAATAGAAAAAGCGGAGACAGCTAGAGCTTTAAAAGAAAAATTGGATAAACCAGACAGCCCAATTGCCGAAAAAAAGGACTCCTCCACAGGTAATTTTTTTTGTACCTCAATATTCTTTCAACTTCTATAATTTCGTATAACGGGAAAACAGTAATGATCACTGCATTCATTAGTGGCATTATCTATTTTTGTATTTTTTGAATCAGGTACCTTTTACCTTTGTCTTTAGTGTCTTACTAGAGTGCAATTTGTAGTGTAGGTAGATAGTTTGTACTTTTTATGTTTTACTTTATTATTGTAACGTTACGTGCAATAAATACGAATCTACACCATACATCTCACTATGGTTTCATAGCTTGTCCTGTGATACGTATGCATACGGAGCTCATATTAGCCTGTTGATATGTGATTCATTTTACGTATGAAAATTCCTCTTTTTAGATTTTTTTTTTTTTTTTTTTTAGTTAAAGGGTTGGTCTTAATAAATTTGGTAGAACTAGAGATGTGGGTTCCCACCTGAGCAAAAGTAAGTTCATTAAATAAAATCCTTAGTCCCATCCTTTCTAGGAAAAAGTGGTAATCTATAGCTAATCCATCCGGATTAGAGTGAGTAGCACTGAAGGGCATAAAGAATAACAAAGCATGCTCAGAGCCCCAAAAATGTAGCCAGGCCCAGGTGTTCATTGGTTGGGGGCTCTCCATAAAAATCTTATTGAATATGCCTACTACTTATTAATTACTTTGGGCAGAAGGTTTATTTTGTTAATATTTTTTTTTTTAATTTTAAGCGATCAATATTAAATCATTTTTAGAAAAATTAAAAAATTCTCAAAAAAGAAAGATATGCAAGCATGAAAAAGAACCATTTTTTGCCACGCCGGAAAGACTAAGCACTCCTCCAGTATTTAAACCACAGAGACAACACCGCTTTAACGATTTTCTTAACAAACTAAAATACAAAGTGGAGAGAGTCAGAGCCCTTAAACAACATTTAGAAAGGAGAAATGTCAAACAGAAAGTCGAAAGAAGTTATTGCCATGCCAATTTTTTCAATATATTAAGAGATAAGATTTTAGAAAAATCTGAAAAGCAAAAGAGCATTTCAAGCCATAAGAAAAAATGCAAATGTAAGTAATCCATTACTCTCTTCTGTAACTATAATTTCACTTTCACTTTATCATTACTAAATTATTTTAATAGAGAATTATCTTTTAAAAATAACACGATTATTTTTTATTTGCCAAGACATTCTGGGAGTTACTACATGGATAAATTAATGAATACAATTTTAATATATGACAAATGCAGCATACACGTTCACATTTTTTATACTAAGACACGACAAAAATATTTAAAATCACATTATAATCAACAAATTTGTAGTACTGTCTTCTGCTAACGAAGCCTCAATCATCTGTTGGACTGTGTGAAACCTATACAGTATTATTGAAGTGCACAAAACCATTAAGAGGATTTTTTAAATATTTATTTTATTTTTAGGCGGTGTCAAAAAAATTGACAGCCTCCATGAATGGTACAGAGAATTAAAAAAAGAAATGGTCTTGGACATAGAAGATCCGGAGAAACCGAAATGCAGTTTAACTCGAAACAAGGATCCTGAAATTGGTGAGTATTTGTATGGATATTATTTGCAGAACATTACAAAAATTTAATTTAAAAAGAAGAAAAAGAAAAAAAAATATATATAAATAGGTGTTACCAAAGCGTTAAAATTATTTCCAACAGCTACTATTCTTCAATAAGTAATGTTAAATTATTTTAAGGGTTATTTGGTGTTGTGGCATCTTAACAACGATCTATTAATAATTACAAGGAGTATGAATGATGGAGCTGTATATGCAATTTTAAGGGAAAGTTGGCTGTAAGCCCTTAGCGGATGCAAGGCATTTGTTACTTGGGTCTGATTTAAGACGTTTTCCGTTCATTGAAGCAACAACAGGATCATTTTCAGCAAAAGCTGCTTGGTAGGTTGGAATTAAATCCATCCATTTGCCGAAGCTTAAGAACCAAGGTTACAATGTTACCCATTACGTAGAGGAGTTTCTTGAAGACGGCTGACTACTGGGACTTTCTTAAAGTTAAGTTTGCCTAGTTACTAAGATCTTGTTGAACTATTGTTTTTTATTCAAAAGTAATTTATCGAAAGGAACCAGAGTAATTTTTGGGAAAAGGCTCTGAACGAACGGGTCACCGATCTCTTCGGCATGAGAAGATTCACATATACTCAGTTTTTTTTATGTTCAAGTCCCAATTATGAAAACATCATCTAGGATCTTCTTCAGAGCGATCTAATTCTGCTTTATGCCCCTGTTATTCACAACATTAATTTCAGAACTCCAAAAAAAGTAAAAATCAATACTATAATATATTTATTTTATCCCTTTAAGATATTTTCATGGAATTGAAGGACATACCTGCGTGCAAACCAGTACTGAACGAAACTGATTCGTATTCGAATGTGATAAAATATGAAATGAACCTCAGGAAACAAAAAGAACGGATTGGAAGAAAAATAAAACCAACCAGTAATTTGGGAGAAGACCTGTTACAAAAGGAAAGAATTCATTGGGAGAAAAGGAACGAGATCAAGCAAAAAACAAAAATTGGGTTTGGAAGTGAGTTTACTTTTTAATCTTAAATTAGATAACATTTGGCGTAGCAGAAACATCATGGCCCAACAGTATGGGTTTAATTATTTATTACTTACATTATGAGAGCTTAGGAGTAAGGTATCATTTTTGTTAGCTCTTTAAAGAGTAGTGTTACGCCTTGCTAAATTCACTCGGGAAAAACAGGGTGTTAATAAGGATCAAGTATGTTAATCGTCATAAATAACTTAAATTTTAACGCCTAGTAAAAACACCATTTGACAGATCTAGAGGTAAGTAAACAGACTTGGACTAAAACATTAACAACCTAATGACGTAAACAAACTTATACGGTGACCAGACGCATAAAACCTACTGATCAACGGACGTCTAACTCAGTACAACTTTTTGACGGGCTTGAAGATGGTGCCATCGCATCGAAAGCGCTTGCCAGCTGTACTTGACCATTAGCCAGTGACGACGGTCTCCACCGACAGGTATGACAACAGTAAATTTTTAAGTTCACCTTTTGTATCCATATATGAACTGATTACAAAGACTGCGGAAATATGTAGTATTAGTATTATTAAAGAAAAGTAACAGCAAGGAATATGTTTTAATAGAAGCGGACTTACACTATATTAATCACAGAGAGAAAATTTTATGATTATTGAAATATTTTGTTTAGTCATTGATTGTGAATCTCATAATGCCTTCATAAATCGTGCAGCACCGCCTGTGTTAAATGTCCATATGAAATTCTTTAACATTAGAGCATTTACCACATAATTGACATAGTAGATGATGTTTGAACCATTGATGGGCGTCGACCTCGTCAAATGGGCGTATTTTGGTGGAATGTCAAAAGGATCCATAGATTCATTAATAGATGCAATTAACTTCCTTGCAAGAGATATCCGAGGACCGATTGTGCTCGACCCAAACCCGTTATCCTAGTAATTAAGTAATAAACCATCTTTTTACATGGATCCATATGACAGAAATGAATTGAACTAAATCAAGTCTATCTTATAATCACTCGATTATAAGCTTGTCTATCTTATAATCACTCGATAGTTTCATATTGTAGGACGAAATCAATAATAATAATGTTTATTAGATAGAAAAATAGGACGAATACCTAACCATCCCAAGAATCATAGTTTTCATTCGTTTTATCTCTAGATAATTATTTTAAATGAAAAAGCGAATGGTTTTCATTATAGTAAGATATGATAATACAATAATAATTATCATTATGTTTTCAGGTGCGTTTTCCAAGCCTTCGTCCAAAGGTCCAGTAGAAATGATTGGCATCAACAAATATTCGTACATTGCCATGTTTGAAAAAGAATTTCTATGCAAGCTAAAGGAATTTAAAAATAAGCATTCCAAGAGGCAACGATATAGAGGTTTGTAAATAAAATACTAAAATTAGTTTTTATATTTTTCGCCCAAATAAGTTTATATTTCATTAAAATTGAATAGTATTAACAGTTTTCATAATTTCAGTTTTTATACCTTCCACAGTAAAATACATGTGATAGAAGGTGCTGCTCATCGCTAAAACATCTTTCCTAACGAGGGTCTAGCATGTATAGTTCCCCTCTTCTTGTACCTTGTCTTCGTACCTGAGTACGGTTTGGCTTAAATATATACAGAAATATGTCACATATATGAGAATTTGGCATGAAGTATAACGGATAATATTGAGGTTTTCAGGTCTTGCCATAGGGATGGGGAAAATTGAAGGAAAACGTTCTACGCCAGGAGGAGTAAGAAATATCTTCATTGAGGTCTAAAACCTAAGTACCACTGGGCTCTGTTTGAAGGTTCTTAACCTTTTTACTTAAATAGAAAAAGTCACCTCAAACATCATTGCCCTATTTTGGAAAGCGGATTTGAATATTAATTTTCAACTAGCTGTTTGCTTAATTTTTCAACCTTCAATATAAATATAATTTTTGATTCATTTTTTTATAGATGATATGGCTAATATAGAAAGATTTTTTAAAGAAATAACAGAGTCAAAACGAAAAATATCATTGGATGAGCATAGAAAAACAGACTACATTGCGGAAAAGAGAGCAAGGGCTTTAGAAGAATTGTGCATAGAATAATGTTTCTATGCTAACTAGAGATGTAATACTTGGATAAATTGAGCCAAGGCAAATAAAAACCTATTCGAAGTTATTACATTATTCATAGCATTACATTTGATAAGAGGTCAGTTCTTGGTTTGGGTTCCACTTAGTTATATATACAGGGTGTGCCAAGTTCCCGTGCCACCCCCTTAAAATCGCCACTTGAATTAATAAAAGGCTCAGTGTGCCATAATTTTGACCCCTGAAGAATTCTTTCAGTCCATATTCAACCTCGTAATCTTCTCTAGTACTTCTCCAGCGATCATAACAATGGAATGCCGTACTTTTTATGAATGATTCTTATAGAAAATCAAATTCTAAAATGAGTTTATATTGGTGAATTTTTCTATTTGACGCATCCTTCAGCCGTAAAATACAGAAATCTCTATTTCAGAAACGGTACATTTTATTGAAAAATGGTGCGACATAAAAGTTGTAGCCAACAAAATTATTATTATTATTTATTAACGTCCACTTTTGCAACTTAGGCTAATCGGGACGGCTTATCTACAGGTTACCACCCTTTTCTAGCCAGGGTGGGATTTTAGGACGTTATTTAATGAATTTCGTCACTAAATAATTGCCAACAAAATTATCTTTGAAACAAGTCTACACCTTAATATACGATTGCAGACTACTGACTAAAACTAAAACAAGACATAGAACAAAAAAAAAGGCAAATTTCCAATAGAAAAAGACAAGTTATTTTTAAAATATAATAATGCTTTTAAAATATTCGCAGAACATGCTTTTAAGACAATTAATCGGTTGAATACGTATTATAGCTGATACAACTACAATACTTAAAATATTTATGGATATTCATTATTTCTTTTCTCTTTTTCTTTTAATACTAATAAACTTTTCTTTATATGTTTTTACTTTAATTTAACGTTGTTATTGTTAATTCTTTATACATATATCATACTTTTAAAATAATCTATGTATAAATTAATTGTAACCCACTACAATTGCATGTGATATGCTAACTTGCATGGGACATGCAGAAACAAATAAACGGCCTTCTTGTAGGGTTACTATAGGAAGGAAACAAATTAAAAAAAATATAAAAATAAATATATATATATATATATAACGAAATAACAGAAAAGTATTCCTGAATGAATCCAAAAAAGGTTTACTTCAAAGAACAACAACAAAACAAAACGTTCTTAGAATTAATTTATTTTAAACTAATAAAGTAATTATTTATAAAAGGAATACATTTTTCCACCTGCATAGTTCCATACAAAAAAAAAAGTGCGGTATCTTCCAGAGAAGAATCAGCGGCCCACATTTCATTCATAAATCATTAAATGTTACAGTCTTAAACAGCTTCCTAAATGAAGATTTTCTAAAGTAAATAGAAGACATACCCCTGATGCAAAGAGATGAAATGTAGCTGCAGCTTGACGGATGTACTTCCCACTTCTCAATACTACTCGATCAACAATAAAAGAAATCTTTGCCCAAAACAGCATCCGTCACAGCTGACACCCGACATGACAGAAATGATTTTTTTCTTTGGGGAAGGGTCAAAGACATCTCTACCAGAACAGGTGGCAGAATATTGAAGACAAGAAAAATAAAATCAGATTGACTATACTTAAATTAATTTTCAGCAGCAGAAATACACAGTGTCAAAAGGGATTTCAGATACTCTCTTCTGAAGTGCATAAATGAGAGCGCATTTCCGAAACCCCCCTCTTCCTTGTCCGATTTTAGCCGTTAGCAAGGTTGATCTCTGGTTTTACATGAAATTACAATATATATCGACTTTGGGAACAAATCACAAAAATTTGCGACGTGTAGAACAATAAAAGATATCATATATATAATTATGAATGGACCTCATTTTCGTGATCTCCTAGATAGCATCGATGGGCATTTGAGGGAGTTTTTCGAAAATGATTGACTAAATCTGCTAAAAGAAGGGCACTCACTACTCGACTGAGAGAACTAAAGGTGGAGGATCGAAAGCTGTTGGGCTTGTACGGCGACTCTGATTTCCTTTTCTCTGTTTTATAAAACAGATATGGCGGTGTTATAGAGAGAATAGATTCCAACATATGTACTTCCCAAGAAAATGTTATATGGTACTCCAGGTGGGGTGAGGATGAGAGTCAAGTGCCGGCGTAGGTTGGAAGCCCTGGAGAAGTCATATAGCAGCTCGAAATTCGAAGATCCTAGCTGCGGATCGGCAATGATGGCACCAGATGCTTAGGTATGGAAGTATGAAAAATGTATTTCAGAAGCATAATGTGAGTTATGAAAAAATATATAAATGGATCTCTATGGATATTATAACCTATAAAAAAGCTAAATCATGTGAAATATAAACATCAAATGACAAATAGTAATAAATGGTTTTCCAATTGAATAGTAATATAGCTTTTAATAAAAAAAAAAGTTCAAAATGAGTTTTGTATTTTGACTTCTATTTAATTGTAAGTCTCTATGTGTCAGGAAATCCAGGTAGTAATTGAAATATTTCAGAAGGCTGTATTTAGAGAAAAGGAAAATTCGAGAGCGGAATTTATCTGTGAAAAGGTATGCAATTAGAAGAACTTATTAGACATGTCTAAGGTTATTAGTCTTAGGCGTAACTAAAAGAGTTTATTTTTTTATTTATTTAAATTATTTTCGTCCACTTTATGCTACAATGGCTAATCAGGACGTGTTATCTACAGGTTGCCACCCTTTTCTAGCCAGGGTGGGCCTAAGGAGTTCATTTAATGAGTCCGTCACTAAATAAAATTCTACTGCCCAGGGCGGGAATCACGAAGCCGCCACACAAGGTCCATCTATTAGCTGATGGTGTTGGACAATCGCTTATCTATATCTATCTATCTATCTATCCATCTATCTATCTATCTATATATATATATATATATATATATATATATATATATATATATAAAATTGTAACCTCTGTCTGTACATTGATTTTTTTCGCGAAATTTCACGATAACTTTTCGTTTCACATGTCATAGACACCATAACTGCATTTTGTTTCTTTCGTGTCTGTTTGTTTGTTTGTTTGTTTATTTGTTTGTTTGTTTGTTACCTTTTCACGCATAAACGGCTGAACCGAGTTTTATGAAACTTGGTATGTATATTACTACTAGCCCAACTTAGACTTTAGTCTATATTAATATTCTCTAAGACGAACAGGAGTAGGGGCTATAAGGAAAGCCAGAACTTAAAAATAGCGATATTTCGTTTTCTATTGATTTTTCGGAAAATATGAACATAACAAAATTTGTTTATTTTGTTATTTAGAGTAACTTTTGTTATATACACTTTTTTCGTATACCGAATTATAAACGAGATATACGCTAAAACCTATAGCAAAGTGAACAATTTTATTTGGAACAAAAGACCCAACCGAAATAAATAAAACTCAGTATATGTATTAGCACTAACCCTTTCATTATAACAAGCCAAACCAACAATTCTAGGGACGGGCAGGAGTGGGGGTTGTAAGGGACGCCTGAATTTAAAAATAGCAGTATTTCGTTTTCTATTCGTTTTTCGGTAAATATGAACATAACAAAATTTGCTTATTTTCTTATTTAGAGTAACGTTTGTTATATGCACTTTTTTCGTATACCGAATTATAAACGAGATATACACTATAAACTATAGCGGGAGTAAACTATTTCATTGGGCGCTGACGACATTTCTCCAGGAACAATGTGTGGAGCAAGTAATTTGCGTATAAATATTGATATGATCAACAATTCATTCCAATTTGAACTATAAGGTACCTCACCTGGAAAAATTAATTCAAATCTATGTTAATATTTTGTCCTTAATAACTGAAATCTATGCATAATGCACAGGAGACGGGAAATATGACAATTTGGTGGACAGTGAAGACTTACATAAAAAATTAATTTTATTGTTAACAAATGCCAACAACGGGTATTAACCCTAAACACTGGGACGGGTAAATGTCAAAATATTGTGCAAAGTAAAGCCTTGCCAAAAATATACCATCACCATTCAGCCTCAAATGAATTCCCGAGCGAAGCAGGGTATCTGAGCTAGTATATATATAAAATTGTAACCTCTGTCTGTACATTGATTTATTTCGCGAAATTTCTCGATAACATTTCGTTTCACATGTCATAGACACCATAACTGCATTTTGTTTCTTTCGTGTCTGTTTGTTTGTTTGTTACCTTTTCACGCATAAACGGCTGAACCGAATTTTATGAAACTTGGTATGTATATTACTACTAGCCCAACCTAGACTTTAGGCTATATTAATATTGTCTAAGACAAACAGGAGTTTATAAGGAAGGCCTGAAATTAAAAATAGCGATATTTCGTTTCCTATTGGTTTTTTGGCAAATATGCACTTAACAAAAGTTATTTATTTTGTAATGAGTTATATATATAACATAAATATAAATGAGTTATACGCTAAAAACTATAGCGGGAGTCCACAATTTTATTTGACACAAAAGACTCAACCGAACTAAGCCAAACTCGCTATGTGAATTAATACTAACGATTTCCTTATAATAAGCCATACTAACATTTCTAGGGACGGGCAGGAGTGAGGGTTATAAGGGAGGCCTGAAATTAAAAATAGCGATATTTCGTTTCCTATTGCTTTTTCAGCAAATATGCACATAACAAAAGTTGTTTATTTTGTTATTTAAAGTAACTTTTGTTATATACACATTCGTCGTATACCGAAGTATAAATGAGTTATACGCAAAAAGTATAGCGGGAGTCATTATGAATAATCGCCCCCCCCCCGGGAATTAATTGAAAGTCCAATAAGACCTTGGAATACATCCTAACATTAACAGTTGTATAACTAATCGATAATATCTCGAATTATCAGCGGACACCAGGCCTGACAAACCTAAAGTTTCTCCTTGTACTTTGTTAATCGGCCTGTAAAGAGCAAACCGAACATCACGACGGCATTAGGAACAAATAGGAGTCTTCAAAATTCATAGTGGCAGATAAATCAATTAATAACAACAAATACGAAGGGGTTCTTTAAAATAGAGGAAGATTTATCTTGGTTCCTGCTTATATTCAGGGGGATGTGTAATGTCAATAGCTGTAATTTTAAATGGCGTGCTAATGTCCACTAATAATAAACACATGCCTGTATATCCTTATTTAATAGTTTTGTTGAAATATTTTACAGTAATACATCCTTACAATCTGCGCTTAGCACAGTCTTAATCGTCAAAGAATTGCCTTCAATATCATATTTCTTTAAATTTTTTTTTTTTTTTTACAAAATTTTACGTGACACTTTGTTATAACGAATTTCCTTCAACATATTGCAGCATTTAAAGTAGTAAATGGAATGAGGAATTGGCAGTGTAATGTGTCAAAGACACACACCTTAATGCACATGGTTGGTCAGAGAAAAGTTTTGAAGCTAATGCAAACATTTTTCCACTCTCTCGTTTTAGGTACGCATATATATATTTACACACATAGTTTCGATTTAAAATCGTTTGGCTTTGAGCCATTCTATTACTCGCTAAATTTACTATAATAATCATTAGCCCGCTGTGCCTCCGTTATCTTGGCTGAATTGAGCAACGCCAATTATTTATATTAATGATATTTAATTTGCTCAATTAGCATTTCTCAATTCTTCAAAGCATTGTGAGAAAGATCCCGATGATATTTGAGGGAAATTTTGTCCTTATTCCTACTAGGTAAGTAAGTTGGTTTAGAGTTGGAATCGTTTAATTAAGAGCTTCATATACAAGGTTTGTCTTAAACCTGGCATTCGGCATCAGCTGATGTACATTATAATACATTCTAATCGTTGAAAGACCTCAACAATGACTACTTTTCAAAAATTATTTTTTGCACAGTAATATCCACTTTATGTCTGATCCTATGATCTAAACCATCATTTTTATTTACCCTTATAATCCACTTCAATTTTACAACTATCCGATTCTTCTCTCCACAGTCAATCCTCAAATCGTATGGAAAGGTAAAATCACAGGTCTGTTTCTGAAAATAAGTTCTCATGGAATTACACAGTTATAGGCACAGGTTGTTCTTCGCAAATACCTTATGCTTTTTTCATTAAAAAAAAATTATTGTATCAAATCCACCAAACGACAATATTAAGACTGAAGTACGCAAGGAGATATTTTGTTTTGAGAAAACTATAGAAGAGAAGTTGCTATAAATAGCAACTGGCAGCTGTCCAATATTGGATAACGGAGACGTGATATAATTTCTTCTTTTTATATGCCTACTATGGCAGAGACGTTATTTGCTCATGCAATTTCTAATGGTTTCCCTTCCTATAGGACATCGTGTAACGGCTTTCTCCATTCTAAGTCCTTTATCTAATCCCATTAGTAACCATTCATCAAAATTAACCAATCGAGAAGGGAACAGAATGGAGAGTAATAAACTTTCATTAAATGCATAGCAAACAAACATATAAAATGAAAACAATATGCTGAGGTCACATCCTTATACCGCAATTCAAATGTTTGGTCCTGGCTAGTAATGAATTATTTTATCTCATTTTTTACTTCCTTATACGAAGAAAACTTAAGTCTCATGAAACTTTGGTTGTCAGAATTCAATGGATCCTTTGGCCCTCCTCTGAACTTGGACTAGTTTCGGTGTGACATCTCTATTTCTGTATCTTGCTTAACTCAAAAACCACTAGCCATCTAGACTTCTAGTCTCTACAAATGATCAAAATCCACTAAGGGGGGGGGGCGGTGAGGGTGTTTAGAAAAGGGCAAAAATAAAAAATTGCTAATTTGTCTCTACTTCTTAGAGGTACACAAGATGAGTATAGAAACCTTTTTTGTTTATCTTAATAAGATCTTCAAAGTCTGTTCTTTGGTTGTTTCTTTCACCGCCCGATGTATTGGTGTGGCGATATAGTATATTACTTTCGAAAGAAATATTTTTTTAAGTGAAGTGTCTAACACTTTTTGTTTATTTAATTTAATAGGATTTTAAGGAAGTCATGTGATCCCCCAACAGGTTTTTAAATTAATACTATTTGATTCTAGTCTTCACATTTCACTGTAAATAATGAATGAAAAAAAGAGAAACAGGTACCCATTAAACAGAGCCCAAGCCTTGGAAAAATGCAAACGGATGGAAAAGGACATACAGAATGTCGAGTTTGGCAACAAGTGCACTGCATTCCAAAATTTCAGAACGAAAAATACAATAGACCCGGATATAGAGAGCAACTTTCGTCATCCTGAAGTCGTTGCAAAAGTAAAGGATTGGATAATGCCAAAAAAAACAGGAAAACCTAAGAGCAACTTGACACATCAGAATGTAAATTTAACAAGTATGTTACCTATCGTTAATAGAATATCGAATATTAACACACTATTAAAACATTTAGTTAACTTCAGCCTACAAATAGGTATTAAGAAAAGTGGATGAGTAAATGCAAATAAAGTTGTAAACCTGTCCCTTCCTGCATTCATGGGGAAGGTTATCAGAGTATGGTAGTAGTTGCATATAGTAGCCTACTACATAATAGTATATATGATTACCTTAAGATTTTCAGTGATGAGGATCTTAATGGGGTGTACGATAAAATATATCAATGTAATGCCTACAGTTTTTCTTATTTATGTAAATATAACTCAGTATTTACACGATATGAAGGGTATATTCAGTTTGCAGTAGATCCTTCCTAACGTTGTTAATGAAGTAAATTAACGAAATCGTAAATACCACCCGTTTTAGACATCGTATTAAAAGGTACTACAGGAATCCATTTGGAGATCGTTTCGAGTAAACAAAAGTTAAGAAACGTTTTCTTTATTCTTAATAGAAAGCATTTTTCAATTTTTTGTTTCCAATTTTCTCAAAACCCACCTTCTCATGGATTAACCATATCTGGTTAATGCACGTAGGTCTATAAATTTCGAGAAAAAAAAGGAAATATTTTTCATACATGATTGAATTTCGATCGAAAGATTTTTATATGCAAGACGTTTATATGAATGTTTGTGTCATGCTTGTCTTGGAGCACTGACTTTACTGTCTGATATTCGAGTTGAGCTGGGGGAGCTATTAATCGAAAAGTTATAAGATAAGCTACTTTGGAAAGCATCTCCTTAGTTCGAAAATCAGTCTTCGCTCTCTATAGACATGCACATGTATTATATACCCCAGTAGTTCTATCACGTTATTTTATATATACGACGTTTATTACACAGGCCTCAAATCAGTGAAGGTATCGGAAACACCAACATTAGTGGGACCAAAAAGAGCTGGTACTGGAATTTCTGAGGTGATAAAAAATTCGGAGAAAAACAATGTAAATGGACCGAAGAATTTCCTAAAGGAATTTGGTTAGTTATAATTAAAATAAAGAATATTTATATTTCAAGAAATGAAACAATTATTGGAATGAATATTACACATACGTATTTGTATCTCTTTTTTTAAGGAGACTTCAAAGCTTCGAAAGACACGTTGGGGAAGAGTATATTGAATTGGGCAGTAGAACCACGAAAGCCATGCAAACCTGATCTTAAGCCTGCTGCTCCGACGTTCAAAGAAAAAAAAACAAAAACTCCCGAAAAAGCCGAATGTGCTCCAGAGATTGCAGAGGAACCACCGAAGCCAGCTGACGAAGATGCCGAAAGAGTAAAGAGAATCATGGCGAAAGAAAAAAGAATGAGATTAAAAAAAGCGAGATTGGAATGGGAAAAGGATAATGAGATCAAAGAAAGACCTCAAAAGCCAAAGGGATCATTTGGAGGTATAAAAGCAATAAAATAACCATTGAGGACTTGCATAAAACTAAAATGGGATTTGTTAATATAAAGTTCTAGAATCACTGCAGTGCGGTTGTACTTGTTCAGGGTTCCATGACAACAAACGGCAGGTTTTTTTTATAGATAGTTCTTCCCGAAGCATCAGAGATCGGAATAGAAGTCCGTCACGCAGGTTTCGCATAAACTAAGTAGATCCCCCCTGCAATGGAATGACCCAATGATGTCATAATCTGACGATAAATTCATTATTTTTTACAGGAAATAAAATTTAAGCTGGGCCTAAGATATTTAGTGGATACGTTATCTTAAGTAGAAATTGAGATAGGATTGCTTAGAGTGGGATTTCTAAACTGAACCCTGGAACCAAGATAATACAAATTCCCGGTTAATATTCAAAATAAGGAGAAATGTTCAGCAACAATAATTACAGCCCAATACCGTCATATAACATTTTTCGAACCGACGCTTCAAAATTGAGGTAAACATGGTTTTATATTTTTCTCCTTCTCCAAACTCCCATACTACCAAGTCCGATTTCGGCCAATAACGAACATAATGTCGAAATATCGAATAAATAAAAATTTAATCCTCTAAAGCATAAAGCACCTTGAAACTCACATTGTAAATGAACTCACTTATTAATTAAAGCTCCAATGAAAACAAAACGTAGTAATTATGCTGGGAATTCGACGTTTCTTGATGTTTTTTATTATTGTTAATGAGGTACGAAAATTAAAGTTTTCTTAAGGTGGAAAATTGAATAGTACTTACAACTTAATGAATTTTAGACTTAGAACAAATGTATAGAACAATAATTGTATAATATTACTTTTCCATTATACCAGATATATAATTTCCTATCTGATATTTCCCAGATATGTTCTTCGTACCTGTTCCTGAGAATAAACGAAAACCTGAGGAATTTAAAGACAACTACAGCAAATATATAAGTAAATTTGAGCAAAAGTTTCGAGAAAAATTATCTCAGAAAATTAACAATCCGGAGAACAAAGAGTCTGATTATTCAGGTTTCTTTAATAAGTTAATTGTTTTATTTAGTATGCATAAGAAAAACGCATTTTCGTGATTCTCGTGACTATATTATCACAAAATGACTATTTAGGGCAATAAGCTAATATAAAATAGACGTTGCTGATAATAGTGTTGCAAGCAATAACCACAATAAATAAAGAGCAAGTATAGTAAATAGATTTATCCCCAATAGTAAACACAAAAAACATAATTAAAGCGACTGCAACATTCTTAATAACTGAATATGTAAAACTCAACAATCTAGAACACAAAATAATTAGACAAAAAGAAACTTTGTCTTTATATATATATATATATATATATATATATATATATATATATATATATATAATTCTAGCATACGTGTGTATGTCACTGAACTCCTCCTAAACGGCTGGACCGATTTGAATGAATTTTTTTGTATGCGTTTGTGTGACGCCCTGGATGGTTCAGATTCACTAATCAGCCGGGCTTTGGCAAATATGTACAGAATAAAAGTTGTTTATTTTGTTATTTAGAGGAACTTTTGTTATATTCACTTTTGTCGTATAACAAAGTATAAACGAGATATAATTAAGTAGCATTGGTTTTAAACATAATATTATTAAATTTAATATCCTAATTACTTGAAATATCATGCAGGACAAAGTCTGTCGGGTCCGCTAGTATATATATATATATATGAATTTACAGAACATACACCTACTCTATATCTTAGAATTAGCCAAAGAGATATAAAACAGTCATTATAATATTCACTCCCAAAAAAATTCATTTCTGAAATGAATTCACAGATTTTGTAAAATATATGAATGATAAAGCATTTCTTTCTCTCGGCTAAATTAAAAAGAGTCTAAATTTGCCAGAGGCTGCATTAGTGCTTTCATAACTAGTTGATTTTATTTTGGATACCCATTGATAATGTTTTATTTTCAGGTTACACTTCCGATCCTACTCAAAAGCGAAATAATACTTTAAGGGATGCATACTACGAATTATTTAAGGAATCTACAAAGAAGAGTCTCCTAGATAAATTAAAAACCGATCTAAGATTGTGAAAACTGAATCTCCTATCCAAATGAAAGAGTAAAAAAAAAATATATAAGTAAATGGTATAGATTAAAATGTGTATACTTTCAGTTGTTATTGTTATTCTTTAACGACCGTTTAAAATGCGGGCAGATGAGTTGCATATTAAGGCTAAGGAGCATATGAGTCTCAGAGTTTTAATCTCACTGTAGTAATTATAACCACCAAGCTGGGAACCACCAGATCAAATTACTCCACAGAGATGTCAGAGGTTATTTGAAGGACAAGGAGGGAATATATTGAAATAAAACTAAAGGAATCAAATTTTAAAAAAAATGAATGTGATCGTTCGGCTTGACACAAACGCATCCTTCATGTTCAAACTGGTCTCTGCCCCTTCGGCCTTAGTGCATAGGCAGAGTGTTCAGCCCAGTAGCATCTCTCGAGGCACGTCCTGCGCTCTGACAGTAAATTTTAATTTTAAGATATATATGTAAATTGTAATGTGTTCTATTTTAAATAAATATGGCATCGTTAATGCATTTTATAGTGGTTTTCTTGTTATATTGGTAGTTTTTAAGCACAACTTGATATGTACATTTTTAACAAACCAAACTCCTTATTTATGAGCTTCTAATGCTTGTAGCTCTGATGATGAGAATATAAATTCCTGAAAGCGCTAAGCGTTTTTAAAAATATAAATTGTGAGAGCCACAAAATGGACTTCTTGATAACCTGATTCGTCACCCTTGCCACCAGCAGAAATAGAAATAGCAAAGTAATCCCTTTATTGCCATCTAATAACTGTCAAGAGACGCATGTATCGATTGGCTACTGGACGAATGTTTGTGAATTTATTAACGTTCATGGATTCAAATAAATGTGCTTTCCCGTCAAAATTTACCGGCTCCATCATATTAGCATAGGTGAAAAAAGCCCTTCGCCCACGTGCGTTGCGTGTTTTCATATATCTCAAATCTATATTGTTCAATTATATCTATAGAGCTAACAGACAAATATATATATATATATATATATATATATATATATATATATATAGTTTTGAACGGACTTCATTTTCGTCATCTCCTGGGAAGGATCGTTGGACATTTGAAGAACAATTTCGAAAATCGCGTCATGAGCAACGACCTCAATAGCTGATTTCCTTTAAGGGAAATCTGCTAAAATGTGATAAAATTATATCTAGACTTAGTTATGTAATTTCATAGAAGAATGAAATTCGGTGGTGACCGAAGTCTGAAATAATTACCTTATTTTGTTATACGTCTTTGTGGTTAAACTGTTCTTTAAAACAAATATTAGTCAAGATATTGCAGAATGTGTGTTTTCCACTCCCCCTCCCCTCCTAGTTGAAAATTCTGTATCTCATATAGCCTACGTTTAACCATGTATGTCAAATACAAAAGCCCATAGAATTTTATGTACATTGGCTTCTCATTTGGGAGAAATAAAAAATTGTATCTTTTCGTAGGCCATTTTTATCTCTGGATGTTACCATTATCGAGGTATTGCAGCAGGTGGGAAATCTGATTAGTTTACTCTGGAACTATGTGACGGGCGTTTATTAATACGTTGATGGTTGATTTGAGAGAATATTTGACTTGTGACCTATACTATTCTGTTATGGTGATTTACACACACACACACACACACACACACACACGTGTGTGTGTGTGTGTATTTGTGCGTGTAGATGCTTTTGAGGTCTGAGCTTGAAATAGAAAGGATTCACGATTTTATCGTAAGTTAATACGTCAATCTTAACTCAATTGATAAACCTACAGTCGTTAATTCAATTCCCCCAAGAGTAATAGAGATTTATTTCTTGACAATCTCACTAAATTAAATTCTTAATAAACAAAGTGTACCTAAGCGTTATTAAATATCACACTAATTTTACCATCACGAAGACCAAACCGTTCCAATTTCCATCTAGAATTTATTAAGCTACCCTTAAACTAATTTTTGAGGTTATTTCTTTTTTACAGAAATGAATTCCTGTAAATCTATTCTCATACAAGTTGCTCTTCTTCAACTCCGGCGTTTTAAATTTGAACTTAATTTTATTCGGCTAGTGCTCGTTGGCCATGTATGTAATCCGCCCTCATTCTTGAAATTCTGGCTGCTTAACATTTTACAAACTCCTTTGCCTGATACATTACAGTTTTGGATTACTCATTTCTTTTTCTTTTGAAATGTATTTAAAACCATTGATATACAAAACAAGGGACCATCAATTATATACAATCTAGGCCATGATATAAATTTGATACACCACTTACCTATAACGTAGTAAAATATTTCACATTCTTAAATGAGCCACATGCTAACATTCAAACAGTGAATACAAGCGTCAACATGGTTAAATTTTAAAACAGATCACGCTGATATTGAAAGGTAAGATTACGTTAATTTGTTAACTAACAATAAAATACATTTTGTAAAATTGTCAAAAATTAAAATGAAAAGGAGAATTAAAGAGCATCTCCATTTACGATTTACTCAGCTAACCTTTTCAACCGGCTATACGATAGTTCATCATAGGTATATTTGTCTACTTTTTCATTTCTATTACAATTAGTTGTGAAGGTAACTAGTCAGATAAACTGATATCTGAAATAAAATAAAATCTAAATGAAATATTTTGCTTGAAATGAAGATCTTAAATGAAAAATACCGAACCGTACCCAACTTCATTTAGGCTGATATCCCTTAAGAAAAATCAGTTATTGAGGTTGTACTCATGACGCGATTTTCGAAAAGTTTCTTCAAATGTCTATCGATCCTATTCAACAGATGACGAAATTGAGGATCGCTCAAAACTATATATAAATAAAAACGCTCTAGCGTTCGAAATTTTTGTTTGATAGTTACCAAACTCGATATTTAAACCTAAAGGTATAGTTCATTAATGGCTAAATATCGAAAAGTGGGGAGGGAATTAGTGAGGAGTTTTGAAATATCTCCGTTATTATATGTTGAGTCAAAAAATTGTACAGAACAAAACTTATTGAAAATTCAATGGAAGGATCAAAAAGGTCAAACACCTCCACTCTCAAGCAGTCACGCCGGAGATGTGGCTCTATAGGGACCAACTCTAGAGCACTGATGATGGGACGGTTCGCCCCGAAAGTACTTTGCCTGTAATAAAGAAGTATTAAGAGTGGAGGTGTTTGACCTTTTTGATCCTTCCGTTGATGATGGACCTCCACCAGCCAGCACAAATCCAGAGTTATTGAAAATTGTTTTTCCTTTAAATCTTGTTACATACGTTGTTTCTGTGTCTTGAATATTTACCGGGATTTTTGTACTTTGTTTTTAGTTTTTCAGCACTCAGACATACTTATTTCCTCCTAAAAAAAAAAAAAAAAACCATGAAAGGCTGTGAAGTACAGTTCCAATACCTCTTCTAGTTTTCGAGTAATTGATATCAAAATATTTTATGTGTTTCTATATTTTTTCAATGAACGCTCCTATATTTATTCCGCCAAAACATATTTTTAAAATTTTGATTTAAAATGTGTATTACATAATAATTCTTAGATTTAAAACTATCATTAGTGAACAATTTCTAGAGTGGTATATTATAAATAATAGTGTTTGCTAATTACATAATCTTATATAGTGTTATATATACTTTTTAGGAAAAAATGTTCTCCAACACATTTCATGAAGGAAATAAGACATGTTCAGAAAGGTACCTTCCAGCATGGGTTCGAACTGATCCAGAAAATTTGAAAAAACAGAATAATAAACCCAAAATAGGTACTTTCAAAACATTCACAACATTTAAAGTGTTATAGCCTCAATGTTTATCAAGTGATTTTATATATATAAGATTGTAACGTCTGTCTGTACATTGATTTTCTTTTTCTTTTAAATTTCACGATACTTTTTCGTTTCACATCGAATTTAAACGATATCAACCATTTTTGGCCTTGATGTCTTTCTGTTGGTTACTTTTGTCTCCCAAACTACTGAACCGAATTTTATGAACCTTGGTAAGTATATTATTACAAACCCAACCGGAATGCGGGGATCATCTTTTGAATATTTCAATGTTACAAATATGAATATAAAACACAAATGTCATCTTATTATGACCAGATGATAACAAATAATTAAAATATAAATATGTTTAAGATACAGAGAGTAATTAAATGATGCAAGTAATCAAAAATATATCATTATTACCTAGAAATATATGTAAATAATAATAATTATTTCTTTTTAACATTAATTTTTAAGCTTATTTCATTTCCAGAAAAGAAGAGACCAAAGAAAAAGCGGCCATTACAAAGCCGCAAATATAGCCTCTACACGTTGCGGGAAACCTTAGACGATAACATCATCCAGAAATTAGAGGAAGCAGATTTGTTAAGACAACAGATTGGTTAGCTTTAATCTATCAATAAATAATTAACATAAGCCCTAATAAATAAATGTGAACTTGAAAGTTTAAGAAAAAAAAAGAGATAAGGTCATTTATTCCAAGACCGATTATGAAAGGTAAATGAGCAATTAATAATCCACTCTGCCTACCTAGTTAACCCTTTTCGGGGTGTGTTGGAGAGGATGAAGGATCTAACTACAGAAGGCACCAACAAAATAGGCGTAGCCTAACAAAATCAATTCTATTGTACCAATATAAAAATAAAATAATCTAGTAATAAAAATGTCAATTATATGTTTCCTAATTTCTTCTGGTAAAAAAATGATAATTAATGACCACTCTTTATGTCATGGACCTCTTTGGTACAGCTGGCTTGGCCTGACGTTGACCTCGTTGGAATTATATGGTTGTAGGTATACCACTGTTCCCTTCAAGCCGGTAAAACTCAAATATATTGTCTGTCCTACCTGTGGCAGTCAAAGTGACGTCTCGGAGAATAGGGACGTAGGACGAATGAGAAAACACAGGCTCTACATTAACTATAAAACTTTGAACTGCGCAGCCCTTTCGGTTAACAAGGCAGAACACAGAACTTTGCGAGAACAGCTCATCAGCACTTATCGATTATCGACACAGCCGACTTAATAGGTAGGAGAATTTCCGCTACACCCTCCTTAGCCTATAAAGCTAAGTGTCGACTTGAGACATAATCTCGAGAGAAAGTCTCGAGAATGGTCCCAGGTTCTTATCCATTTGAGATCTCTTGCGATCTCGAGACTGGTGCGGGAGATTGACAGAGACTTTAGTCTCGAGACCAAGACATTTGTGTGTCGACTTGAGACACATCTTGCAGTATTCTGTGTGACACCAAGATAGAGAGTTATATTGCAGTTTGATTGTTTGTGGTTTTAAGCATTTTTATTTTGCAAAATGGATTCGCGTCAGCCCATAGCTTTTTTAATTGCATATAAGATTGTACAAAAACGGAAAATTAAAAATAAAAAAACAAAGTGCTGGGTAATGAAATGGGTCATCGAATTAATTTGGGAGCCGGTTCAACACTCATTAATGAGTTACGGTTGGAGGATGCACATCAGTTTCAAAATTTTATTCGGATGTCTGCAGTGCAATTCGAACAATTATTAGATTTAGTAAAACATCAGATTATCAAGCAAGATAAAAAAAATTGCGTGATGCAATTCCTGTACATGACAGATTAATGGTCACAAATCACAATGAATTTTTTCGCCATTTCTTCATATGCACTAATTTTCAAATCTCGATCTCTGTATAATTTGTGTTTAATATTCCACAAAAATTCCTTTTCCTCATAAATATTAATCAAGTTGAAAATTTCTTCGTCTGCCCACTCCCGTACACTCATTTTACCAAATGTTATAAACACAAAAGAATAAATTTTGAAAAAAAAAACTACCCTCTTTGATATCAATCTCCTAATTAAGTTGCAGACTGAGGTCTTAGCTCTTCCAACATTGCCGGAAGACTTGAGACTAGAGCCCGAGAGTAGGAATGAGCCTGTCCACTCGTGACAAATCTTGTCTCAGAGACAAATCTTGTCTCGGATTATTTCCTAGCAACTCCATTACTACTTTCACACTAGTAAATACGATTTTACCATAGAGACGATCTGGTGCACAGTATTAAACAGCTTTGAAATATTGTAAATTCATTTTTAAAAACTGCTTCTCAAGTATAGAATGTAATTTACTTTAGAAATTATGGCACTTTTTGTTTTCCAGAATTGCATTCCTTCAATGTCCACTATAAAGCGGGCTGTAGCAGAAAGCCGGTTTGGAGAAGGACATAATATAAAGTAATGGCATATCTTAATTTCAGATACTCACTTAAATGGAGTACTTTCACATAAAATCAAGCTTAAAGCTCTAAGAAAGTCTGTTCTAAAAGAGTACGAAGATGACTATATCGAAAACGAAGTACTAGACGAAACGAAAGAGGAAGAAGAGATTCGACCAACAGATGACAATTTTAAAAGAAAAATCCAGAAACAGACTTTTACAAGGAAACAATTATTCAGAGATAGACTGAAATGGGAAAGATTGAATGAATGGAAAAATCGTCCGCCATCAAGAAACACTTATTCAAGAGACTTCTTAACCTGTATGTACGGCTAAATGTAGAAAATGTATCTAGGTATAAATGTTGTAAAATGTTTTTTACACCTAGCGAGAAATCCAGCAAATCATTGTACATTGCATTCTAGCGGACAGAAATTGAAACCATAAAAGTCAAATCTTCAGCAGGTGCCAAAATAAAAACATCATACTTGCTTACTCCCTTCTGCATTTATTGCTTAGGAACTTCTGCATGTAAAAGTAATTTCTCTAATTACAGTTTTAAACTGCATGGCACCTTATTGCAATTAAAATTGTGAAAAGTGAATGAAATTTCGTATCAAAAAAGTTTCAAGTAGTAATTAAATATATGCAATTTTTCAGCCATACATATCTGCATTAAAAAAAAAAAAATCAGTCTGTTACTCAGAGGCTGCTAAACTAAGCAGTCTTCCCACATGGCTTACGAAACTCTATTTCTCCCTTGATAGTTATAACATATAAACATGATATGGTTGTGAGGTGTTATGGATTAGAGTGAAGATTACATGAGTTGAACGTGTGTTAAATGTTAAAGTGAAGATGTGTGGATTAAAGGTTGCAAATAAAAATTAATAAATACCAAAGCCTCCGATTATTTATGAGTTAGGGGAAAATGCATATAACATCAGAGAGAACGTCTTAGAACCTTACTTTTGTTAGAGAATTAACTCTCTAACTATTAAGTCCCTCTCTCTCTCTCTCTCAGTCTCTCTCTCTCTCACACACACACACACACACATATATATACACCTTTAAAAAGCCCTTATTTCCATCATCTATTAGGTAAGATCATTGAATATTTAATTTTTTTTTTAGAAATATTGTAATTAGAACAAAAACGTTTGTAATTGTACGTCTTTTGGTAATAGTCTATTCCCTGACAAAAATGTCCTATTAAAAGTTTGAGAGTGTGCATACATGATAGAGCATACCAGTATACCCTAAAGGATTTCGTTCATCCTCTACCTCAGATTTTACTATAATTTTAAAATAATTCACATCTTCTGTTTCAGATTTAGGGCAAGTAAAGCTTCCAGGAAAAAAACAAAATGTAAATGAGTTAGAAAATTTATACATTGCGTATCAAGAACTGTCTTTACAACCAGAGGAAAAAATAAAATCAAACAAAGTAAATGATCGAAAACTTGTTGAATCAATTAAAACCACTATTGACAACAATAATCCATGTAGTGAAAACAAGAAGGAAACTGAGGAATTTCAAGAATCTGGGGAAAGAGATTTAACACATGATTTGAAACATAGCTCTGAAAGTGGTATGGATAAATAAAAAAAAATTGCGTTATGAGTACGATCTCAATAGCTGATTTCCCTAAAGGGAATTCTGCTGAAAGGTGTCATACCCTAAGCCATACAGGATTAGCTGCGAGGGCACAAGCCCCTAAGCGGCTTCCTGTTTTAGCAGATTTCCCTTATTCTATGTAACAATAGATACCAGGCAAACGACTGGTATTTTTTACAGACCCTTCATTTTTTTTTTGTTAATTTAAGTAATGAAGAAAATGCACCATTAGTAAATATGACATCTGAATATTGAAACAGATAGTTTAATGGTTTTTATCAAAGATAGCAAGTACAACTACAGGAATTATATATTTCAGAAGGCTGAATTTTAGATGATTTATGCAGGATGTATGCTAATGAAGATAATGAATATATGCTATAGTATATCTAGCATAGAAAGATATATCTTCATTTACTTTGAGAGGCTTGATGATGTCTTACAATCAATTCAAATAAATTTGGCCAAATTATCAATTCTTCACCTTTAGCTAGTAAATAATATGGAGATACACTATACAGCCCCGGACTGGCAGCTCTGTGGGCCCTCGGCGAAATTACACGTGCCCCCCCTAGTGGAATATTTTTAATTGAAATTAATAAAATATGTATCTGATGACTTTGATGCTATAAAATGCGCATATATGATTCATACAAATATTTATTATAGGATTGCAGTCTATTACAAAAATTAATAAATCTAAATTTACCTGAAATAATAATTCAGGACATTAGTTCCTTACAAAACATTACCAATGTTTAAAAAAAAAAAAGTCTAAGAATAGCGTAAAGTGCGAAATACAATCGTAACATTTGATAATGAAAATATGTATCAGGCATGTCTTCACAAATGTAAATAAATATTACTTGGGGTGTTAATTAATAATAAAATTGATGACTTTTTAAATTTAGTTTTTTTCTTTTTCTCATTAGAGGCCCGTGGCCAGTCCGGCGCTGATATTATAGTATATCTAGCATATAACGATACATATTTCTTTACTTTGAGATACTTAATGGTGCCTCACAAAGTAAACGTAATTACATACTATTAAAAATAGAGGGGTTGGGTAAATTTAAGACTAAAACACAAAAGATAACTTGGCAGGACTGGCACTCATTGCTATGAACACCAAAATCAGGGGAAAGAGCATCTTACAGGTGATAAGTGGGAATGAGCATATATGGAGCCTGCATCTGGCTTTTCGATTTCTTGGCATTATTTATCTACGATTATCTTTCCTGTTATATAATATGCTCTTGTAAAACTGAGTAGAAATCTAAATATTTTCCTGGTTTTCAATTCTTCTCGAGAGATAAGCATCTTTAATCAGTAAATATAGATTAGTAAGACATTTAAAGTTTATTATAGTTTTCGAATAATTCACTTCGTTCTTTAAGAAAAACGAAATCAGCGTTCATTTGTATGGTCAATAAAATATGTTTAACCAGTATTAATGAATCCAATTAGACTTTCATAATATTAAAAACATTTGTCATAGATTACGAGGAACGAGAAAAGACAATACGAAGAAATTCAAAGCTAAAATATTCTTTGTTACCTAAAGAAAAAGTAAAAAATGATTTGACGTCAATGTTTCACTATGTAAGCAATGACATGCCACTTATGAAAAATTCAGGAGTAAGCAAACACAAAAACACAGAACAAATAAATGTTGCTGAAGATAACTTTTCTCTGAAAAAGAAATTGTCTCTAGCATCTGTTTTTCGAAAAAGAGCCTCGTTGAATTCCCTGACTAGTGTTAGAATAAAAAGGAACAGGAAGAGTAATAAATTGATCTAAGCATTAAATGTTCAATATTTTATTATTTCTGATTAAAATATAAGATTTAAATGACCCATGTTTCATTAAATTATTAAACTAAAGAAAGTTAATTTCAATTGTCACTGCATTTTATAAACCACATTATTCGAAGCTTAAATACCATAAATTATTTTCAAGACACCTTTATTATACGAGATAAATACAAATATGTTATGGTGACCCCTCCCCTTCTTATGTTCTTGGTCAACTAAAGTTTGATTGATTCAGATAAAAATAACTCTGATCCATTACAAATTACAATACTAGATATAGTAAATAGTTTTCAATAAAATTAATATGTTATATTCTGAAATATTTCAGTAATTGTTTTTCTTTCCTGTTGGATTTTGGCACACCTGGTTGTTTACGTTTCTGATGCTTCCCGTCTGGATGTTTCTTATTATCGTTTGTATTTATTCACTTAATATTCGCGGTGGTGTTGTGTTACTGGTATGTAGATTTATCCATTGTTAAACATCACGAGGGAAATCTGCTTAGTTTACGCAGCCCCTGCGTGACGGAATTTTGGTTATATACTTAAAATTACATATATACATAACACTGTAATAGTGCAGAGGAGAAAGCAAATACACAATTTCACAGAAAATAATTTAACATAATTAACTGTGTTAGCCTCTCCAAGAACTTCCACCTGCTTGCGTGGCATCAACACTGGTTTACTTTAATTATTTATTCAAAACATTAAACAACTCGAATTTTCTAGTAATTTCTATACATGGTGTAAATAAATAACAGTGGTACCCTAACAATAACTTAATTTATATTCTAAAAGCGAGGTAAGGGATAGAGATGGTAGTCCAGTCTCTAAAAGCATATTGTCTTTTGTTAAATAAACATTACCAAGTAATATTTAATAGTTATTGGTAGTGTATAGTCATTTCAATAATGTCAACACATCGCAGAAAATAATATTATATATACTACAATTTAAGAGTTTGATTCCGCACAACATCTATCACACGTTGTGCAAATTCAGCATGACTGTTTAAATAATACAATAAATAGTATATTTATATCCTAGAGTGGCGAGTTCAATTCCCACCTGGCTAATAAGAATTTATTTAGTGACGGAATTCATTAAATAAAATCCATAGTTCCGCCCTGGATAGAAAAGTGTGGTAACCTGTAGATAACCCGTCCCAATTAGCCTTAGTTGCAAAAAGTGGACGTTTATAAATAATATATATTATACAAATAAAATAATTGAAATTCTCTTATAGTTTAAATTTCTATTGGAATGTTATTCTCTAATTAAAATATTTTGTAATTGAGTCCCGCTATAGATTTTTGCGTACATCTCATATATACTTCGGCGTACAACAAAATTGTATATAACAAAAGTCGCTGTAAATAATAAAATAAACAATTTTGTTATTTGCATGTTTGAAGAAAAACCAATAGTAAACAAAATATTGCTATTACTAATTTCAGGCCTCCCTTACAACCCCCCACTCCTGTTCATCTCTGAGACTATTAGTATAGTTAATGCCAACCCACATACGGAGTTTAGTTGAGTTTGGATTAATCTTTCTTCTTATTTAAAAATGTAGATGTCAGCTTCAGTTTTTTAGCATGTATCTCGTTTATTATTTGGTACAAAAAAAACATGTAAATAACAAATTAAACAACTTTTTTTTATGTGCATGTTTTCTGAGAAACCAATAGGAAACGAAATATCGCGGTATTTCGTATCAGACTTCCTTTATAACCACTAACCATGTGAGTTATAGCGTTGCCTTTAATCTCACGTGGTAATCCTAGAGTGGCGAGTTCGATTCCCGCCTAGGCAAGGGAATTTATTTAGTGACGGAATTCATTAAATAAAATCCTTAGTCCCACCCTGGCTAGAATTGGGTGGTAACCTGTAGATAACTCCTCCCAATTAGCCTTAGTTGCAAAAAGTGGACGTTAATAAATTATAACCATCTTTCCTGTTAGTTCCTAATAATAGTGTTGCGAAAACGTACATGTAAAATTAAACATAGTTAATCGCATATTTTAAGAAAGACGAAGTAGATGAAAGGAGACGACCGTTCTCGGCAATACCCGCCTGGGATCTAGACGTTTCTCGGCATTCCTCTTTGATGTGTTACGCCAAGCTATAAAAGGACCCAGCCCGCCTCGAGTTAGTTAATGACCGGAATCAGTATACTTAACTATAACACATGTGGACTGACGCCACGTCTACAGGAAGTGGACTTATTACTGAGAAACTTACAGCCACCATAGCCATACTAACCGACACACGACTCAAACGGGGGAAGCCCGCAAGTTTTGTAGGATACACACTACACAGACAAGACACAACAGAGAGAGTAGGCGGCATAGCGATCGCCGTCCGACACGGCATCACTCACAGACGAATTGACCCCATCATACCCCCACAGGGACTATACTACGTACTCACACTACAAATAAAACTCAACAAACAATACATACTGCCCGGTATGTATCGTAGGCCAAACGGACGGCTCAGACAACTGGGACTAGCTCTAAACGAAATCTCACTTTACAGACAACACCTACTCATAGGAGACTTGAACGCTAGACATACTGCCAGGTACAATACTAGAAACAATAAGGCCGGAAATTTAGTAGCTAAATACCCACTCACCATGTGTCGATACATGGATACATACCAAAACCCGAACCGTCAAACTACATATACAATAAGGCCGACTGGAAACAGTACAAAGGCCTATTACACGAACGAACGCCACCCATTACCCCACTACTGGATACAGACGCACTAGACACTGCAATCACACAACTCATAAAACGCACAGAAGACACTTCTTCCACAACCGCCCGGCCTCCGACGCCCCCAGGACACATCATGTCACTCATTAAACAGAGACAAAATATACAAAACATATGGCACCGTACCCGAAACAAAGCATATAACACGACACTAAACACCCTCACTACACAAATACGCACACTCATGACACAATGGAAAACGTCACTCTTGCATGAGCAATTACACAAGACACAGGGGGTTTCCGGCTTTTCTGGAAACTCCTTCGCAGCCGGGTTAAAAAGACCAGCAGGGTTAAAATCCACAGGGATGACAGATTACTGACAGAGACAGAACAGGCTAACGAACTCGCTACTACACACTATATGCACGGTCGCGGACTAGGGACAGATCACCCGAATACAGGCTGACCGCACAAGTCACTTACATGTACGTATCGCCTAAGACACTGACAGCAATACTCAGACGCACACACAGTAACAAATCTCAAGGACAAGACCGGGTACAGACTATACTACTCAAACAACTGCCCAGGAAAACACAACACTATTTAGTACACATATAAAACTCATGCCTTAGACTCAGACACTTCCCGGGCCAATGGAAACACCCCACAATTACACCAATACTCAAAACCGGGAAGCGCGGCAGAACACTATAGGCCCATAAGCCTTCTGTGTTCTGTGCCCATAAACCTCTCTAAGATATATGAGTAGATAATTCTCCCTGCCGAACAGTTCGGTTCCGCGTACGACACAGCTCCGAACACCAGCTGGTAAGGCTCCAATCATACATCACTAACAACATGAACATGAACCATACCACAGCACTCATATCCATCGACTGCACTAAAGCTTTCGACTCTGTCACCCATAAAAAACTGCTCACAAAACTCAGAACAAACAGATGCCCAGAACAACTCTATAACATCAAACACTCCTTAAACGGACGTACTATGACTGTTAGGGTAGGAACAAGCCTCTCGCGCCCACAGCCTGTCCCTTGTGGCGTGCCGTAAGGGTCAGTGCTAGCACCTATACTGTTCAACATATACACAGGACACATCGTCGGCAAACAATAAACACATGCAAAAATAGCCGCCTATGCCGACGATATCGCGATATATCCATATCACATAAACACGCACTCACACTCGCCGAGAGAGCTTGTAACGACGTGACAAAAGGACTGAATGACATAAACATCACAGTAAACCTGACAAAGACAGGCGCGTGACTCTTCACCTTCGGAAAGAGTAGCGGACCCTCGAAACGCCCCGGTAGCTTTAGGATACAAAACAATAAAACTATTAGAACAGATCAACTACCTGGGAATCCAGCTAGGGAAACACCTAACATGGAAGCTAAAGCAGGTCAGGACAAAAGCCCGCTCCCTTGGTCTCACACTCAGACTGAAGAAACTAATATACATTGGAGTCTTACGTCCCACACTAACATACGGAACAACCCTCTTTCGATTTCTTCTTCCGTCTACTCTTACACAGCTTCAAAACTCTATACTGAAAACTAACACATATAATATATTCTTGAGACAAACCAAAGCACCAGACCTACACCAACTGCTCAACATACCCACAATCGCCTCTTTCATCAGACGACGCTACAACAAATTCTATGACGGACTACAAAGAACCGACAACCCACTGTTCGACGACTTCCCAAGACCGGTACCACCAGAAAGATGGCAAGGACCAACAATCCTCACTACAAGACTAGTAGACCTACTGAAACAATAGACACAAAAGAGGCAAGTCACCTACACACAGTCTTCTAAATCACAACACTCACATTGACACTTAAACAATAACACATCTATCTCTATTTACTAACCCTTTCTCCTATTAGCCTACTCTTGGACTATCCTTCGTTTTACTCTACCTGCTACCTGTCAGTATGGACTGTGACCCTGCGCAGATCATCTTCAGCACTTCTCCTCAGACAACCAGCACTCGGACTCCTATCTACAAAACCGCCTTAAAATGATAATAAATAAATTACAGAAAAAAGGCAATCCTCACCAAAAATCCTTATCCTATCCTACATGACAGCCCGGTATGTACGTGTATGCCTTCCTAACAAACCCCTACTCCTGTTCGTTCCTAAAAATGTTAATATAGCTTATAGTCAAAAATATGGAGTTTCGTTGATTTCGATTTAATCTTTCGTGTTCTATAACATTGTTGACCTCTCTATAGCTTTTAGCGTATAACTCGTTTATACTTTGGTATATGACGAAAGTGTATGTAACAAAAGTTACTCTAAATAACAAAATAAATAACTACTCTTATGTGCATATTTGCCGAAAATCCAATAGGAAACGAAATATCGCTATTTTCAATTTCAGACCTCCGTTATAACTCCCACTCCTGTTCGTCTCAGAGATTATTAATAAGTCTAAGTTAGGTTAGTAGTAATATACATACCAAGTTTCATTCATTTCGGTTCAGCTGTTTATATGTGAAAAGGGAACAAACAATCAAACATACACGAAAGAAACAAAATGCAGTTATGGTGTCTATGACATGTGAAACGAAAAAGTATCGTGTAATTTCAAGAAAAAAATAAGTGTACAGACAGATGTTACTATTTTTATATATATATATATATATATATATATATATATATATATATATATATATATTTGCGAAAATTAAATACATGAATAATCCTTCAGAGAGAGAGAGAGAGAGAGTCGCGTATTTGCAAAGTGTGACGTAGATCAAAGAAGCCGACAGAATGTCCTAGGTCCTATCAGTACCTTCCAGCCAGACGTCGAGGGGTCCAGACAATTCCCCTTTGATGTATCCCGACAAGCTATATAAAGAAGGACCTGCCGCGAGCGAGTCAGTCGTATGCTCAGCGATCTTGATGGTCACATCAGTGCTACATTGCGACTTAGTGCAGTGCGGTAAACTGTTTTTAGAAGAAGAACAGTGTTGTGCCGTGACTGTAAGTAACAGTTTAGTGCCGTGTTTAAGACAGTGCAGTGCCGCGAAGTAAAGGACAGTGAAGTGCCGCGAAGTCAAGGATAGTGCAGTGCCGTCTTGTGAATTTCAGTGACCGTGAGTGAATTGTTGGACTGTGTAATGTGAAGAACAGTGACGCTATCAGTGTATACTGTAAGTAGTAATTAAGAATAATTACCAAGTGTATTGTGCATTGTGAAATAAATTGTGCAGTGATAAAAACTGTGAAACTTGCGAGTATTTAATTATAAATAAAATGAAGTTTGAAGAACTAAAAGTGGAACAGCTGAAGAAGGAGTTGGCTAAACTGGATCTGCCAACAACAGGAAATAGGGCTGAATTACAAAGGCGGTTGGCAGATGAATTCCAAAGACGAGGGATCGATATAAGTGCATACGAGTTTGCCGATAAAGAAGACATTGCTGTAAGTACTCCTATGTCAAGCTGCAATCTAGATTTAAATTCAATTTTAGCCACTATGATTAAAAATAACCAGAAAATCTTAGAAGGTTCTAAGAGTAATAGTGAGAAAATATTAGCGGAAGTCAGACAAGAATTCCAGGAAGCTTCTAAGAGTAACAGTGAGAAAATATTAGCGGAAGTCAGACAAGAATTCCCGGAAGCTTCTAGAGCTAATTACGAAAGATTAGAAGAAGCATCTAGAGCTAATTGCGAGAGGTTAGAAGAAAAATTCCAGGAAGCTTCTAAAAGTAACAGCGAGAAAATCTTAGCGGAAGTCAGACAAGAATTCCAGGAAGCTTCTAGAGCTAATTGTGAGAGACTAGAGGAACTTCAGGAAGCTTCTAGAACAACAAACCAAAAACTCCACGAAATATCAGAAGTATTGGGCAAACGAGTGGAAGCCATTGAGCAGAGAGTAAGCGGTTTTGATGAAAAAGTGAATAATGTTGAAGAGAAAGTGTCCAATCTAGGAAAGAAGGTAGACGATGAAATACGTGAGCTACAATTCCAAATGGATAATCTACAAGTTCGAGAGGGCCCGGTAAGACTCATTTCAGAACATTCCAGTAAGATAAAGACTCCAACCTTTGATGGTAGCGTACCACTTAGAGTCTTCAAATTCCAATTTGAGACAGTGGCCAACAAGACTGGATGGAATAATGAAAAAAAAGCGGTAGAACTGAAGGGAACTGCTGCAGAAATCCTGGAGAGTTTACCGTCAGCTTGTAGGAATAATTATAAGGACATTATGTTGGCACTACAGCGCAAGTTTGGCGGTGAGCATAAGCGAGAACATTACAGGATGGAATTAAGGGGCAGAATGCAGAAACCGAACGAGACGCTACAAGATTTTGCCATGGAAATCGAACGTTTAGTGCAGCTGACTTACCCAGGTGAAAATCATCCATTCTTGGATCAGTTCAAGATTGAAGCATTTGTGAATGGTATACGAGATCCAGACGTTAAATTCGCGGTGTGTGCTATGCAAAAATCATCCTTTGCTGAAACCATCTCTTATGCGCTAGCCCAGGAGACCTCTTGGGACGATTTGTTTATGAGTTTGGTGATTCCTGTATCTATAGATATTTCTTGAATTGTCCAAGGTGGAGTTGAGTCGAATTCATCAAGACTGTTTGAGTTTTGTAATAGTTTGTCTGTTATGTTACTCAGCCTAATTCCAATAGGTTTTGGTGTTGTGGGGTTTTGGTCGTATAGCCGTGAGTAGAGAGGGTGTAATATACTCTGAAATGTCGGGTGACCTCTCTGTGTCACTAGTTTGGATAAGTATTTAGCTGCCAGTTTTTGCCTTCTGAATGTCAATGGTGGGATTCCGGTTTCAGCACACAAGCTTATTGCTGGGCTAGAGCGGAAGGCTCCTATGGATAAACGTAGCCCAGCATTATGAATTGCACCTAGTTTGCATAATTTATTGAAGTTTGCTGAGCCGTATACAAAACTGTCATAATCCAATTTAGACAATACCAGAGCTTTGTATATTGTTAGCGTGGTATTCCTATCTGCTCCCCATGACGTGTTAGCAAGTACTTTAAGAATTTTAAACCTTTCAGATGCGCTTTTTTTGAGGTTGTCTATATGTACATTCCATGTCAGTTTGCTGTCGAGAGACATACCTAGGAATTTAGCATGGTTGACATATTCTATTAGGGTGTCCTTAAGATAGAGATGTGGTAAATCATTTAAATTTCTGCGCCTTGAGAATATTATGCACTTCGTTTTTTCGGGGGAAAAGAAAAAACCTGTTTTTTTCGACCATTCTATTAATCTAAGAGTCACAGCTTGTAGTTGTCTTTTGATATATGCCAAGCTTTGCGATCTGCAAATAATGGCAAAGTCATCAACGAACAGGAAGCCTTTTACATTGTTGGTAAGTCATTTCGTTATTTCGTTCACTGCAATCAAAAAAAGATTTGTACTCAAAATACTTCCCTGTGGGACACCTGATTTCATTGTTCTTTCTTTGGACAGTGTATTTCCAACTGCCACTTGGAAATACCTTTCCTTTAGGAATTCCTGGATGAGTATGGGCATGTTGCCTCTATAACCCCATTGATGTAGTTGATTTAAGATATAAAAGCGCCATGCTGTGTCAAATGCTTTATGAATATCAAAAAATATTCCAATTGCGTGCTGTTTGTTAGCAAATGCATTTAGAATTTCCGCTTCTAATCTGGCCAGATGATCTATTGTAGAGCGCTTTTTCCAGAACCCACACTGCCAGTTATTTAGTAGACTTAAATGCTCTAGTGTCCACGTGAGGCGTCTGTTAATCATTCATTCTCAGTATCTTGCATAAACAATTTGTGAGAGATACAGGCCGATAGTTAGTAGCAGCCTGGCTAGATTTTCCTGCCTTGGGGATGGGTATGATTTTCTCCAAACAGAATGTATTTCCATAATACAACAACAAAATAGCAACCTTACAGCTCGTGGACTCATTAATGGAAGGAAGCAGATCCTCACCATAGACACTGGGGCGTCGCAGTCCATAATTAGGCCCGATTTGGTAAAAGGATCAGTGGAACCATTAAACGACGTTCGACTGCGCACTGCTACTGGGGAATCAGCCACCGTCTACGGAAGAGCCAAGGTTCGACTGACTATCGCCAACACTAGCGCCGATCATGTATTTGTTGTCGCCGACATAGTGGACGAAGTGATCATCGGTGCAGACTTCATGATAGCCCACGATATCAATCTGCACATGGGTCAACACGTTATGATCTGGCGCAACGTCGAGATACCCTTGGATGTTGGAAATGAGAGCAAGACCACAGTAAGGAGGCTATTTACCGTCGGACGCCAGATATTACCACCCCAGTCGGAAACCTTAGTATGGGCGCATGTGGAAGAAGATTGTGAGGATATCCGGTTGTGGGTAGTAGAACCAAAAGAACTAAAAGATGACACTATAACAGCTAAAGCCCTCGTGAAAACCTGCGACGACGGACGAGTTCCGGTGAGAGTACTAAACCTAACCAACAATGAGAAGATCATTTACAAAAATTTTGAAATAGGTCAATGTGAGCCAGCAGAAGCAATAATTAACTGTTCAAAAAATTCAGGATGCCCGAAAATGACAGCCAAGGAACGCGAATTACTTGCAGAAGAAGTGGAAAAATGGACGAAAGGACTAACATCACCTGAAATAAATAAAGCAAAGGAGTTGCTAAATGCACATGCATCCATCTTCGCCCTAAGCAATAAAAGCCCAGGTAGAACAGCAGTAGTGAAACATGAAATAAATACCGGTGAAGCGAGACCTATAAAACAAGCACCCAGGAGTGTTCCCCTAGCGAAGCGGAACGAAGTTAAAGAACTTCTCAATGAAATGGAGCGGAATGGAGTCATTGAACCATCTTCGAGTCCGTGGAGCTCGCCAATAGTTCTAGTAAAGAAGAAAGACGGCAGCACCAGATTCTGCGTCGACTACAGAAAACTCAATGACGTCGCCAAGAAAGACAGCTATCCGCTGCCAAGAATTGACGACACCTTAGACACGTTGGCTGGAACGAGATGGTTTTCTACCTTGGACTTTCAAAGCGGCTACTGGCAAGTAGAGATAGCCGATAAGGACAAAGAGAAAACTGCCTTTAGTGCAAGCAATGGTTTATGGCAGTTCAAGGTGATGACATTTGGGCTCTGCAACGCCCCAGCTACTTTTGAGCGTTTAATGGAACGTGTGCTAAAGGGTCTCAATTGGAAGACATGCTTGGTGTATCTAGATGACATAATCGTTATGGGGAAGACTTTTGAGGAACATCTTAAAAACCTGGATGAAGTATTTAGATGCATAACAGCAGCTGGGCTGAAGTTAAGCATAAAGAAATGTGCTCTGTTTCAGGAGGTCAAATACTTGGGGCATCGGGTAACAGCAGAGGGCATCTCCACTGACGAGGACAAAATACGAGCAGTAAAAGACTGACCTCGACCACGAAATCTTCACGAGCTGCGTAGCTTCCTGGGGCTTTGCACATACTACAGGAGATTCGTGCCAAACTTTGCTCAGGTAGCTGCCAGCTTACACGAGCTAACCAAAAAGTCGCGACCATACCACTGGAGTGAGGCAGCGGAAGATGCGTTCCAGAGGCTCAAAGAACTCTTGTGCACAGCACCTGTCCTTGTTTACATAATCGCCGGACGGAAGTTCATAATTGATACGGACGCCAGTGGCTATGGAATAGGAGGAGTGCTTTCTCAAGTAGTTGATGGGGCAGAAAGAGTCATTGGCTACTACAGCAGGGTACTCTCCAAGCCCGAAAGAAATTATTGTGTTACCCGACAGAAGCTTCTGGCAGTGTTGGAGTGCGTCAAGCATTACCACAAATACTTGTATGGTCAACACTTCACCTTAAGAACAGACCACTCCGCACTACGTTGGCTGCTGCAGTTCAAAAACCCAGAGGGTCAGCTTGCACGACGGATTGAACGTCTGCAGAGCTATGACTTCAGCATCGAGCATCGAAAAGGTGAGAAACACAATAACGCTAATGCCCTTTCAAGACGGCCTTGCAATGTAGAATGCAAACATTGTACTAAAGCCAAGAAAGAGGAAAGCGTGATTGATGTGCGACTTACCCGTATTGGCTCAGACGAGGACTGGTCGAAGGCTCAGAAAGATGACCCGATTCTGGCGAAGCTTATATCGGCTAAGGAATGCAACAGAAGACCGACCCGTAAAGAGACATCAGCTGAAAGCCCACTTGCAAAATCATACTGGGTCCAATGGAATAGCCTAAAACTGGTTGCGGGCTGCTTATATCGGTCTTGGGAGAGTACAGATGGCAAAACCACAACCGACCTTATTGTCGTGCCCACTTCCAAGATAAATGTGATATTGAAGCAGTTCCATAATGGTCCCAGCGGCGGACATCTGGGCATTACAAAAACCCTGGAAAAGATAAAACAACGATTTTACTGGGTGGGATGTCAGCAATCTGTAACCGATTGGATAGTCAATTGCGAGCAGAGCATTGCAGCCAAGGGGCCAACGAGAAGAAGTCGTGGCAAACTTCAGCTGTACATCGCAGGTGCCCCTTTCGAGCGGGATAGCCATCGATGTTGCTGGTCCATTCCCTGTCAGTGAGGCTGGAAACCGGTATGTCCTAGTTGTAATGGACTATTTCAGTAAATGGCCCGAAGTGTATGCCATTCCAAACCAGGAGTCCAAAACGGCTGTAGATGCCTTTGTAAATAATTGGGTGAGCCGATACGGGGTTCCAATAAAACTCCATTCTGACCAGGGGCGAAATTTCGAATCGGCCATATTCAAGGAACCATACGTGAATTGTATGGCATCAAAAAGACAAGAACGACACCACTTCATCCACAATCTGATGGAATGGTCGAAAGATTTAATCGGACACTGGAGGAATATCTCAGAAAAGTGGTTAGCACACACCAAAGGGATTGGGGTGTACACATACCAAAATTACTACTGGCTTACCGGTCGGCCATCCATGATTCCACCTCACGTACTCCGGCGAAAATCTTATTTGGAGCAGAATTAAGACTGCCAGCGGATTTGGAATTTGGGGCCAAACCCGGACCGTCCTGCGAAGACAATGGAAATATTCTTCAGGCACAGGAAGACCTGCATGAGCTCCATGAGTTTCTACGCAACCGTATTAAAATGACAGGTGATAAGATGAAAGCCAGGTATGTTCGAGCAGCAAATAGGGATTCAACTCACAACGAAAGAAAGGACTATCCCCTAAATTGCAAACGCACTGGGAGGGACCTTACAAGGTGATCAAGAGATTGAACGACGTTGTCTACCGGATACAGAGATACCACAATCCGAGGTCTAAAATGAAAGTGGTACACCTAGAGCGACTAGCCAAGTATGGCAACGGCGATATTGAGCCTATTCGGGACGAAAAGGCTTAAGTGGGCGGCAGTGTTGCGAAAATTAAATACATGAATAATCCTTCAGAGAGAGAGTCGCGTATTTGCAAAGTGTGACGTAGATCAAAGAAGCCGACAGAATGTCCTAGGTCCTACCAGTACCTTCCAGCCAGACGTCGAGGGGTCCAGACAATTCCCCTTTGATGTATCCCGACAAGCTATATAAAGAAGGGCCTGCCGCGAGCGAGTCAGTTTTATGGTCAGCGATCTTGATGGTCACATCAGTGCTACAGTGCGACTTAGTGCAGTGCGGTAAACTGTTTTTAGAAGAAGAACAGTGTTGTGCCGTGACTGTGAGTAACAGTTTAGTGCCGTGTTTAAGACAGTGCAGTGCCGCGAAGTAAAGGACAGTGCAGTGCCGCGAAGTCAAGGATAGTGCAGTGCCGTCTTGTGAATTTCAGTGACCGTGAGTGAATTGTTGGACTGTGTAATGTGAAGAACAGTGACGCTATCAGTGTATACTGTAAGTAGTAATTAAGAATAATTACCAAGTGTATTGTGCATTGTGAAATAAATTGTGCAGTGATAAAAACTGTGAAACTTGCGAGTATTTAATTTTGCAATCCAAAAGAACTCTTATTAAAAACGTTTATTACTAGTTTTGGTAATAAAACGTAACAATATATATATATATATATATATATATATATATATATATATATATATATATATATAAATAGGCTCTAGCAGTCACATTTTATCTTTGATCATTACCAAAGTAGATATTTGATTGTTTTATGCAAAATTAAATATCAAGATCCTTAATGAAAGAAGTGGGAGGAGGAATTTCAACCTAACTACATGTTGGACCAAAAAATTCTATACAACTGATCTTATTGAACATTTTATGACCTATAAATTATTACATCTAATTTTTCTTTAACTTTAAATATTAACTGACATTTGCATTTATTAGTTTTCAGCCTTCAGTAACCCCCAGTCCTACTCATACCATATTAACAATAAACAGTTATATCAACAACCACTTTATTCGAAGATTAGGTACCAAATATTGCTTTTAATAGATTTTTACTAGATAAGATACATGCATGAAAATACATTGTGTTATGACATCATCAATTCACATTTTATGTTCTTAAGTCGAAAATGTTTATTTGATGTATACCATACTCAATATTATAGTGTTTCACTCAACACTAAAGATCATATTCGCTAATAGCTGAAATCGGACTTGTAATAATGGGGATTTAGAGAGAGAGAGAGCAACAAACAATCACTAAATCAAAAATTTTCATAATTATTAAGGAAGTTCAATCAATTCCTAGAAAATGAAACGGATGACAAAAATAGTTTATAAAAAAATATTTTATTATATACAGTATTTTACACATTATAAAATATATACAGCTGCCAACAAACAGTAAATATATTTACAACTTAATGTTAAATGATTTTAATTTTTCAGAATAAAAAAATGGCTTTAAATTAATTTTCACAGATTTATATTTTTATTTTCTCAATAAAGAGATTATCATTGAGAAAGTTTTTATTTATGTTCACAATGTGAAGTTTATCTCTAGAAGGCCATATATTTTGCACAGACAAGATCTTTACAAACTGCTAACGGTAATAATAAAAAGCAAATTGAGTATATATTAAACAAAGTGGAAGGAGAAAAAAAAATTATTGAATAACATAAGATGCATTCATAATTAACAATTTGTTTTAGGACAAAAATTGATGGAAAAATTAATCGACTTCATAATTATAATAATGACTTTATTAATCGGTAAAAAAAATTAAATGAACCGAAACCAAAGTTATTTTCAACTTCCATAATGATATTTATGACCTCAATTTCAAAGACAAATGCTTTTTCTTGAGCCTAAATGATTACGATATTTTCCTTTAAAAAAAATGGAACTGGCAAGGCATTCACGATTCATACTCTATACCTGAAAAGAATTGAGCACTAAAGATGTATTGCTTACTAGAAAGATGGCCGAAATATTGGAACATGGTCGAAAATGATTGGAAAAGTTGGTTGTTGGAAGAATTTCAGAAATTCCTTTAAAATGTTGATGAGTAGTGACAATATTCCTCAGGGATTATTAAAAGGTTGTTTTGTGAATGGGTTTTATAGATATCTAGATAGATAGATATATATATATATATATATATATATATATATATATATATATATTATCAATGCACAACCTGCTTGGGCTGAAAGTCAAGACACCACATCACCAAAAACAATAATTACTAACAAGGTGACTTTTCAAAAATCACATAAGTGTAAAACAAAATGCCTTCTATCATAATTCGCATTCACATATTATATCTCCTCTTAAAGTGTTATATTGAGGTGATGTTAGAGACCAATGATTCAAATGACTTAATTTTTATAAATGGAAGCTTTTTTTTGATATATTTTTGTACAGCTCTTGTCAACCTTGGTGCCAAAAATAACTCCTTTCACAAAGCTGATTATAATGCTATTAGCAATTTGACATTAGTAGTATTTTTTGATAATTAGCAAATGATATGCCTAACAATAAATAATAAACAAAAAAAAATCATGGCATACATTTTTCTTTAAAAAAAGTATTTACAGTTATGTTTTTAAAGAGTATAAATTTAAAATTGTTTTAATAATGGCTAAATCATTTCTTTTTTCTTTTAAGTTTATTAAGTTCACTCTGTTGCTGTGCTCCCCAAGAATAAATTTCTTTTACCTTCCGTTTTCTCTCAGCATCCCTGAAAACATATTAATAAGTTAAAAGTCATCAAACTAAAAAATTAAAGTTAAATAAATGACAATGAAATTTATGAAACAAATAATTATATTTGGATGAAGGTGGTATATAATATATGTACATAATATAGGAATGTAATGCTTAAGAAATGATCAAGAAACTGGAGTCAATTCCACTATTTATTGTTATCTTAGTACATTTGGATAATATTTTATTATTTTTGGTCAAATATTAATTTGGTCATAATCATGATGTTCCTCATCTGATTATGCCATTGCCAACTAAAGTAGATATTATCGATTATCCCAGATGCCTCAATGCTGAGTAGGAACCCAGGGAAACAAAAAACATTTGACAACAAAATCTGTTAATGTTGAGTCACATCTGCATTAAACTTATTTTTCTCATGAGTAGGTTGTAAGTAGCTTACAACTGAGTACTGTACTCCAATTAATTTCTATAAAAGTAAATTTTGCAGACTTAAAAACAAATTCTCTTTCAACCCAAGGTTATCTCGTAAGAAGAATCAATTTGTTAATATTATATGACAATTTCAAATCAAACGCAACCAAAAATTTTGTATATTTAATTTAATAGAGGTACAAGGAAGTCATGAGGTGGCCACATCACATTTTTATCATCATAAGTAATTAGGTATAGTTATGGGGCTCAGCCATGTGAGTTAAAGCGTTGGCCTTAATCTCACATGATAAACCTACAGAGGCGAGTTCGATTCCCACCTTGGCAATAGGAATTTATTTAGTGATAAGCTCATTAAATAAAATCCTTAGAAAAGGGCGGTAACCTCAAGATAACCTGTTTCAATTAGCCATAGTAGGAAAAAGTGTACATTAAGAAATAATAACAAGAATTAGACATATTCCCAATTTAATAACTGTACTAGAATATTGAACTCTTAATAGAGAACAAAAAAAAAGAGAGTAGTTATTATCAAGACAAGGGCATTAATTGTTCAATCAATTTTATTTTTAAAATATTAAATTTTCTTTTCTCTTACTGACCTAGAAGATTGCTCCTTGAATTTCAGTTTAGAAATAAATTCCCTGTCCCGTCTTATCTCTCTTAAAGCACCTTTCATTTCCTTCTTGTATTTATGTAATAGTTTAGAGTGTTCTGCTTTGTCTGGAGGCAGCATTTGCTTTTTTGTATCATACCTAAAAAAATTAAAGTAATTTTAATAGTAAGACTATAAATTCTAGTATAACATTCAAAATACTTTTTCTAAAATTAAAGAAATAATAATACATACACAGGCTTTATTGATGGTTCATATAATCTTAAAGCTTTGGGTTTTTTAGCTTCCATAACAACTGGATGAAGCTCTTTTTTAAATATAACAGTCAGAACTTCATTTAGTTCATTAAAGCTATCTTTAACTTCTTTTGGATATTTTTCAATCTGTAAAAATAAAAATAAAAAATAAAAAGTAATTATTAAATGTCTGATTGTCATTTTTTTCTTATACAGATTTTCAATTTCCCCACCCCTTTATACATTTTTTTATGAGCTCAATAAACTAAACAATTAAACTTTTTGTGGCAAAAAGTCAACAAATAAAAACAAAAATTCTTCTTTTATATTTTTACGTAGCTAAGGTGGGTACCTACCAGTTGGCATTGCTCAGGCAATCATCTTAAGGGCTTATACCTAAATATCTACTAAATAAAGCAAATAAGCAAATTAATGCCATTTTTTAGACTTAAAGAAATTAAAAAAATGATTTCCTGCTCATCTTCTGCACTGGTTAAAATATTGTGGATAATATTAACCACAATCATAAAAAGTATCAGGCTACTAATTTTAGTGATTTTTAATTCTAATCACTCTTACCATTTACTTAATTTGTAAATATTGAGGCCACTCAATTTTATATGCAATCAAAACAGCTCAACTTGAACTTGTATGAGTATGTATTATTTGCTTTTATGTTTAACACATTTTTAGAAAAAAAAAAAATGAATAAGAAATAAAACATTATGCTCATTCGTTTTATTCATTCCAAAACAATCCTCACTCCTATTCATTTTTAGAAATGTTAATATAGCTTATAATTATGAAAGAGTGAATGCACATACCAAATTCTTTTCGGTTCTGGTCAGTCATTAGTGCCCAATTCAATTATTGATTCCCACTGTAGTTTTTATTGTATATCATGTTTTATACTTAGTTATACAACACAAACGTATACAATAAAAGTTACTCTACATAAAAAAATGAACAACTTTTGTTATGTGCACATTAACTAAAAAACAATTCGGAAACAAAATATTACGATTTCTTATTTCGAGCCTCCCTTATAGCCCCTGTTCACTTCCTAGAAATGTTAAAATAGCTTATAAGCATGAAGGAGTTAATGGCAATACACATACCAAGATTTGTTTAGTTCGGTTCAGTCATTAGTGACCAATAAAATTGTTTACTCCTGTTAGAGTTTTTAGTGTATATCTCGTTTGTACGTTGTTAGATGACAAAAGCACTATTGGTTCCCTAAACTGTAAGCACTCTTAATTAAATTCTGTATATGAAGAATTAAGAAACTATTCATTAGCCGTCACCCAACAATCCTCTACTAGCATGCTATAACCAACGGCTAACAATACAACTAATGACTATTATAAATTTCAAAACTTTAACCTTCTATCATTGCCTCATTCTATATTATTTATTTATTTATTTGGTGAGCTCCGCAGCTAGGCGATGTCGCTCAGTCCTCATTCTATATCTCTAAAACTGAATAAGGCTAATGACATATGTCATGCCATTTGACAGACTGAAAATGAGTCAAAAATGCTATTAGTCTATTACAGAGGAATACAATTGTTCGTCAGAATATTATAGCAAAGAAATGAAATTTCATTTAGTTAACAACTATATATTTTTAAGTGGCACTGGGAAGGCGGTAATGCAAGAATTCAGTTTGCCTTGATTGATGTTAGAATGGAAGAAGTTGACTAATGGAAGAATAAATCTGTAATGCATATTATTCCTAATAGAAAGGCAAAACCATATTGCCTGCTAATCCCAAGCCTCATAAAAGAGGAAATTCCATCCTCACAACAATTTGTTCATTATATGACACAGATAGCATGAATTATATGATAGAATCTTAAAACAACAAAAGCCAGGATCAGATTAAAGATAAGATGTATTGTTCATCTAGAGAAGAGGAAAATCCTTCCAGGCCCGTCTGAAAAATTGGACATAGTAGAATGAAGATGATGAGGTTGGTATGAAAGTAGATTAAATATTTAACCATTTCATAAATGAAAATATACCATAAGAAAATGTACTGGTCCAATTTACATTGTGCAGCCAACCTGGCATTAACATAGCAGTAGAATGAGTACTTTCAATCAGAAGTGTTTTTGGCAAATAGAAATCAAACCCTGAATGTTTATACTCTAGTACAGCCATGCTTCAAAGTTGAGGTTCTATACATGCTAAATATAGTGCCCACTCAGCATCTTGAGGCTATTGAGTAATAAATAATAATAAATTGAGGCTATTGAGGCTTGAATAATAAATTAGCTATCTATAACCTATATTGACACCATATATGGCAGTGAAAGTGTTATCAACTACTATTTAACCTCTCCTGCAAAGTCAGCCAAGTAGTTGGCCTACAGGACCTTCATGGGCTGTTGAGCTAAACGTGTTTTATTAATTACAATAAACCAGCGTAATCTATTTTTTATATTTTATTATAATGCATTCTGCTTAGTTAGAGTTGTAAAGAATTCATTTCTGTTATTTACAGTATTAGTTTGTTTAATTTAAATTCTTTCTGTCGGAAAAAAAATTTGGCACCTTAATAAATGTTTACTATACATTAATCAAGTTAGACATTTCTTACTTCTAATGCATCAAGCTGTTTCTTAATTGGTTCAAATAAAAGCCTACAGCCGGAAATTTCTTCATAGCTTCGAGCTAGAGAATCCAAAAGTTTCAAAGCACAATACACACACCTTATTCTGAATTCATCATCAATTTTAGGTGCTTTAGGAGCAAGATCAGAACCACACATTTTTAAATTGATTTTCCTGCAATAAAAACAACATAAGGTTAATCAAAAATGTAATAAACAAGACAGAGTCAATCAACAATTAAGTCAGTTAGCAATAATATGTAAATAGAATACAATACTTACTGGTTAGCTTGAGACTTGTGAAGGAAAAGAAATTTATGTTCTTTTTTGAATGGAGGTGCAACTTGCAAAGAAGTCATTGGTGATGCCATGTGAATAATACCACAAAGAAAATTCAGAGCCTCAGGCAAAACTCTTTTTGAGAGCCAAACGTACTGAAATCAGAGAATCTTTACTAACTAAGCTGAATAATGAGTTAAAAAAAACTGTAAAAGCAAATAAAATGGATAATTATAAAATGTATATATCCACCTCGGTGAGAAGAGATACAAGGAACAGCCCAGATGCAATGGTTCTCCTAGTAGTCACAGTACATTGGTGCAACATTTCAGATACAAAGACGAAAGCAGGTGTAGTAACTGAGTGCCTTTTGTCTGATGTGGGAAATAATAGGGGAACCAATTTCAAAAATATTAACTGAAAATTAAGAAAATAACAATAAAAATATATAAAAAAGTCCGTCACGCAGGGGCTGCGTAAACTAAGCAGATTTCCCTCGGGAAGTTTAGTAATAGATAAATATACATACTGCTAACACAACACCACCGTGAATAAATACAAACGGAAATAAGAAATGTTTCATCCAATTTCAATAACCTGCCGACAGGAAGCGTTAGGTTAGAAATGTAAACAAACATGTCGGCCCGGCTCACACCGGAAAGAAAAACAATTACTGAAATATATCAGAATATAACACATTATTTTATTGAGAACTATTTACTATTTCTAGTACTGTAATTAATAATGAGTCTGAATAATTGTTATCTGAATCAATAAAATTTTAGTAGTCCAAAACTTTAAAATGGGGGGGGGGTCACCAAAGCATATTTGCATGTATCTCGTATAATAAAGGTCTCTTGAATACAATTTTTGGTATTTAAACTTCCAATAATGTGATTTATTATGTAGCAGAGTATTGTTTACGTAACATGAGTAGAAGTGGCGGTTTGCTGAAAAGTGAAAAATGCAAAAATCTCGGTTAATATTCAAGATAGCGAATAAACGTATATAACAATATTTATAGTAAATTTAATTTTCAATAAGATTGGTTATATACAATTTTTCGATCCGATGCATAATAACGGAGATATTTGGAATTTTCGAAAATCCCCCTCTTTAAACCCCCCCTCCCTCAGGTCCGATTTCAGCCATTAACGAACTTGATCTGTCTTTTTACATAAAACGGTTAAATATCGAGTTTCGTAACGATCAAACAAAAATTGCGACCGCTAGAGCGGTAACAGACAAATATATATATATATATATATATATATATATATATATATAGATATAGATATATATATACAGTTTTGAACGGACCTCATTTTCGTCATCTACTAGGTAGGATCGATGGACATTTGAAGAAAAATTTCAAAAATTCCGTCATGAGTACAACCTCAATAGCTGATTTCCCTTAAGGGAAATCTGCTAATAAATAATGATTGATTGGAGTTAGTAGAAATATATTGGCATTTATTTTACTATAGCACGACGAGAAATGGTATATATAACAGTAAGTATATGTATATAATAGTGATTTACATAGAAAAAAAGTTATTTATTTTTTAGGAATGAAATAAATGATTGAAATAATGAAATAATATATATATATATATATTAAATGTAATAATAATTAGTGAAGTGCAATATTCCTCAAGTGTTATCTAATTTGGTAGGAAGTGATTAGTCTGAGCTCGTGCAAGTTGATAGTGGACATTGTCACAAAACTGAAAAATATTATTAGCAACATTGTGATAATATGCAGAATTATTATTAAGGTTAACGATATTTTCTCTAACAACAAATTCATGTATTTCATGTGTTTTTATATGAAAGTAACACACTTCTACTCCTACCAAATGTAAAAGAGAAGGGTTTACACTTGATATGATTATCTGACTTTTATCTGTTCAATTGGCAATTATTATCCTCTTCAATATATCATCATTAAATAAAATCCTTAGTCCCACTTTGGCTAGGAAAGGATGGAAACCTATCCAGATCCCCCAAATAGCCTTAGAGCACAAAGTGGATGTTAATAAATAACAAAAATATATCAACACGAATACTGTATTTGGAGAGTTTTGATTTGGGGGTAAGGCTTTTTTTATGGGCCGGTAGCTGAGTCTAAAGCTCGCATGGTACTACTGGACTAGAAACCTAGGATACCCAGGATTGACTCAAAACAGATGTGAAAAATTGTTCTCTTCCAAAAGAAATTATATTTTAATGACTTGTTGAATCCCATCTTAAAAACAAATAACATACATATGGAACAGTACGCATAGTTCAAGACTATGAATTCTATAATCAATAATTTTTTTTAATACTAGAACATAGATAGTTTAAACTGTTAAAGATAGCAGTTTACCAATGATAAATGACATATACTCACAGTATCGGGAAAAGGATATTTGTATTTCTTCTTCTGATAATCTGAATGTTTCTCAAAAATAACTTCATTTAGGCAATAAGCTGAATTACTAGGTGTGAACTGTGTTAAATCAAAAAGAAAAGGTGCTAGGCGATCAAGTACAGACCAAGATTCCTAAAAAATATCAATAAATAAAAAAATAAGTAATTTCTAATAATGTAGCTAATATTTTAACTTTTAAATAGATTAAAAGGTTCCTCCAGAACCCTTTCCTAAAATGGGCTAATACAAATTTATACACTGCAGGGTCTGTTTCCAGAGATTTATATGGCTGTCTCAGGCTGCACCCATCCTCCTTGTCTTTGCTTACAATTTGCACACTTTTCTACTTTTAGGCTGGTGTAAATGAACATTCACACTATTCAGTTACAATTTTTCATTTCAAATATGTAAGCTGGCAAATTTAAAAAAAACATTGTTTTGGCAGCTCAAACTCTTTAGCTGAAAACTGAAATAAGTGAAAAAGCTGCAACATGAAGTCCTTGCCTGCATATTACTGCAACCAAAGAAAAGCATAGATGGATGGAAAAAGCTGATCAAAGAATGGTTTCACCAGTTCATTCCCTTGGTCCGAAGATTTTGCAAAGAAAATTATTAGCCTCCCTGTGCTATCCTTTTGATTTTATCATCTCACCCGCCAGCAATGAGGAATTAGGAGATGGAGAAATTAAGGCGGAAGTTTTTACTGCCAAATATTAAACCACTTCTACAGTCGACGGACCAGGGTGTACTGCAAACATTAAAACTGAATTATAGAAAGAAAGAAAAAATGTGAAGGATGTTGTTTATTTGGTCACTAAGGCAAGGTAAACAACACTTTGAGAACATTTTGGAGAAAGCTATGGACATCTCATGAATTCAGGACAGCCCAGTTGAAAATGAAGAGGAAAATCTTTTACATTTGGTACAGACAATCCCTGGATGTGAAGTAGACATAGACGAATGGATGGCAAGTTTGGAGAACCTAACTGATGCTGAATAATTGGCTGCTGTTACTCAAGACTAGACTGTTAATTATTTTCATGAACATAGTTTTAATTCTTTTATCATTTTTCATACTATGACTAATTTTTTGCCATGTTCATATTAACGGAATTTTGCTGTAATAGAAGAGAGAGAAAGTATTTAAGAGAACTTGTGTATCATTGCAACAACAACTCTTTTATCATTGTCAACAATTAAGGATCATACAAATCATTAGAGGAAAAACAAATAAAAAAAAAATATTTCAAATTGTTTAATAGTACCTTCCATTATTTGGTTAATCAATAGAGCAACACTATTGATTCTATTATAAACAACTGAACGATGCCAACATATTTTAGTAGTGACCAACCGTCAAACTGGACGAGAACTCCAAAACATTTAGATACATATGATACTTATTTAAATTGCATATTAGTATTATATGATTTTACTATTATTAACTATAAATATCTTTTTTTTGCTTTTAAAAAACTATTTTTTTAAAACTTTGTTAATGGCAATATTTTTGTAATTAAGGCCCCAGAAGAAATGCCAGAAAGGTCACATTGAAGAATTTTAAAAGAAGAAAATTGGTTTCCTTTTAAACGACCTCAGTCATAAGAGTGCTTGAGTAGCTTTTTTTATTAGATAAAAACTATTCTCAGAAGAAAAAAATATTGCTCACAACACTATTAAATAAGGCAACTAACATTAAAGGTCTTGAAAACTTTGAAAAATTGCTAAGAAGTACCGTTTTAAATCATAACAAAAAGTAATCAAAATGTTATTAAAAATAACATTGTTAAAAAATAAATTAAAATAAAGATGGAATGAGAAAACTTACTGGATATTCTGCATCATTTAAATGCTGCATTAAAAGTGCAAATAAATTTTCCATCTTTTCTTTATTTTTCTCGTTTAGACTAGGATGATTACATTTGATCATCCTTTCAATAATAACAGCTTGGTGATCCACTGACCTGTCTTTCAAAAGTTCTTGTAACTCTTCATATGTATTTGGGGCTGAAATATAAATAATATATAATAATATAATTTAATAGTTTATATAATTTTATAATTTAAACATATATGTAAAATTTAAATTGGGACTAATTATAAAAGAACTCAGAGCAAGTACAAATGTATTATATCCACTAATACAGTTTTGTTGTATGCTGGAATAAGGTGTTTCTCACTCCTCTCTTTCTCCCTCTTCCTCCCCCCTTCCCCCTGTGTTAATGTTAATACCAGGAGTCACGAATTGGAAGACAGCAGCATAAGACTGTGACACCCGATGGAAGCTGATACTAGAAGTCATAATTTACTAGTAGAATGCAACTCTAAGAAAGTAAGTCATATTTCATCTTTCAAAGAATTATTTCATCCACCATGAGCTTATGGAAACAAGTTACAAAAACAATAGAGTTAGTTTCCTTCAACAACCAAGGGGGTAATATGTTCTTAATATTTTGAACCATCATTTTACTTTCTCATTAACTCAAGGAGTTAGTTTATGACTACTAATTCCTACTGAGAAAAAAAAAATAGGACCTGTGTTTTGTAGGAGGGGCAAGAGGGAGGAGTGAAGTTAATTTACAACCAAAGAATTATATAACCATAATCCAAATCAAAGGTGAGGGTACTAATATAATCATCAGAAAGAAAAGTACAATTAAATTCTAACTATGCTTATGAAGTCAGTTTTACCGCAGTGTTGAGTAGTGATGTTTTACGCTAGCAGCTCTTTAACTAAATATTGAGCCATTGATATTCAAAATAAAAATGACTGCTAATACAAAACGCTGAAATTAAAAGAAAAAAAAAACATACTTCAAAATTACCTTCAAATGCATATGGGAGTTCTTTACGAGCCTTCTCCATTTGTTTTTTCCTTTCTTCTCTCTCTTTCTCAATTTCTTCAGCTGATTTATTTGAAATATTAAGCTGGCTACCAAAAGTAACCAGTTTTACTTCCTGATTAAAACTAACTTTCTTCTTTTCTTTTTTTTCATTTTCTGGCTGAACTATATCATTTTCATTTACTATTTTATTAACAGAAGCTTTATCTGAAACTTCACTTTCAGCTTTTTTAGACTCCTTTGAACGTTCTTTAATTTCTGCACATTCATTTGACGTTATTTCCATTTCTGTAATTGAAGGCTTTCCAGAGTGATGGGAAGATCCTTTCTTCAATGAATCTACTTCACTTTCTCCATCACTATCGCTATCACCTTTTTTCTCATCTTCATTATTTATTTTAAGATCTGATAAATCATCAGATTCAGCATCACTTGACTCTTGGTCTTCAGCAATTTCATTCCCTTCATCATTTTTTTCCATATCAACAGCTGAGTTAGATTCATCATTCTCCTCATTGTCATCACTCTCTTCCTCCTCTCCACTATCACTTGCGTCAGAGTCGTTATTTACTTTTTTCTCTGTTTTATCATCTACAAAGTAATTATGTGATTAATGAATATTGCTCTTTCATAATACTTTAAATAGAAAAGAATAGGCCTTCATGTTATACCTTCTAGCTTATCAAGGCCAATGGGGTTGCCTTCCTGATCATAGGCTAACTCAAAGTTATCTTCTTCAATTTCAAAACTGAAAAACAAGACCAAACATACACTGAGATTTTACTTATTTATTCGTTCTTAAATTAATTTTCAATGATATAATTAAGAAAATGTAATAGAAACATTCTACTAACTTACATTACTTTATAAGTTGAATAAAATTGTATATAAATTAGAATAAGAGTGAAACTATCTATCTATATCTATGTATTAACTATGCAAAGTATAAATTAATTACCCATCATCAAGGTCATCAGCACTTCGATGCTGACTTTTAGGCTTCTGTGCAATATCTTCTCCTCTCATTCTTCTTAATCGTTCTTCTTCAAGTTCTTGTAGTTTTCTTGCTTCTTCCTCAGCTATTTCTGCTTCACTTTTTAATTTGTTGCTTGGCTAAAATAAAAACACACTCATGAACTATATCCATTAATATTATTAAATTAAACAACTTCTTCATTTCTCTATTTGTGTGCTGTTCGACATTTGTTGCTCATATAGATTTATGGAGTAATTAAGCTGCACTTTATTTACAATATTTCAAACACTGCGAGGAAACTGTTTTCACTATATAGCCCCAAAAAAATGTATATGTGAATGGTCTTAGCTATTAAAACCCACCATATAATTGATATATTCACAGGGGAGTTACTAGTTTTAGGATCACCAACTTCAATGATAATATTTTTTTGGATACTAGGTTAAAAATGTTTTACCTCAGCCCAAAAATTCATTCCAATGGACTCTTGGAATAAAAAAATAATAAAATTTAAATGCATCTGACAGAAGGAAACCTTCCTACAGTAAGGTAAAGAAGTAAAATGAAATATATGGTTAATATCGATACTGAGAATTTACTTATTCATTAGTTCTTATATAATTTTCAATTATATAATTAAGAAAATGTAATAGGAACATTCTACTAACTTACATTACTTTATAAGTTGAATAAAATTGTGTATAAATTAGAATAAGAGTGAAACTATCTATCTATATCTATGTATTAACTAACTATATATATATATATATATATATATATATATATATATATATATATATATATATATATATATATATATATATATTGACCTACCGTTCCACGAGGCTCAAATTTCAAATCATTGAGAATTTTGTCATACGAATCTTTTTTCTCAACATCTACATCATGTTTCCCCATGTTCACAATTGGTATAAGTTCCTTCCATTCAGCGTCAAGTTCTTCTGTTCTAGCCAGTGTCCTTTCTTTTGCCAGTTGTCTTTCAGCTTTTCTTTTTTTACTCTCAGCAATAAGTTGCTCAATTATAGCCGCTCTATTATTTTTACTCTGAGTTAAGGTTCCACCACCAAAATTAGCTTCTTCAACAAAGTTAGCTGGGAAAAGTAAAAAAAAAATAATTATAGAATTTGGACTTAGTTCATGACAGAATAGAAAATAGATAGACCAATTCCATTCAATATGACAAAATGCAAATTAAGCATAAGTATAGACTACAAGTACATGCTCTTATAAATTAAATAGGAAGAATATGATTCTAAAACAATGCCCATTACATAATAAATAAAAATAACAGTCCAAATGGAGATGGTACAATATAGCATGGTAAATGGTGTAGCTATAACCAACTTAAGAAGAATTGAATTAATTCCCAGGATATACCTATCTAATCTAGTTTCACTGATGGTAAGATCCCCACTAGCACTGTGAAGATCAAAGAAAAATTTAATGATGAGGTACTGGTATATTTTGTAAATCCTAGGATTAAAGTAACTAGTTACCCTGAAGTACAATATATTGACCTAAATATGTTAAAAACATTCACATGAAGCATAAGGCAATATAATTTTCATGTTGCAAAGTTAAGTTTATTAAATACTAGCCATGCCACCCGTTGACGGGTTGAAATAGAAATGGTTGAAGATGGAAATATAAAGATTGGATACACGAAATCATCCTGTCATATTTTCCAATAACACAAATGCCCTGTAACTTCAACAATAAAAGTGCTGCCATTCATTTGTTTTACCTGAGATATAACCATTTATACAAATTTGTGATTAGAATTGCCGTTACCCGGAAAATAATTGATATAATAATGGTTTCCCATTAAAATATAAATATTGGATAACTGAAGCACTGAGTAATCCACTTATTGCCTTCAAATTAGTCATATTTATAGTTTTGATCATGAAGCAAATAATGCTTATTGGACAAACATTGACGAATATACTATCATTCTTGGGATCAAATAAATCTAGTTTTGGTCAAAATAAAACTATTGTATTATTTTAGAATCCAGAGAAAACATATGATAAAATTTTGTTTAGGCATTCTCTTGTAATACAATAGATAATGTATGAGGGTACAGTATCGAAGTATGAGAAGTAAAGTAAGTGTCAAATCAATTATATTAAGAATACTCAGTTCCTTAAAACATACAAAAACAATTTCCCAATTCAATTAAAGTATTTTCATGAAACATGAATAAAGCCTTTGGTCAAAATTTAAAATTGAGAAATGATAATATCAATTTAGGAACAAAGTTCCTATTCTAAACACAATTTTTTTTTTTTTTTTTTTTTTTTTTTTTTTTTTAAATTTTTTCTATAAAACCAAAGATAACAAAGATCCTGTTGAATATGTATTATCACATCGAAGTTAAACCCTCTCCTAGTTGAAAATTCGGATTCTCATTTAGCCTACGTTGTAGCATGGTATAATTGACTGACAAATATAAAAATTCAAATAAATCTACTGAGTGGATTTTGAGTACTTCAGCAATAAATGGGTGAACAGGCAGACACACAAATTTTCAAATTTGATGCCATTGTTCTTTGAATGGCCTGAAACATAAAAAAAAAAAAAAGTTGATTTCCGCAGAATTTAAATAGAAAGCCATACAATACTTAGAGATTTATTTGTATAGATTTAATCACCATTTAGCTATTAAAATTACAAAATAAAAGAAAGTACGAGTTATCACTAATGTGAATCACAAATTAAATCTCAAAAACATTTTACTCCGACAAAAGCGTTCTGTAATCATTTCAGAAGAAGTTAAATCATAATAGAGAACCAGTATTCCAAGTTTATGAGTGTATAAATAAATTACTTTAATATTATAACCACAGTAATTACTTATAATTTAACAGTTGTTACCATCAAGTCCTTTGATGTCACCCTCGTCATCATCATCAGTCGGTGGGTCATCAAACTTTTCAAGTTCTGCAATGGATTGGCCCTTGTGAGTCAAAACCTCATCATCTGCAAGATTGAATATACTTTTCTAGCAGAAAAATATAATAGCATAATTAGTACAAAAGTACATATTTTAGTACAAATACACTAAAATTTTTACTGTACATTATTATTCAAAGCTGGTATAAGTGATTAGATTAATTTTAATTGTAAATTTATAAAAGCTGGTTAAAATAATCAGCTTACTTAATTGAGTATATCTGCAGTTTATTCATTTTTTATATCATACTTAAAGGGGGCTTAGGTTACCCGTATGTATTAAGGTGTTAGTCGCAGGACACTGACCATTTAGTTGTGAGTGTATAGCCAGAATAGAAATAAGGGATTTATTTAGTAAAGGACTCATTTTTCACGAAACCAACAGTCAAGTTTAATAAATAAATAAATAAATTTCAAAGTTAACCGCAGAAAAATATAAACATCAAAAAGGGGCTCAGGTTAGCCATGTGAGTTAAAGAGTTGACCTTAATCTCACATGGTAAACCTAGAGTGGCGAGTTTGATTCCCGCCTGGGCAAAGAAATTTATTTAGTGGCGGAATTCATTAAATAAAATCCTTAGTCCCACCCTGGCTAGAAATGGGTGGTAACCTGTAGATAACCCGTCCCAATTAGCCTTAGTTGCAAAAAGTGGATGTTAATAAATAATTTAAAAAAACATCAAAAGTACTTAACAACAAAATATATAGAATAATGCCATGAAAGCAATTTCTTAAATGTATTATAACAAGAGCGAAGAAGAGAGAGGGAACCTACTTAACGTCCAGGATGTTGAGCTGAGGTGCCTTAGGACCAGACCGGCACTTCACACCGGCTAGCTGAGGTAAGAAGGTTACAGATGACATGAATCTGAGTGGGCATTCTTCATTTTTATTAATTAAATTTGACTGTAGATTTTGTTAAGGTTTTCTAATGTGCTGTTATTTAGTTTCAGGAATAACATTTTTTATTGTTTTAACTATTCAACGTTCTAATATTTTTTAAAACTGTAATAAAGATATGTTCTTTATTGTTTTTTTGGTGTATCAGCCAGGCACTGATAATGATGCACTGTGTCGAAAGCAGTATGTTGTTTGAATAAATTATTATTGTGGAAATGCAGCTAATTATTCAAGCTGCAATAATCTATATTACTATAAACAAACAAAAATATAACTTAATCGATGTTAATATTTTATGATTATTTATATTTTAAACAAATTGAACATTCTAACTAAGTTTATAAGAAAAGCTAAGAATCTCTTAAGTATATCATTACAATACTCGTATTAGTGAGTTTTATATTCCATTTCAGTTTAAAGTAATTAAAACTGAAGTAAACACTTTATAAAATTATTTAAATGACACAACTAATCCTTAGGCCAGCTTGGTGATCAAATTTTAGCTGAGAAAAATGTTACTCACTCTTTTATGAGCCTTCATTCTTTCAGCACTAAATCGAGCAATAATTCGATCTTCTTTAGTCATAGCAGTGTTCTTTTCACCAATTCTTCGATCAAAGAACTTATTATTTTTGTTGAGTACCTTGTACTCTTGCAGCAAAGTCTCTTTCCTCTAAAAATGAAACATGATATTTCGAATTATTATTAATTAAAAAGATAGTGAAGGAAATAGACAAATGGTAGATAAACAGAAACATATATAATTACCTTCTTTAATGCCTTTGCTCGAGAAACTCCAGGTAAGCCACGATCAGCCTTCAGTTGTCTTCCAAGTACATTAAATTTTTGCCTGTTAACATGTACTTCAAAAGGATTAATTGACTTTTTGATAGGAGCACGCTGACTTTTTACTTCAGAAAGATTCTTTTTCTTTTTTGCCATGACTACTTAAACACACACACAAAAATGGGTAAATAAATAAATGAAGATGTTCACCACAATCACGTGTAAACCATAGGTGCTAGAAAAGGTTATTAAGGTAACCCTTTTGATACCTGCCGGTCTTATTTTAAAAAGACCAGATTGTACATATTATTACACATTAACATTTCCATATACTTCTATGACGAATCCAGTTACCAATACAAAATTTGTTTTTGGTTAATATACTTCCCAATTGTGAAGCATAAACATATTTTGACTTTTAGCATCGATTAAAATATAATTAGTAATCGATAAGAAAAAAAGTCAGTTGATAAAGTTTAGTAACCTTCCAAAATATTCGTTGATAGTCTGAGTTATTTTACATTTATCTTCAAGTCTGATTTCCCTACAAAGTTTCATAAAATGCCTGTCGTAAACTTGCTTTCAAAGAAAGATTACGATTTAATTGAAAAGTGAGTACTCTTTGCTATGTTTTATGTTGTTATAATTGGAATTATACTGTCAATTTTAGTAAACATTTTAAAAAATTACTTTCCTAGCCTTTAACTAGGATGTCTTTCCTTTTCTTGAAAGATGAAATTATTAAATATAATCATTTGTCCTACCATCATTAAAAAAGGATTGACTTCTCATCCCAATTAATTAGCTGCAGATTTAAAATTGTTGTGAGCTTTTGTGAAATAAAGTATTGTATTCGTGAAGGTTTAAAATAATTTAGAAGAGATTATTTGAGTAGACTATATGTGATAGGGGATCTTAGATAATCATTCACTTAAGTTGCCGGGAATAATATAGTTAAAAATTTATAAAAATTAAATTAAAAAAATATTAATATGAACAACGTATATGTTGAGAAACTGAAATTGTAATATATTTAAATTTAATGAATTTATGGCAATAAATTTGTGTGATTGTTGCATTTTAAAAACAGACTTCCTTAATAAACTTAATCTCCATTATCTTGTTTAAATGATGGCTTTCCAGTTTCATACCTAGACCTCATATGAGGATATTGATAAAGATCAAATCAAGAAAACCAGAGAGGTAGAATTTGTGAGTAAAATATTTTATTAGGATATTACTAAAATAAGTTGTTATCTATATGCCTTGAAGCAGAAAATGAATTCCGGTTACATTTTTAATTGTTTAAAGGATCATTCATTATGTGAATATTCCATTTTGACGTAAACTAGTGAACTATTATATATAATATAGAGATCCAATTGAAAAATGGCTATGTGTGGGTGTGTGTGTGCGAGTGCGTGGGAGTAGACGGTTAAAACTAAGTATCTTATTAAACTCTGAAATAAGAAAATAAAATTTAAGCTATAAAAGAGATATTTACCAGGCCAGTTTGACCAACTAACAGATACCCAAAAGTTAGGATCAACAAAACCCAATAAAGTAGGAAATTCATATCTGTAAAATGTTTGTTTCAGGGTGTAGACGGTTAAAACTGAGTATCTTATTAAACTCTGAAATAAGAAAATAAAATTTAATTTATTGGGGCTAAATTCAAAATGCGCTATTTTAAGTTTTATTTTCTTATTTCAGAGTTTAATAAGATACTTAGTTTTAACAGTCTACTCCCTGAAAGAATGTTTTTCAGATCATGAATTTCCCACATTAAGCGTATCTGTTAGTTGGTCAAACTGGCCTGGTAAATATCTCTTTTATAGCTTAAATTTTAAATCTCATTAGGAAAAGAAGAGATTTTTGCAAGCCAAAAAGAACTTTTGTGCTTTATATAGGATGTCTCTACATTTTTTAAATTTTCTTATAAAGTAAAAATGTCCTTTGTCTTAAGGACGATGTCATTTTCCCTTAAACAGTATTAAATTAATTAACAACTTTTTTATCTTTTCAGTTCAAAAATTGTTGTTGTCCATTTTTATGCTGAATGGGTGGAACAATGTAGACATATGAACAATGTTCTAGAAGAAATGGTAAAAAAAGATGAATACAAGGTGATTACTATTTTATACATATATTTTAGAATGATTATGACCCTGTGAAGTTTAAGTAATAACATTTAATTTTTTCTACTGAATAACAGGATGTACTATTTACCAAAATTCTAGCAGAGCAAATACCCGAAGTTTCATTGAAATATCATATCAGTGCTGTACCTACATTTGTTATTTTACAAGATGGCAAAGAAGCAGACAGAGTTGATGGTGCTAACCCCAGCCAGTTGACAGAAAAGTTGACTAAATTGGTAAATATAATAATTGGTCTATAAGTTATATAACTAAGCAGTTTCCTCATGGTGGAATGACCATAGAGAGTTATATCAAAATCAATTCTCTATTTTTCTCATAGACTAAGTTGCGAGATGGAACCTTTATGGATGAATAGGCTTCTTAGTAAATGGTTTGTAAGTGCTGGTTTTTTCTCTCAAGTTTAATTTTAAAAATGTCTGGCTATTATATATTTTGCTGAAACATGTTGACTTTCCACATGTGAGGCCCTACCTTGTTGGTAAAGCCAGCTCTTCGCCTTTGCTATATATATAATGTCCTTTAGTGGTTCAGAGGCTGGTCCTGTAGTAAAGGACGGGTTGCAATTTTTAGGTTCCAAGTCCTCTGATTGCCTTCTAAATTTTTTATAGTTCTGCAGTTATAGAGCTTTGAGGTTGGACTACTTTCCTTCCTCTTCTCGTAAGTGCCAACCCAGCACTTGTGAGGTAATTGAGAAGCTACATGAATAAAAATTAGTAGCTATCTTTGTGCTGTAACATCACCAAAACATGGGAAATGCGGTAATCCGATCAGTTGATCTCCCACCAAAGCCATGTGGCACATCTTGACTGTTCATGGGCTGTTAAGCCAAACATTTTCATTATAACCCTCAGGCAAGCACAGGTCGGTCTTTATACATAAAATAAATGAAATTCTTTACTGTTTAAAAAAAAAATCTAATACATAAATGTTGCTTTATAGTTGAAATAAACATCCAAATCCTTGAAATGAGTTCCTACAATTTATAACGTGCTCAAATCCTTTCACAAACTGCAGTAAACCTGTGAGGTCATCTTGCACTCATTCAATTAACTTTCAATCCATGCCTACTCAAGAGTTAAAATGTTTCGTTTTTTTTCTTTGTAGAATGGTTTAAATATAAACACCTAGATAACACTGCAGATGCAGGGAGTTATTTTGATAAGGTTTACGGCTTATTTATATTCTATTGAGCTCACCTTCTTTTTACCTATTCATGAATGGTTTTCAAAGGATGATCACACATATTCATTCAAGTTTCTTTATGATCAAATATGATTTATTGAACCATTATTCATCACTTTCATCTTTTTGTGCAACATTTGCACAGTAATTTCTTTGTTGTCCTGCTCAATTCAATAAATAACATTAATTTTTCAATATATTTGTTTGTTACTGGTGAGTTTAATTGCCATTTTTTACTTATTTGTCCTCTTCTTAAGTATTTATATCTCCTTAAAAGTCTGAGTGTATGGTGAACATACAACACTATATTCTTATGTTATATGAGACCTTTGATACACATAGCATATTTCACAAGAAATTTTTTTTCTCATTTATTAATTTTCAAATAGTTAAGGGACTATTTGTGCCCATGTATGTTAAAGTCAGAGATTTTATTGTTTTGAGTGAAATTGGTTTAATTCCCAATGAGCATAAGAATTTATTTTTTGGTTGACTCAATTAATAAAGCCCTTAATCATTGTTTTAGCAGATTTCCCTTAAGGGAAATCAGCTATTGAGGTTGTACTCATGACGGAATTTTCGACATTTTTCTTCAAATGTCCATCGATCCTACCTAGTAGATGACGAAAATGAGGTCCGTTCAAAACTGTATATATATATCTATATATATATATATATATATATATATATATATATATATATATATATATATATATATATATATATATATTTGTCTGTTACCGCTCTAGCGGTCGCAATTTTTGTTTAATCCTTACCAAACTTCATATTTAAGCGTTTTATGTAAAAAGAAAGATCAAGTTCGTTTACGGCTGAAATCGGACCAGTGGGAGGGGGGGTTTAGAGGGGAGGATTTTCGAAAATTCGAAATATCTCCGTTACTATACGTCGGATCGAAAAATTATACAGAATCAATCTTATTACAAATTAAATTTACTATAAATATTGTTATATACATTTATTCTCTATCTTGAATATTAACCGAGATATTTGCATTTTTCAGTTTTCACCAAACCGCCACTTCTACTCATGTTACGTAAACAATACTCTGATACATAATAAATCACATTATTGGAAGTTTAAATACCATAAATTGTATTCAAGAGACCTTTATTATACGAGATACATGCAAATATGCACTGGTGACTCCCCCCCCCCCCCATCTTAAAGTTTTGGACTACTAAAATTTTATTGATTGAGATAACAATTATTCTGACTCATTATTAATTACACTAGTAGATATAGTAAATAGTTCTCAATAAAATTAATGTGTTATATTCTGATATATTTCAGTAATTGTTTTTCTTTCCGGTGTGAGGCGGGACCCGTTTGTTTACATTTCTAACCTAACGCTTCCTGTCGGCAGGCTATTGAAATTGGATGAAACATTTCTTATTTCCGTTTGTATTTATTCACGGTGCTGTGTTAGCAGTATGTATATTTATCTATTACTAAATTTAACGAGGGAAATCTGCTTAGTTTACGCAGCCCCTGCGTGACGGACTTTTATTTTCAGGGGAAATTTGCCTAGTTGCTTAAGGTACAATTTATAACTTTTCCACTGGGCTGTAGATGCTAACACTGGTATGAAGAAAAACCTCACCTATTAGATCTGTGCCGACTAACTTCAATCTGGTCTCTCTTTGTTAGAAGATTCACTTTTTAAAGATATAAGCATTTATTTTTTGTAGGGCTAGAATGTGTAGCTTTTTCTTTTTATAAAAAGAGAAATAATATATTGTTGGCAAGCCAATGATGCAAGGAAAATTTTCAGACTAATTCATATTGGATCATATTCATAGTGCTTTGTATGAGTGCTGTTTGAAAATATTATTTTTCTTTCAGATCAAATCTCCTAAACCAAGTACAGAAATTAGACCGGGTCTAATTACAGCTAGCCACGCGACTGTTACCAAAGAAGTACCACAAGAAGAAAGACTTAAGTCACTTATCAATGCAGCTCCTGTTATGTTGTTCATGAAGGGTAATGCTGAACAGCCAAGATGTGGGTTTAGTCGCAAGATTGTTGATATATTAAATGAGCATAATGTTGAATTTAAGACATTTGACATTCTTAATGACCAGAGTGTGAGAGAGGGATTGAAAACTTATTCGAATTGGCCTACATATCCACAGGTATTTAGACTTTAATTTAAAAGTAAAGTAAATGACTATGAACTTATGTTACTAAATTTATTTAATACATATTTTCATTACATACACTTAGAAATTCATAGTACTTTGGCATCAACTGTGTGGCATTTAAACACAAATGACTTCATGTTATTTAAGACTCATTTGCTGGGAATTGACTCCATGTTGACTGCTAGAGCCAAACCGAGTTTCAAACATGGAAATTGCATCATCTATACATCTATTCTCGTCCCCATCATTATACAAGATTTGAATTTTAAGCTATTCATGAGGTGTTAGTAGTATAATAACAATGTCACATCACATTAAATGCAATAATATAAATAACTCCATAAGTACAAGTAATTTTTGTTTACTTATAATAATGATTATTATTATTTATTAATGTCCACTTTGTGCTAGCACGGCTAATTGGCATGGGTTATCTAGAGGTTGTCACCTTTTTCTAGCCAGGGTGAGACTAAGGATTCTATATAACTAGTTCATCATTAATACTTTCCTTCCGCAAAGCCACTATAATGGCTTTGTACAAGGAAAGGGTTAAATAAATTCCTATTGTTCAGGTGGGAATCAAACTCACCACTCTAGGTTTACTATTATAATAATGAAGATATTCACAGCTTTATATGTTTTCCCTTCTCTAAACCTCCACATTTCTGGATTGATTTTGGCCATTAAAAAACGTGATCTTTAGTTTTACATGATATGCTTAAATAGCTAGAGCATTAACAGGCAGGTGGGTATGATATGAGTTATATAAATAAAAATATATATCTTTTATAAAACACACCTGCGAGAAACTAATTTTGAGTTATAGTATTCATAGTTGGGGATCAAAAAGTAAATAACGGATAACAATTCAGAGATGTATTTAAATATACTTCGTATTTTTACTCATCATGTATATCACTTAAACAATCCTATAATTATGATTTTCACTAATCCAGAAAAGAGATATTCCTCTATAATTAAAATGATTTTAGCAAAATGCATTTTGCTAACTCATCACTCAAAGAGGCTTTTTTAAACAATACCAAAAGATTTTGTTAAAACAAAAATGAAATTTTGATGAAAAAAGGGAATGTACTTACTATGGTAGCTAAATTGACTTATACTTTACTGTCATAGTTAGACTCCTATTTTTCAATGTATGAATATATGTAAAATCAAAATTTATTGATTAAACGCACTCTATATAAAACTTATCCCTTACGTGTTTAATATACTTTCAGTTGTATATAAATGGTGAATTAATTGGAGGTTTGGACATTGTGAAAGAACTAATTGAGGCTGGTGAATTTAAAGAAAAACTTCCCCAGACATCATCCTTAGAAGAAAGGCAAGTTACATTTACGATCTTTGCTATGCTTATGAATATAACTTATTGTCTTTTTTTTTTTTTTTTTTTTTTAAATAATTTCAAAATTTTCAGATTAAGAAGTTTAATTTCCAAATCAAATGTGATGGTATTCATGAAAGGAAATAGGACAAAGCCACGATGTGGTTTTAGTAAACAATTAATAGAAATTCTTGACAGTTCAGGGTAAGTCAACTTTTTCTGTCCTAGTGAAATGCTTATTGTGAAATCACAATAAAACATTAAAATTTAGCTTGAAATCATCTCCCAATGAATACCAATGTTTTATTCAGATGTTAAAAGAATATCACATTAAAAATAATTTTTTATCATGTCAATAATTATTATAAAAAAATACAGATTTCCTCACTTGTATATTATTCTGATACATTTTTCAATATGTGGAAATTATTGTTCATCAACAATAATATTAATAGATGGTCAAGATAAAATTGATATCTTTCTACTATCTTACTTCCCATTAAATAGAATTGAAAGGAGATTTGATAGTTTTTTATAACCTGATTAACATTTTTATTAAAAACATATTATCTTTATGTTATCTTTGCCTTATATAATGTGAAATACAAAAAGATTAAACTAATTTGGGAATATGAGGTTTCAACTTATCCATAAAACTGTTTTACTGGAACTTTGTCTGTTATTAAATGGTCCTCGAAGGAGAAAAATTCTATTTAAAGGCAATAAATTATGTGGATAACATCAATTTTCCATCCTAAAGAGCAGTTCTATCTTTCTTACTAGTTCCAAGTCTATTCACTCAAGTAAAATCCTGTTGTTCTAAATATATTTTAACAATTTATAGTTACTTGGTTACATTTAAAATCATTTAATTCCAAGACAAAGTTTTTTGAAGTAATTCCATGCCAAAAACACTGTATTTCGAGGCTATGAAAACCTATAAAAATTGTTCAAATGTTTGTTATGCCAACAATCTGAGATTTTAAGGAATAAAAGATTTGTTTCCTCTGATTTATGTTAATGAGCCTCCAAAATTTTGCTACTCCAAATTTGTATACTTTAACTAAGCCATAGCCAATTTTCAAACTAATGAGTAGAAAATGTTTTGGAGGAGGATATAATATGCATCTTATACATATAGGGCACACTATGTTGTGTACCACTTCTGTGGGCTAAAATTTTAGAATAATTGTAAGATGTCTTATTATGTGGGACTCAATATGTTGTGAACTACTTCTGTGGGCTAAGATTTTAGAATAATTAAAGAATCAAAATTTACTTCGCAAAGAAAATGCTCTTCAGAAGCAAAGAGTAATAGTTCTGAGCAGTGTCCCTTTAGTACTAATAAAATTTAAGAGTATTTCAACCATATTGGAACGTAGTATAAAAATCAAAATTTAGTAACGATTGAACTGATAGTAGTTATTATTAGTTAGTATAGAACATTGAATCACATCAATGGATTTGTCATCAGAGATCCAGATAGTGTTGATCTGCACATTAAAATTTTATTAAAAAAATAAAAATTAAAACTGTTCTGGAAATAGTTATCTGACAACGTCCTATATTCCACAGCCTTTACCTCTTGGCAGAACTATTTTACAGTTGAAAGAAAAAGAAGTTAAAGGTATTTCTCTCTGGAGACTTACAACTGGGTATTCTATTATTTGTAGTCACACTGAAAAACTCTTAGCTACAAGCTAAGATAAATAGAGAATCATCAGGTATAGCATAGCATATTAATGCTCTTATGGTGATTTACTTCCAGCCAAAGAGGAGAAATCATATAGAGTTTGAGACATTTCTTAGCATAACTGGTCCTTTTGATAATTTGATTCATAAGCACACAATAAAATGTCTAGAATCCAGAGGTTTTCCAAGATTTAAGATTGATATTGCTGCTCCTCTACAATAATGAAAATCTTCCCATTCATAAAAGAAATTCAATTATTGTTGCTAGTACCATCACTTAAGGCGGACCCCTGTCGCCAACTCTCGTCAACTCACCAATCGACTATCTACTTAGAGGACTTTGTGATTCACAATTCCCAAATAATTAATTGTGATTTAAAGCTGAACACAGTCACTAGTTTTAAAGTGTATCTTATAAATAAGATAAAATCTTGAAATTTGTAGCAGTTTCTTAGAACATAATGAAAGTTTTTCATCCGCCTCCCAAAAAAAATCCTGTGGAGTAGAACAATTGTCTTTCTAATTAGCTTACCATGTAATCCATACACAGGCAGAATATAATAACATAAATGATTCATTTCTTCTTATGTTTCAGAACAAAATATGAAACTTTTGACATTCTTGAAGATGAAAAAGTAAGGGAAGGTCTTAAAAAGTTTTCCAATTGGCCAACATATCCCCAAGTTTATGTCAAAGGAAATCTGGTGGGTGGACTTGATATAATCAAGGAACATCTGGAAAATGGTGAACTTAATGAGGTTCTAAATGGATAAAAAAAAACCAAAAAAAAAAACTGCCATTTACACATCTACATTATTTTGTAAAAAAAAAAAATGAAAATAAAAAAATAGGTAGTTAATAAATTATTGATATTTATTAAATACATTTAAATAAAATCAGAAATTCGTTTTATTTGATTACACATTACACTTAGTTTAGATTATATTAAAAATTCCTGCCCAGACAAAAAAAACGAACGAGTTATTATGTGGCAACTGCATGGGGTTTGTTTTACACACTACAATTTTGTATTTATGAATAAAACTTTTTGTGATGAATTGTAGATAAGGCCTAATACACGTAATATAAAAGAAATCAGGCTTCTCTAAATTTTTGGAAACTGCTTCAAGTCAACTTTCAAGTTCAAGTAACTTCCCACCCACCTTTTTAATTAACGACTTGTAACTTGTAACTCGAACTCCCCTCTTTAAAAAGATATATGAAGTTCATTATGATATTTTCTTCAATACTTAATAGTATTGAATGACATTAGTATACAGAACATGCATTACTTAAAAAAACAAAACAGCTTGTACCAATTGTATAATGTAGCGATAGGTCCGTTTGTGGAGTGAATTTCAGGCATAATAAACAACCGTGCCTATCACAACTAACTAGTTTCAGTAGCCTCACTGCCATCATCATGCTCTAAAATTAATATATTTGTTTTCCTAAATACTAAGACCGTAAGATTTGCTAGTAATTAGGGAGATGAATATAGAAAAAAAAAGTTGAAATAATACCACACAAAATGATTTCTGTGTTTTATTCCTAAACTCAGACAGAACAAACCAAAGGAATGTAGAAGTCATTTATTAGTATTATTATTTTAGCTTTTGTCTTTTTTTTATGAGTTTTTGGTTTTTATTTTTTTTATATGCTGGCATGAATGGAGTAAATTGAAGGCTACAGTGGGAGGGGGGGGGGGACCATGTGTCACTCCTTTTGAAAATCAAATTATTTGTAGCATTTAATTCAGAATGAATATCCCTACCTCTTAGAACCTCAAAAAAAAAACAATACCAGTCAATATTTGTGGGTCTCTAAAATTATATATACAGGGGCGAAACAAGGAGAGCCAAGCACTACAAGAAATGAATCAGGTAAGTCCTCCTCCCTCCTATGTTATCTTCCATGTTAAGTTCACAGGTATTATAAAATTATTTTTGAGTTAAAAAGGGGCCCAATGAAATGGCATCATTCTTCTTTCGTTTTACAACCAAGTTTCTAGATAACAATTCTATATTTTGATTTACCAGGAAGGCCAAATATGTATTACGCCCTTTGTCAGATCAATAACTTCATTTGGGCTAACAACATTCATGGGCTCAAAAATATTAAAATAACATTCCCGATTCATTGCATTCTTATCTGGACTGCGATAAGAATGTTGTTTATCGAATTAGAAAAAAAAAAAAAAACTACTGAAAACCCCAGATTTCAAGAGTGTAGTGAAAAAATGCCAGTCAAGCCAGTCAGTGAATGGGGATCCATTCATAGTCATTTTAGTACAAAGAATTGGGCAAAACTTCTTTGATTTGGTTTACCAAAAGAATTGCCAGTGTCCAGAAGATCCAACACTTGAAGGAAGTTGAAGTTTCTTCCCCAAAGAAGCATCTAATGAGACATCATTTGTCTTTTAATGGACAAGCGATATACAACATTATTCTCCCAAAACAAATTCAGAATATTTTATAAAGGTGAGTCTACATCTATTTTTATTTGATTAAATTATTAAGATGACTAATTTCTCAAAACTTCTTCCAATTTAAAAGAATGTTTTCTATAATTTTTATGGATAATATTCTTCTTCTTTTAGATCCCCTAATGAAAAATAAGTTATAAGCCTTATGGAATTCTGTAAAGCACAGTCCACAGCTTTTCTCAACAGTCTTTGCCTCAAATAAGTTTATTGAAGTACGTGCATGTTAGAAAAAATACAAGCTATTAATAATGAAATTAAAGGTTAGTAACTAAATTTCAACAAATTATTTAATAATAATATATAAAGTTAAAATAAGTTTTATTAAATGTAGAGAGATTCTGCTATTGACTTACCTAGTTTTTGCATGTTTCAGGTGACTTTCCTCGTTTTTCCTTTGGAGGATTTGGAGTGCAGTTTTTCTTTTGTTAATTCTGATATTACTTATTTGTTAGAAATATATCATAAATGTTTTGTTAAATTTTGGCTTCATTATATAAAGTCTGACGTTCAAAGTATAGAGTTTTTAAATCTAAATTTTGTTGTTCTTGCTTCCAGTAAAAAGTGACACCTGTTTTTCCCCCTGTACCCTTCAATTAATAACACTTAAGACATACTTATTGATCAAGTTCGCAAGAAACCACATTTTCACATGGATGGAAATACAACAAATATTTAAGTGAAGATAAAGAATAGTACTAAAATGTAATTTCACAAATATATGTTATTCTGAGTGGTACCAAAAAATGTTATACAACGAATCATTATGAATTAAATTTAACTTAGTTATTTCTCAATCCTCTGGAAATTGAACTTCAAGAATAACTTACTTATTACAGCTCTATACTGCTATATGATGAATACAGTGTAGAAAAGCGATAGCTTCATTATGGGCTAACAATACATAAATGCCAGAGCATAACTGGTACTTCATTACAATGCATTTCCATTTTATATAGAAGAGAGGAAGTATGCTACCATTAAATATGTAATCTTGCCAATAAATAATTTCCCTCAGATAAGAGTGTTATAAAGTGAAACTTATTTTATCTTTTAGGTTTTCTAGCAACAAAAAGACAGTTTCAAAGTTCAATATCTCTCTAATTATTTACAAGCAATATACATTTTAAATAACACAGATTTATTAAAAACAAAAATAATTCATAACACTGTACATATTTAAAGAAACAAAATTGAGAATCTATGATATAACACACATTGAGCTGCTAGTGGGTGTATTTACTTCCTTGACTTCATTTGCTTTAAGTGCTAAATATGAATTTTTAATACGTTTCTCGATATGTTCAGGTAGTGGATCATTCCATCCAGGAGGTGGCTGCTCAGATCTTTTCTCCCAGACATCATTATGCAAATGCCCAGCAAGCCTTTCTTTCCTTCGGGCTAATTCACTATCAATTAATTCTTTCTGAAATAGGAATTCTATTAGTATAATAAAAGAGCATAATAACCTAATTAAGGAGCATGCCGAATAACCAGATGATTAAGACTTACAAAAGCTTTACGATTTTTATTTTCAGTCCATTCATAACAATTATTATAATCTCGTCGCCAAGGTCCACAATCAGAAAAATTACCTCCAATGAAATGCTGATGAAAACGAGACTTAAATGAGGTGCAATCACTATACTCTTCTTTATAGAGATCACAGGGTCTTACCTAAACAAGTTGGAAAAAGAAAGTAATAAAGCACAATCAAGTTAAATTAAATTTCTAGCATTAAAAAAAGTCTGTCACGCAGGGGCTGTGTAAACTAAGCAGATTTCCCGCGTGAAGTTTAACAGTAGATAAATCTACAAACTGGTAACGCAAAATCACCGTGAATAAATGCAAACGACAATAAGAAACCTCCCGAGGGAAAGCATGTAAATGAAGCGGAAATGTTAAAAAAAGTTCTGCCCCCTAAACCCCCCCTCCCCCTGGTCTGGTTTTAGCCATTAACAAACTTGATCTTTCTTTTTATATAAAACGACTAAATATTGACTTTGGTAACGATTAAACAATAATTGCGACCACTAGGTAACGGACAAATATATATATATATATATATATATATATATATATATATATATATATATATATATACATATATACAGTTTTGAACAGACCTCATTTTCATCATCTCCTAGGAAGGATCGATGGACATTTGAAGAAAAATTTAAAAAATTGTGTCATGAGTACGACCTCAATAGCTGATTTCCCGTAAGGGAAATCTGCTAAAAAACAACACTTTTTCTTATTCCTCTGTATCCTCACAAGGAGTGAGCATGCACATACCTCATTCATGAATGTGACACTTTCTTAAATATACGCTATTATATGACGCTTTCTCATGAATACGCTATAGTTTTCTAAAATGACTACGTGGTTTGTCCAATAAATACGCGAACTAAGATCATAAAAACTTTATTTTACAAAATTTCATCTACATTGATTTTGTCCCCTTCAGAATATTCTCCATTCACTGCTATGCACTTATCCCATCTTCTTTTCCACTCTTCAAAGCTCCCTTGGAAATCCTCGGAAGTCAGGCTTTTCAGTCTCCTCGTCGTTTCTTGTTTTACTGTGTCCACGTCTTCCCAATGCTGTCCCCTCATCACATTTTTGCATTTAGGGAATAGAAAAAAGTCGCAGGGGGCGAGGTCCGGTGAATAAGGGGGTTGATCAAGGATAGTGATTGAATTTTTAGCCAGAAACTGGCGAACAATCAAAGCCAAATGTGCAGGTGCATTGTCTTGATGAAGAATCCATCCATCATTTTGAGTCAAATGTGGTCGCACACGACGCACTCGATCTCTCAAACGCTTGAGAACGTTAAGGTAGAACTCAGAATTTACCGTTTGTCCCTCAGGAAGGAATTCATGATGAACAACACCTTTGATATCAAAGAAAACCAGGTGCATGACTTTGATCGGCTTTTCCTTGATTTTTTTTGTTCGAGCTTCACCTGTTGCTTTCCACTCCATGCGATTTCAATTCGGGGTCATACTCAAAAAACCACGATTCATCACCAGTGATAACCCTATTTAAGAATCCAACATCATTTTCCATGGAATTTTTCCAGTCAGTAACACATTTGACTCTTCTCAACTTTTGATGCGGAGTCAGCAGTTTGGCACGATTTTCGCACAAAACTTTCTTAAGCCCAAATGCTCGGTTAAGATTGTGTGCGCTGTTGATTTTCCTAAATTTAGTTCTTCAGCTATCATTCGGACAGTTTTTCGGCGATCAGTAAGGACAAGACGCCGCACACGATCAATGTTTTCATGCACACAAGAGGTTGAAGGTCGTCCAATTCTTGCATCATCCGTGGCATCTTCTCGACCTTCTTTAAAGCGCTTAATCCACTTGAAAATGGCTGTTTTCTTCATAGCATTATCACCATAAACAACTCTCAACATTTCAGCAATTTCTTGGTAATTTTTATCAAGCTTTACCAAAAACTTGATGTTAATTCGTTGTTCAGTGAATTGGTCAATTTCCATATCGACGAACAAAAAAATAATGCAAAACTAAAAATAACTCTACTCGCAAGATCCGCACAGCGTAACGTTCTGCCAAGCACTGAAGGCTCATTGGGTCCCAGACAACACGTGAGGCCAGTGGGCATGGCTTAACTCTCCGTAATGGCCACCATATTCCACCAGTTCGCGTATTTATTGGACAAACCCCGTATTCTTAAAAATGATTTAATTTAATAATGAATGAGATTTATTGGATATTGCTAATTAAAAATATAATAAATCTCTGGTGGACAAATCTATTTAAACATTTTGTTAGTATTTTAATCAGCACAGGAGTGTGGAGGACCAGTCTGATATTACACTTTTATTTCTGAAATCTATATTAATAGAAAGCTACTCAAGCAATTATTCCTTGTGTCTTTATTGTTTGTTAGTCTCATATAGAAGGAACTGGGGCTTCTACATTTCTGTAAAAAATATGACACATCATCATAAATATACATATACTTCATAGCATTGAATTAAAACAAAAAAATCCATTATTTTTCTCATATCTTCTAATATCTCTGTTAATATTGGTTTAACTAAAAATATGTAATCTATAAATAGTATTTAGAATAAGGTTTGTGAATTGTTATTTACATTTATGAATTTCAAAGTTTTGACTTCTGCCTCCTGGGAACCAAAGACTTTTTCGTATTCCATGAAAATGCCTCAATAGAATAGATAACATTTTTGTATATGTATTGAATGATAACAATAATCATGAGCTATTTTATACTTTACTATCACCTTGAAGAGTGAACGTTTACTTCGGCATCAATATCTATGTTAATCTTGATTTTATCAGAAAAATGTAAAGATTGAATTCTGTTTAGAATACATTTTTCAGCCCTAAAATGTTATTTATATTTATTAATTTCAAAATTATGACTTCAGATCACCAAATAGAATTTATTAGTATGTTCCATTAGTTGTGTAATTGAGAATTTTTGACAAGGAATCCGTTTTTTTATGAATAAACATATCAAGGATATGGACATTCTCAGTAGAGACATTTTATAATTTACTACCACAGACAGGAGTCAGCTTATTTAGAAGTCAAAACTTATGTGTGTCATACCTTCATAATAGAGGTCATATGAGGAAAACGTGTATAAAATGAATTTACTGGTCTTAAGTTGCTTAAATTTATGAGATTTAATATTCTGACTTCCACCTTCTGATCAATCATTGACAGGAGAATTACTTAATTATATTCCCACAGGAAGCCATTTTCATTTTAACTCACAATGATGAATAACACAGTAATCTTATTAATTCCAACACTAACCACCTCATACATTGTTATGTACCCTGCATGTTATTACAAGAGGATGCCTTATCAAAATTGTATCGTATTTTTTCTTTGAATGCTAAGGTGATGCAATCATTATATTTTGATGGGAATTTATATGTTACCCCATGAACTACAACATATTCATTAATCTTCGTTAACTACATGACTGTATTTTTATGACAATAAAAGGGCCACTTAGTTCTTATGTTAATCCAATGTATATATTTCAATGGTAAACCCCTATTTTTGGTCAATTCATTTATGTATAACAGCTATTCTAATCGTAAATTGGCTTTTGAAATTGCTATTTAATCATAAATTAGACTTTAAAATTGCCAGTTTTAAAAATCATGAGTAGAACAACTGATTGATTGGACCTTTACTATGGATGTTGCTGGATATTTGTGTCAAGTGATGAATATGACTGGATGATTTCCTCGTATAGGTTAATCCAAACTTTAAATCTCCACAGGAAACCATTTATGTTTCAATCCATCAACGAGTAGTATAGACATGAAACACAATGACTATGTTTACAACTGTACCTGTACTGTATTACTTGGTGGTGCAGATACATCAGGCAACACTGTGCAGAACACAATATGGACAGTGAAATTGAAATATTCAATAATTACAAATGCTCTATGATATTTCATTAGATACTATATTGATCAATGTTATACTGGCATTTAATTATATAATATTCTGCATGGACATAACTAAAATCTTTTGATATCCATTTTAGTTTCTAAAAAAAAAGTCTTATCAGAAACTAATACTTCATTGTGTTATTAATATTATGAATTTAGGGATAATTTTTGATGATGTTACAAAAGAAAATGTTAAATGGAGCACGGATAAAATTAGAAGTAATGCTGCTGGAGAGGATGGAATCTGTAGAGATATTTTAAAAATGGTAGGGGCTGAGGATATTATTGCTAACATAATAAACAAATCCCTTGTTCATGGAGTAATTCCCACTGTTTGGAAGGAATCCATAATCAGACCAATAGCAAAACTTGTGTAGCCACTCTGCCCAGATCAGTTCAGGCCTATTTCGATTGTACCAGTGATGTCTAAGATTGCTGAAAGAATTGTTGCTCACTTCATTAAAACACTTTTAAATACATATAGTTTATTGTCTCCACATCAATCAGGGTTCAGGCATGTGCATAATACGCATACAGCTTTACATACAATAACATAAAACATCAGAAAATCAATAGATTGGTGTTGTGGGTTTCATTTGATTTCAAAAAGGGTTTTGAAACAGTAAATCACCAGTTGCTTTTAATGAAGATTGGTGCTATGGGCATGGGTGAGCAATTAATTGGACAAAATTAACAGGGCGGATAAAATCCTTTTTAGAAAATCGGAGGTAAAAAGTTAAATTAAAAAAACATTTCTTCTAACTGGGTCACAAATAAATCAGGAGTACCACAAGGAGCTGTATTAGAGTCACTTCTGTTCTCATTCTACATTAATGACATAACATCCTGTGTCCTACATAGTAACATTCACTTATATGCAGATGACATTGGCATATGGTTTTTGGGTCCTCTGGAAAATGCAGAAGAGGTTTTATGAAGAATAACCGAAGTCTTAAGGAAGATCACTGATTGGTGTGCTAATAATGTGCTAACTCTGAACACAAAAAAAAAAAAAAAAACAAGAGGCTACTACTTGCCACCCCCAAAATATTAAAAAAAATGTAAACGGCTGGGACTTTCAATAAAAATAAAAGACCAAATTATTGCAAGGAGTGAAAAAATGAGTATCCTTGGTGTAATATTTATTAGCAATCTCTCATGGCATGATGAAGCAGCTTTGATAGCTAATAAAATAAAAAGATCCTTACATCCTCTAATAAAATATAAAAACTTTTCCCCCTTCAAAATTACGTTAAAACTTGTATAGAGCCTAATTTTGCCATTAATGTGGTACTGCAATTCAGTTTATATATACATCACATCTACAGTCTATATTTAAATTCAGAGAGCATATAATTTAGCGGTAAGGTATTTATAGCTAAGAGAGATGTATGTGTGTACATTAAAGCTCTTGGAAGGCTCACTTCTAAGGTGTATAGACGCTTAAATTTATTGTGTCTTGCAAAGAAGATTCTGGATTTTGGACTGCCCAGAAATCTTTATGAGGGTTTCATTCCTGTGCATAGTGAAAGACGGGTAAATAATTTCCAACTAGCAGTCTGCAGAACCAGCATGTATCACCAGTCTTTCTCTGCTGTTGCTGCAAGGGAGTTAAATGCTTTACCTAAAGAAATAAAAGCGTCATCATCATTCCGAGAGACCTGCATTAATCATTTTCTAATGACAGAGATGGGACAAAACCATTTTTAAATTAGTTTTATTTTTTTTTTGTTTCTTATGTTTATGTTTTAATTTAATTTATAAATAGTACAATAATAAGCTTGCATGTCAATTGTCTGTAAGAGAGGACCATTGGTCCTATGGCAATAAAAGCATCTATCTATCTAATACATGTAATGCCATCACCATCCTGTAGTTCATTAACACATGAGTGGGCACAGTTTTGAAAGCTAATTGAACAAATGTGTTGACCTCAAAGGTCTACTGCAGCTTGGGCAAGGAATTCAACGGTTTATAAATTGCAGGAACTTATTTTAATGATTGTAATGTTTATGTCAACAAGAAAGTTAAATTTATTTATAGTACTTTTTTTAACAGTAAAGAATTTTGTTTATTTCATACAAAGAATACGGACCTGTGATGTCCCAGACTCACCTGAGTGTGCAAAGCATAGCTAGTTGTTATAAAAAATAATAAATTCACCTGTGGTGTGAAATCTTTGGAATTATTTTAAATGAGTTCGTTAAAATTTGTAATATTGTGTAACGATGCTATAAAAAACCATATATAATGTATAAAAGAAAAAGACAATCTGAATAAGATCGTAATGTTAAAGAGACTATAAACAATTCTTCTTCACATTAGTTCTGGTCGAGTAAAAAAAAACAATCAGAAAGGAATAAGGTATTCTTGGAAAGGAGTTTGAAAATGAACCAAAAAAATACTTGAATAAGAATTTGATGAGGTAAAACAACTGTTGAACCAGATGGCTGTTAAGAAAAATCAGAAAATAACTAGAGCAAGCTTATAAGCGGGGAACAGCTATTATAGGAGGGGGTGGCTCTTGGAGTAAGAGGTGTTGCTTCGTTAGTAGGCAGTCAAGGACTGGCCAGGAAGTTCAGAGACAAGAAGGGGGAGATAATGCTCATACTAATGATGCAATACAACTTTCGTCTTTGAAAAAAATGTAAAGAAGCCCAAAAGTATAAAATAGATGATTAAATATGACATGCTGTCAAAAGACTAATTTATTATTGTACCAATAAATGCTTACATTTCTAAATGTAAATAATTTAGAAGTAATTTGCAAAGTGTTACTATATTCTATAAAAACTCACGTCCTGCATTTATTATGGAAAAATGATTAATTTTTATTAGAATACTGTTCGAATTTAAAAAATATAATTCTCTAGGAGTTAATTTAATAATAATGTGTTACAAAGTTTTTCTATTTTTATAAAATAAATATAAAAGCTATCAAGAAGCAGGGCCTTCCAAAGGGAAATAGTTGGGAGAATATATAGTCTCATGAGGATTCTTACACTGCTTTTGACATAATAAACCAGAAGTTTGCTAATTCTTTATACTTCTTGCCGCTGTATTAGGTAAGGGACAAATTGGAGTACTTAATTACACAATTGGAAAATTTAGTATATGAGAGTCAAAATGTAGTAGGTACCTAGGTAGAAGTCTTTTAGTTATTTATATACAATATATTGTTAGATAGATACAAAGATCTCACAACAATACTCACCATTCAGAAAAGGAATATATGGGCACTTACCATCCAGGAATATTTCTCAATAAACTCATCCGAAACAACCATTATAAATTACCAATTGAGTAACAATTAAACAAAAAGGGTAGGCAAAACTAAAATGCCGCAAATTCTTCCAAGCTTTGTTTATCACTGTTATCAATAATAGGTTACGGTCCTGTTATCTTCAACAGTCAATTTATACCTCTTTATTTAGAGAAAACCAACAACTATTAAGGCATTCGAATGTAATATCTACGACCACTTTTTGAATATTTATTTATTGAGTTTAACTTTGGCTCATGGGACCATTAGAAAGCTTTTTATTGTTTACAGTCTGTTCTGAACTGGTTTTTATATTGTGTACTTTAACATGAGAAGGCTGTGGCGTTACTTTGAAGTTGTTTTGTTGTTAACATGTCTAGATTAAGTTTTACTTATTTAAATTATTTATTTTAGTATACACTATGAAGCTTTCTTTATTTTGCTTAATTTTATGTCATTCTGGTAGAATGACTAGTACGAGGAGGTTATATTTTATAAATAATAATAATGGGGTGGATTGACATTTACTTTCAAAGTAATGTAATAGATAGAATTAAGTTTCTAGCAACATGAAAGGTTTTTCTTATGAGAAGAGGTATCTAAAACGACCTAAACTTGGACCACCTGATGTTTACCCTCAAGAGCCTAAACAAAAAGAAGTAAGATCAGTTTTTGGTTTGCTTTGGTTGTGATAAACTAGTGGCAGATATATAATTATATATAATTTTTAAAGGATGAACTGACTGTTAACAACGTCAAACATGGTTTTGCTGCTTATCCCCAGCTCACAGATGAATTCGGTACTGCAAGAAACTGTAATGTTACTGCTTCAAAGGTACTTTTCTATCCACAAGAATTAATTTCCCCATGATTCAGTGGCACTGAAAAAGTAATATTTACATTTCTAGATTGGGGCATACTTCAATGCTATTATTGGCAAGAAAGATGAAATTAATACGCTTCCTGATTCTGGGAGAAAAAGACAGCAAATTAATCCAAAAGACAATTTTTGGCCAGCAACTGCACGAACTAAGCCTGCAGTTGAAGCTTGGTTTAAAGACCTTGCTGGAAGTAAAGCCCTACTTGCTTTGTCTAAAAAGGTAATTATATCTTAACTCTAAACATTTGAAGATTTTGTGGATTATTTGGTTATTTTTTGTAGTAAAGCACTATCTTTGTTAATTATTTTAGTAGTGGTTCAGTGGGAGGAATGGATATTGTGGTAATATGTTAGTTATAAAATGTATAACTCCTTGTTTAGGCGGGGTTAAGAAGGAGTTGTCTATAATTTACATAACTAAACTCATGTTAGTTTGACTTGGTAAGTTAAAATTATAAATCAAGTAAAGGGTTGGAACTGCCAGTATAGGTAATACTGTAGTCATATCTGTCGCGATGGTTGAGTACAGTTGGCAAGCGCTTTCAATGGAAAGGCACCATATTCAAGCCGTCTAGAGTTGTTCTGTACTTGGTCAGTACAAGTCTAGATGGCTTGAAGATGGTGCCTTTCCATTGAAAGTGCTTGCCAACTGTACTCGACCATCAGCCAGTGACGACGGTCATCACCGACAGATATGACTATAGTAAAATTATAGAGTTGGAACATGATAGTCTGCTATTGTGAACTACATTAAGCTGGTTAAAAATCTGATTCTCAATAGAAACTTTATATATATATATATATATATATATATATATATATATATATATATATTCATTTATGTTAATTATTTTATAGCTGATAATGTTCTATTGTACATTTAATTGCTATTAACAATTGAAGGGTTGATATATAAAGATTGTATTTTATTAATCTCTAATAACTTATTCTTTTCCTATAAATACTAAAAATCTACTCTCTGTATTGTAGTTCTTTAGTGTTTTATGTTGTGCCTTCCTAGTTATTTTTTGCTCCTATTTGTCCTATTTAATTTTGGATGCTATTGAAGAACTTCTTTTTTTTACAAGAATGCTATTAATTTTTAGCTCTCTTTAGTTATTACAATTAATGAACAAAATGATATATGTTAATGAAGGTCATTTATTTTTTACACAATAGGAAATTGGTGTTTGGTTCATTCTCTTGTAATACCAGTTAGCTATAGGGCAGCAACTGGTAGTTGAAAGTTTTTATTTTCATATTCCCAAACTAGTTTTTAGTTCCGACTAGTATGTGTGTATAAAAACGTTTTATTTCATTTTATCTATTAACACCAATATTAGACGCCAAGAGGACTTATGAACCAGATGGCTGTTAAGACAAGTCATAGAATATCTGGAGAAGTCCCATATGCAGCAAGACAGCTGTCATAGAAGGGGTGACTGTCATAGTAAGGTGTGTGGCTCCTTTGGTAGGCAGACAAGGACTGGCCAGGAAATTCAGGCAGGAAGAGGGGGGGGGGGGTTAGTGCATATACAAATGGTACAAGGCAGGTTTGAATGTAATGTCTTTTGAATATAAATGTAAATAATTTAAAAGGACATGCAAAGAGCTGCTATATTCTTTGACAACTCTCATTTTCCATTGATTGTAGAAAAATGTCAATATGGGTTATGTCTAATTTTTATTAGAATACTGTTCGAATTAAAAAAAAATATGGCCCTCCAAGTCTTAGTTCCTAGAAGTAGAGAATATGTTATACAGTTTCTCGGTTTTTATCAAATGAATTGACAGGAAATATGTACATTATAGATGATATTTAATTATAATAAATGCTATCCATGATTATGATTTAAGTTATCCACATTGTGTCAAACTGTAGACTTATTTTCATTTATTCTTCATAACTAAAATTTCTATTCCATTAAACCCTTACCTGACCCTTATGGGACAACAATGTGTCCAGACGGGAAGTGTAGTTGTAAACATTAAAGCTTTGACAAAAAAAAATACCATCATCAGCCTCAAATGATTTCTTAGCTAGTAAATATATTTATACACACAATTTGCTTTTTAGTTTTAGTTTTATTTAGGTCTTCTTTGTAATTTCTTGGTTTCATATTCCTCTAGGCACCAAACTTCAATAAGAAAGAAGAAATTTTTCCACTCCTGTGTGAATTTCAAGTTCCTATGTTGCGAGCTTCGTGGTTCATCAAACTAAGTTCTGCATACACAGTTGCTGTTACTGAAGCTAAATTAAAAAAGCGTCAGCTGCCCGATCCTACACAAGGTGTGTCAGCTATTATTTTTATTCATAATTTACAAAATATTCTTTTCCTGTTGTTCTATTTATTAAATATAACTTACTTATCAAATGGATATAGAAGTTTTAAACAACTGGGAACTGACCCAGTTGGGTCAATTTCCTCTTAAATTGATTAACAAGAGAATTTATATCCCCAGCAAAAAATAAAAAAAATGTTTCACATAGCCAATTTACCCTCTCCCCCTTTCTTGTTATTGTTAATGATATCTACTTTAAATTACATGACATTGTTGAAATGACAGTGGATTAGAATGAATAGGACTGGAATCTGATTAACTTTTTTTCTCTCTTGTTATGAATGGATTTTTTTTGTTTTGAGTATTCTAACTTAATTATTTTGGATTTCAGAATGGACTGGAACTTTATTAAAATTTTTAAAAGAACAACTTCTTAAACTACAAGACTTTTATCAATCACCTTCGCAGACAGTGATGTCAGATGAGCAAAAGCTTGCCCTCAAGCTTTGGCATTATAACATACAGCTGACTAGATATTTGTATCAGGTATGATAGATACTGTCTAAAGATTATTAACTTCTCTAAAGTTTTAAAAAAATAGTTATTTTCAAATTAATTCTCTTTTATGTCATTTAATAATTAATCAATTAATATATATTTCTATATTATTATATTTTTTAAGTGCCTATTTTTGTTTATTTCTCTTTTTACGAACTATTGTCTACTATAGAACCCTAATTTTGTACACCCATCACTCTTTTAGTTAATTCAACCTAGAAGGTCATGGTCATGATTAAAATATAAACATTGCTGAAAGATTTGTATGAGCTATTGGTTGTAGAATGATAGGAAGGTGGCTGGGATTATACGTTTTTTTTTTGTTATTCATATATGATTATTATGTCTTTAGGATTATTGTATTAGAGCACCTTATTGGTATCTAGGATGAGACTTCCCAAGAATAGACAAATCCTTAAAATTGAGCATAATTTGTATATCTTTATGAATAGCCACTTCTGCAAAAAAAATTCCTATCCTCTTAGAGGGGTTTACAGACTTTTGTCAATGATTCATTTAATACATTATTGAAATGTTCAATCAGATGAAACATTGGCTATGGGCATCAATTCTAATGCGGAGAATAATCATTGCCTAGTTCATCTCAATATTTTTATTTCCTGAGGGGACTTGCATATTTCTAAACATTTAGCTGCAATAAGAAAGTTTTAGTTTGCCCATTCGTTTACCATCACTGATGGCTGTACAAGGCATGCAATAGGAATCTAACTAGGGAGTTAGTCTCCCTATCAGGGACCTTTTGGCTTCCATAATACCATTTACAGACAGCTAGTTACCACATCCCTAAATATGAGCTGATCACAGACCATTTTTTGTAACACAGCTTTCTGGAGACATTCATTACAGGCACTCCATTTCAATGGCGTCAAAATACATATTTGAAAAATGTCCTAAGTCTAGAAAATGTCTGAAGGAAAAAGTTGTTAACATATTAATCCAGTTTATTAGTCTCCCTTTAGCCAAAAAGTGATAAGGTACCTGTTTTGAATTAAACCTGTAAAATTTAAAATGGACCATATTTATTAGTTAAACTTTGAAAGCAGATGAACTGTCTTTCAAAATGACAGGTGATAGGTTGTGGAGAAATTGAAGTTCAAATTTTGTTGACCTGAAGTTTTAAATTTATAGTTAAATCTTTCTCACAATTTTTCTAAGTTTAATGCTTTCAAGGGCATATTTATTCATTTAGGGCTTTTTATTTATTTTGAAAAGCTTCCTAAGAAGTATTATTAACTTTACTGTATAAAATTGTATTTATAATACTGCTTTTTAGTTTTCCATTTCTGTGATTATGGAAGGTCCATATTCCTGGCTTGGTGACATAAAAATGCATTTTGAAAATGCTCTCTATTTTTAGGAGGGGCTTCTTGACCGACAAGAGCTACTTGTTTGGGTTCTGGACCTTGTTGAGAGATATAAAAACTGGGCCCTAGCAGATGACGGTCCTCTCCGTCTTATTCTTCCAGCTGTGTTGCAATATTTGGAAGAGTTCACTCAAAATGAACTTCTTGCAAGGAAGCTTGCCTACATTTGTGTCACTCGCCTTGCCCAGCTCTGCGCAAATCAGAGTGGAGGTGGTGTCTCTCCTAATAGTCCTAATCATAACATGTAAGAGAATTTATTTATTTATTCATTTTTAGTTATTTCAAATGCAGTATCTTTACTGAATAAATTTAATAAACCTTAAATCCATTGTAATATATAGGTGTATATTATTTTTATGTTGCTGTTCTAAAACCTTAAATTTTCGAATCTTAATCATTAATACTATCATTAGAGCCATGCTAGTTTTCTTTGTATAGTATACATCGTTTTAGCTCTTACTTGCTCATTCTTGAGGCATTCTTTGTGTTTTCTTGCTTTTGCCCCTGAGCTACCACTGTTCCCATTATCAAACAACAAACAAGGTTCGAAACACTTCAGTGTAGGATGGGTAGAAAGCATGCAACAAATTTGAAGAACATCCAATTAACTGAATTAGGGTGACCAAGCAACTGGAGCAACTACAAATGAATTGAAGAATTATATGAATCAACTGAGGCTGAGTAAAAAGACACTGTGTTCAGTGCTATAACAAAAACATAGACGCCTAATTTTATCATTTATATGAAATTTTGTATGAAGAATGACATAAACAAAGTATTCTAAATAGTTTTTATTAAATTGTTTAACTAGTTTTGAATATCAATATCAACCATTGGAGGCAACCAATCTCCTGATATGATTTTATTTGCTTAGTTTTAGCAGATTTCCCTAAAGGGAAATCAGCTATTGAGGTTGTACTCATGACGGAATTTTCGAAATTTTTCTTAAAATGTCCATCGGGCCTACCTAGTAGATGAGGAAAATGAGGTCCGTTCAAAACTGTATATATATATATATATATATATATGTGACTGTTACCGCTCTAGCGGTCGCAATTTTGGTTTGATCATTACCAAACTCGATATTTAGTCGTTGTTTGTAAAAAGAAAGATAAGGTTCGTTAACGGCTAAAATCGGACCAGTGGGAGAGGGGGGGTTTAGAGGGGAGGATTTTTGAAAATTCGAAATATCTCCGTTACTATACGTCGGATCGAAAAATTGTACAGAATCAATCTTATTGCAAATTAAATTTACTATAAATATTGTTATATACATTTACTCTCTATCTTAAATATTAACCGAGATATTTGCATTTTTCAGTTTTCAGCCATCAGCAAACCGCCACTTCTACTCATGTTCATACACAATACTCTGCTTCATAATAAATCACATTATTCAAAATTTAAATACCAAAAATTGTATTCAAGAGACCTTTATTATACGAGATACATGCAAATATGTCCTGGTGACTCCCCCCCCCCCCCCCGTCTTAAGGTATTGGACTACAAAAATTTGATTGATTAAGATAGCAATTATTCTGGCTCATTATTAATTATAGTACTAGATATAGTGAATAGTTCTCATTAAAAGTAATATGTTATATTCTAAAATATTTCAGTAATTGTTTTTCTTTCCCATGTAAGGCGGGCAGAACCATTTCTTTACATTTCTAACCAAACGCTTCCTGTCGGCAGGTTATTGAAATTGGATGCAACATTTTTTATTTCCGTTTGTATTTATTCACGGTGTTGTTATGTTACCAGTATGTATATTTATCTATTACTAAACTTCACGAGGGAAACCTGCTTAGTTTACGCAGCCCCTGCGTGACGCATTTTTAATAAATTACCTTTATGGGCAATCAGCTATTGAGATTGTACTCATAATGCAATTTTTGAAAAATTGTCTCCCTTCCTCCTACCTTGGAGATGACAATAATGATGCCCGTTCAAAATTATATATATTATAATAATTTTAATTTCAAAGTGAGGAAATTTATTAAACCTCTAAGTATTATTATTTTTATATTTAAGGGACTCTTTAATATTATGATTATATGTGTATTCAAGTTTTATTAACCTTTTTAGATTCAATTATATGGTAGAATCTAAAGTAGATGTGCACCTCAATAAAGGTTGGAACCTGTTAATAATCTTTTGTAATAGATTAAACACACAACTGGTTTTACCAATAAAAATACGGTTAAATAAAAGGCAAACGATATTTTAAGGTGCAACAATATAATTAATATATATTTATAATAATTGAAATGCACTTATAATATTAAATTTTAATTTAAACATTTTTTGGTTTCGAAAAATTAGCTATTGTGGGCTTAAGGGGAGGGGGGGGGTTTAGAGGAGAGGAATTTCGAAAATTTGAAATATCTTTGTTTTTATACTTCGAATGGAAATATTGTATAGAACCTACCTACTAGGAATTTAATTGCCTATAAATGTTGTCTTATACATATTTTCTCTATCATGAATATTAACTGAGATATTTGATTTTTTAGTTTTGAGCCTTCAGTAAATCCCATTCCTACCCAAGTCATATTAACAATAAGCTGTTATATCATGAACCACTTTATTCTAAGCTTAAATACCAAATATTGATTTCAAGAGACCTTTATTATGCTATGCAAGATACATGGAAATTTGTTGCATGATGACAAATCAATTAAGGTTTTTACGGTCTTGTTTTGAAAATGTTTTTTTTGAGCTATGCCATCTCAATATTTAACTATTTCAGTCAACACTAAGGATCATATTTGTTATTGCCTGAAGTCTGACCTGGAACAGTGGGGGTTTAGATTGTGGGGGGAAATCGAAAATTCAGAATATTTTCCTTATTATGAGTTGGATCGTAAATTGTTATAGGACCAATCTTGAAAAACTATTAACGGTCTACAATTGTTCTATACATATTATTTCATACTTCAAGTTAGTAGCAAGTTATTCGTACTTCCTTGTTTTCAGTCTTCAGTATCCCACTCTCCCCACACCGCCCATTCTGCTCATCTATTTTTTACGTATAAATAAGAAAAAAAGTTGTGATATGAGATCAAAAGTGTGTTACATCAGCACGTGAGAAGTCTGCTTAGTTTACGCAGTCCCTACATGACTGATTTTTTTTTCTGTAATAGTTAACAGGGACTCGGGTATTGATAGTTGTAGAATAACAAGATCAACTTCTTCACAATTATAATTTGTTGGCACAAAATATATAATACTCGTATTTTTTTTTTTAAAACCTCCTTGTTTATGTTTTCTTTTCTTTCTTTTTTATTCCAGATTGGGACCAATTCAAAGTAATAACAACAGTAACCAACAAGCAGCAACCCTGGCATTTAATGAGTACATGAACTGTCCCCATCATAAAGATGTAGTTTTAGCTCTGAGCGTTGTCATTCAGGTTAGCTACTTAATTGCTGGAAATAAATACTACTGATGTGCTGGAATAGAGATTGTTGATTTGTTTTAAATTTTAGTGTTCACTTATACCTTCTTATGTATTAGGTGATAACACTTGAATGCCCTACAGCCCTAGTTTGGAACAGTATTGGTGAAGGAAAATCGGCCTCCCTTTTGAATGGTTCTCCCCTTGATCATCTTCCATGCACCCCTTCTCAACTGCCTATGCCGCAAAGAAATGCTAACAATTATATTAGGTATGAATAAGTTTTATTAAAGAAAATAGTTTATATGGCAAGTTGCATGATAAATCAGCACATCTGCAACAAAATAGTACAATTTCATTCTTAATACTATTTATATATTGTTAATTTATATACGCCTTGAACAGAAATTATACAATAGGAATTTATAATCTTCCTATTTGGCCATATACTCTATTTTTCCAATGGGGAATACTACATTCTAGATAGATACGTTTCTGTTTCTTCTACTAAAAAAACATTGATGAAATTACAAGAACCTAAATACCCATAAAACCTTGGAGCTATATATATTATAATAATTATAGAGTAATTCTCCATTTACCATATGTCTCGTAATGTTTTCTTACTATTAGTAAGAGGTAATATAAAAAATCTGTAGTATATTGATCATGACCAATTTGATCTTCATCGTAAAGAGTAAAAAAGGAAATCCATTGTATTGGGTTTTCTGGAAAATAATGCAGGATTTTAGGTTTTATTTAAAGTAGTCTTCTGTATAATAAACTGTTCATGTTTGCTAGATTATTCATTTGCGTGAACGTCAATTAATCCTCTTCCAAAAAATAATGTTTGTTTACCTCTTTAGTATTTCATTACTTGGAAGTAATTCAGTCTTCACTAAGATGTCAAAGAGTAATTTTCATACAATTTTATTTTATGAGTATATTCTCGGCCAGATCAGGACCTAAACGGCCAGGATCATCAATGATGTGTAGGTCGAGGGCTGTAGCAATGGTTCTAATCATTTCGTGGAGACTTCAGCCTGGAAGACAAAGAAGGTCGTGGAAGGGCTCTCTTGATGATAATTTTCTGCAAGCTTTGATGGAAGAAAATCCCCGAATAACTGTTCAAGAACTTGCAGGGAAACTCGATGTAAGCAAATCAACCGTTGGTGGCCTTCTCAAGGTGAACGTTGAGTTCTTCTCAAATTAAACGACTGCCAAAACAAAAAAAAAATAGCATTATGAAATTTGTGCTGCATTTTGACAAAACAACAATAATCCATTTCAGTCAAGAATTGTTACTGGAAAAGTGGGTCCCCTACGATAACAACAGACATTCGGATAGTGGTTCAACAAAGGAGAAACAGCACATTTGCCAAAGCCACCAACTCATCAAAGGCTTCATTTGGGATGATTCACTACAGCTTCTTGAGCCCTTGGTAGACCCATCAATGCTGAATTGTATTGTAGCCAAATTGACATAATGCACTAGTAATTTACAATAATGAAGCCATCATTGGTTAATTGGTAGGGGTCCATTCTATTGCATGACAACTGCCCATTGTGTGGCCCACATGTCTCGTGTTATGTTACTAAAATTGTTAGAGCTTGACTATGAGACTCTGCCATGCCATCTTTTTACAAAATGTTTAAATTCTAAGGATTCCAAATTTTATCCAGATGGTATGGAAAAGCAGCCCTCACATTGGCAGTTTTTATTTAGAATATTTTTTTTTAAAAAAAAAGCACACAAATTTATTTAAACAAATGTAAAAGGGAAGATAGAATTAAGAAAGTTGTAAGGCAGGCCATCAAGTACAATATTTCTTTAATATTATATCATCAGAGAAGCAATAAAGAAAATGAAAGTGTTACATTTGCAGTCATTGTACTGGTGGCAAGGTCAGAATTACAAATAATTTAAATGCAACCTACCATTAGAGGTGCTCTTCTTGATCGTTTAAAACACAACATAAAAGCTTACAAAACTAACACTTTAGAAGAAACAAAACAATAAGATACCCATACGAAGTTTGGAAATCATTAACATAGTGAGGCAGTTTAGTTACCTAGAGAACATTATCACTGAACAAAAATTGCAGCAGAGAATTAATCAATTAGAATTAGTTGGTCTGAGAATAGTCAAATGTAGCAATCTTTAGTGGTGACAGTGAAAACAAAAGTTTTATCAAAAACTAACAGAGAAAAAACAAGTGATCCTAAGAACAGAGTGTTGAATATATCCTAAGATATTACACCTTCTTAATACTTTGACTGCCCAACTCGAGATAACTCTTATTAGTGCTCTTCCTCGGGAAGCCTAATATGAGTTATCTCATAGTTTCTGGACTTGACATTTTTTCACCGCATCAAGTGAGTTCGCAGACTTCAAGAGAGTTTTGTAGGGCACCTTTTCCCTACAAAATAAAATCCTGTAAAATTCATAATGAACGTTAGGAATCAATATGTATTTTCAATAATATAATATGATTAAATTGATTTGGCTTCTCAGACCAGAATCCGAAAAGTGTCGTGACAGTCAACATGTTAAGAAATGTTTTTTAAGGTAAGATTATTGTGAAGGAAAGAGGGGGGTATAGAATGTTGATTTTTCAAAGACATAATAATTATTTAAATTATGATGGGTACAGAACTCTGTAAAGAGCAGCTTAGAGACATATTTAAATAAATAAGTTAAAATCATCATGCATTACTGATCATTTCCAATCCAATGACGGGAAACCCTAAAATAAAGAAAATCATCATGCATTATTGATCATTTCCAATCCAGTGACAGGAAACCCTAAAATAAAGAAAAATAAGTTATTTTGAACTTTATCTAGGTGTCTCAGGCAATGAGACGAATGATTCCCAAACATTGCCATAACGCACATGTTCTGTGGTGTATCTTTGTATACACACACACACACACACACACACACAAAATAAGCCATGTTTTCAATCCCAAAATCAATTTTTAATTAACACATTAAACAAAAACAAAAAAAAATTGTGTTTTGGCAAATACAAAATCTTTCCTAGAATTATTATGACATATAATATATCTCATTTTGAATATATTATATTTTTTTAGGTTTAAAACTACACATGATCTCAAGAAAATAAATTACTAAAATTTTCCTTTAGGCACCAGTTAAAACAATCTGAAGCAAGAATCAAGCTGAGGAGCCAGGCGGCAGAAAATAAGTGGTCATGTGACAAATGGCAAACTTCATGTGCTGGTATAACCCATCATCGAGTACTTGCTGCTTTGGATGCTTTAGACAGACACTCCTTCTACAAAGTAGACACAAATAATTCCCTGGACACTTTATATGCTAAAATATTCCCTAACTCCCCAGAAAAATCTGTTTATGTAAGTTGAATTTTATTTTAGTATGATTTAAAATATTATTTTGGCATATAAAATATTATATCTATACTTTTTTTTTAATATTGATAGTTTAGTTGGAGTAAATACAATATATATAATGGTCACTGCTGGGTTGAAAATAATTATATTTCATTCTTAAATTTCTTGAATTTAAACAGTTAAAAGATTGCAGATTCCACACCATAAGTTTATATATATATATATATATATATATATATATATATATATATATATATATATAAAGGGATGTACAATACCCTCGGTGTGTGCATGCAGCATATGCTGTATATATGTTTATATATAATGCAACTTTTGCTAATTGGGATTTGATCTTTACAGGTTACCACCCTTTTGATTTTCAAGTTTCAACAGAATTATCTATTATGACCCTCTCTGAATCCATTTTGTCTAGTTGTGGCATGACCTTTGTATGAATGTGTGTATGTATACATGTATGTATCTCGCATAACTCAAAAACTAGTAGCTTTAGGATATTGAAATTCCATATTTAACAGTTGTAAAATTTAGTTCTGCATTTGGCCTTTTAATTAAAATCACCATAGGGAGAGGAGAGGTTAGGGATAGGTGAATATAACAAATTGCAAATTTCTCCGTTTCTATTACAGATGCAAACAGTTTTATTGGACATTTTTTAATGTAATAAAAACCTCTATAAATTATGTTCTAGCCTTTTTTAGAAAAGTTATTTCTGAGGGCTAATTATAAATTTTCAAAAATTTCTTTTCAAAAGTCAAATTGCTCTTGTTTAACCTTGATAGTTTTCTTATTCTCTCTGATAATACTAGTAGTGACTGACTGATTTAAATACATAATAACTGATTTAGAGTTGATTATATTGTTTCAGACAATTGAGAAGGATGAACCAATTGTGAATCTTCTCTGCTGGTGGGCAGTGAGCGGTGTTAGGTATGGAGAACACAGAGCTATGGCTGTTGCCAAACTTCTGGAGCGAAGAAATGCACATGTTCTTGCTGGTGGTGGTGATGGAGGAGATTCAGAAGATAAAGATTCAGCTTCCTCTCTTCCAGCTGGGCTTCCTGTATTTCAGCCCCTTCTTATGAAATTTCTTGATCATGATGCTCCTGTTCTTGGTGAGAAGCATAACCTGTATACAATTTTCACAAATATTATATATTAAGACATCTGGATGTACAAAGTAGTCCTGTTTTCCTCTACAATGTGTTTATTAGGACTGAGTGCACTTTCAAAGCAACAGCTCCATCTTCAATGCTTTAGAGCAGTAGCTTGAACGATGGCTGCTGGTTGTTGGGGGGGGGGTCATATTTTTTTCTCCTAATAGAATATTTATGTTTATTATATTTGTTTGTGTATATTCTATTTTCTCTTCCTCTTGTTTATATTTCTTTCTTTTACTAGTATATTTACATTTTCAAAATCAATATTATGTATGTATTTAATCCTAGAGTGAGCTCTGGGCATCTCAGGTTTCTCCTCACAAAATTTCTTTACAGTTTAAAAAACAATACAATAAATAAATGTTGCTTTAACATTCAAACCCATAAAATGAATGTTCATTTTATAATCGTGGAAATCCTTGCCCAAACTGCAGTAGACCTATGAGGTCCTTATGCTCATTTGAGTAACTTTCAGATTGGGCCCACTTGAGGGTTAATCGCGTGGTCGACCTTCAACCATAGAAGGATTTATTATTCTTTCTAATGTTCTGGTGGTAGGTTCTTCTTATTTAAGGAAACATTACTTCTTTTGTGTTACTTTTCAGAACTTTATGGCAATGATACCTTCAGTCATGATGAACCACAAATTAAAACTGGTTGGTGAAAAGTTCAATGTGGAATATTTTCAGTAGAAAATTAAGAATCAAAGTAGCACAATATGTAAATGTTTAGTTTTTTCCTTCATTATAAATAAGTGGAATAGTATATCCGTAATAAAGATAACTGACAAAATGGATGTTTTTGTCAGTTACTTCAGCTTTTATAAAATGATTCTATTCATACTTGTAATTCTTTAAGATATATTTAAAAACAGTAATTAAAAAAAGACAATTTTAAGTATTTTTTTTTTCTTTGGCTAAATAAATTAATTCATTTCAAAATTTTGTTCAATGTAATGTTAGTGACTGAGGAATAAAACTATATATATTGTGGATATAATAATTAACAATATTTAACTGTAGTTTTGTTTTGTTTCAGATGAAAGTAGTAATTATTCCTCAAACCGAACAATGTTTACTAACTTGGTCCATTTGTTTTCTGAATTGGTTCGGCATGATGTTTTCTCTCATGATGCCTATATGTGCACACTCATATCTAGAGGAGATCTACTTCAGGCTAGTTCTTCTTCAGGTTAGTAATAAAATAATGTCACTATTGTTTTATGTAATACTAGCTAAGGTACCCGGCGATGCCCGGGAAATGACTCACCTTTTTGAATACTTCAAACCATAATCATGGATAGCATTTATTATAATTAAATAGTATCTATAATACACATATTTTCTGTCAAACCTATTCGGAGCTCACATAGTTTAGAAATAGTCGGTTGTAAGTAGAAAGAAATTCAAATAGTACCAACATTTAACATGAAATAAGTTAACACAATTAACTGTGATAGCTCCGTGCAACTTTCCTTTCCGCTTGGGGGTTATCAACATTGCTTTACTTAAGTTAATTATTAAAAACATTAAGTAATTTGATTTTTCTAATAATTAATTTAACATGTGGAAATAAAAAAGTGTGGTAACATAAAAATAATTGAATTTATATTCATAATTCGAGGTGAGGGGAAGGATCGTAGCCCTCATAACCCCCACTCCCGTTTGGATCTAAAAATTTTAATATAGCTTATAATCATGGAAGAATTATTGCTAATTCACATACCGAGTTTTATCTAGTTCGGCTGAGTCTTTTGTGCCAAATAAAATTGTTGACTCCCACTTTAGCTTTTAGTGTATATCTCGTTTATGCTTTGTTATACGACAAAAGTGAATATAACAAAAATTACTCTAAATAACATAATAAACAACTTTTGTCATTTGCATATTTGCAGAAAAACCAATAGAAAACGAAATACCGCTATTTTTAATTTCAGGCCTCCCTTACAACCTCCACACATGCCCGTCCCTAGAAATGTTGGTATGGCTTATGATAATGAAGGCGTTAGTGCTAATACACATACCAAATTTTATTTAGTTCGGTTGAGTCTCTTGGGTCAAATCAAATTTTTGACTCCCTCTATCATTTTTAGAGTATAAGGCATTTATACTTTGGTATATGACGAAAGTGTATATAACAAAAGTTACTCTACATAACAAAGTAAACAGCTTTTAATATGTGCATATTTGCCGAAAAACCAATAGGAAACAAAATATCGCTATTTTTAATTTCAGGCCTCCCTTATAACCCCCACTCCTGTTCATCTCAGAGAATATTTATATATCCTAAAGTCTAAGTTGGGTTAGTAGTAATATACCAAGTTTCATAAAATTCGGTTCAGCTGTTTATGCGTGAAAAGGTAACAAACAAACAGACACCAAAGAAACATAATGCAGTTTTGGTGTCTATGACTTGTGAAACGAAAAAGTATCTTGAAATTTTGAGAAAAAATCAATGTACAGACAGAGGTTACAAGTTTATATATATATATATATATATATATATATATATATATATATATATATATATATATAGATAGATAGATAGATAGATAGATAGGTAGATAAAGATAACCTTAGATAACCATTTTTAACTTTATACTGAGCCAACGTTGGCCTTTAGTGAAAACAATCCATTCTGCAATAACCCTCTAATAATCAAAATTTTAGGTATTGGCTTTAAATGCTTAAGGAATTATTGTGATTTCCATGATTTCCCAATCTTTATGACATTATAGAAAATAAAAGAGGGTGACATTTTTTGGGATAATATAATACTTGATGATGGTATACATTTTTAGCTCTATATTACTTCAAATGTACAACAAATAATCTGTGAGATGTCATAGCATGTTATAATTCTTTTTTTAAAAAAAAGGCTCTGAAAAACATGAAATAGTTGTAAACCTGATGTATTGATCAGATAAGAATTAACCTTTCTTATCTAATTTTTGAAGATCTCCTCTTGTCACTTGTCAGGATTATGGCGGGCCGCAAGAAGTAAACATTAAACCTCTTAGGAAAAAATCTAGATTCATAAACAATATTATATGTGGATATTGTTGGTTTGTATTAGTCACTAACTAGACTGGTAATTATTAGGGAAAAGGGATCCTGGCATCTGTACAATTAAATTTTTGTAAGTAATTCGTATTTTCAGTACAATCAACATATTTCTGAAAGATCTTATATATATTTATTGCACTTCAAATTTAAAAGAAAAGAACTTTAATATACTGATTTTTTTCAGCATTAATATATTAGTATTTGTATATATATATTTATTTAAAAAATTAATTTTTAGGAACTACAAATCCTGGGAGTACGAGACCCAATAGTAACAAACCGATTGAAACCCCTACCACCCAGATACATTTGGATTCGGACCCAACTGCTCTTTTTGATATTAAACCCAGTAAATTGCAGGTATATTTCATATTTAGTATCATATTTATGTTCATCAAATATATTTAAATTTTTTGTTTTAATTTCAGGTTACATAATTAATATAGTTATGGTGAAGGCATTTTAACAGTTATTTTTTTAGTTTTAGTTTTTTTTTTACAGTACAGCATTAATAACTCAAACAAAAAAATATATCTTTCAAATAAACTGCACATGTGTTTTTTTTCCTCACTTATTTCTTCTTTTATAGAATTATTAACACTTTTCTTAATTATGATTGACCAAATATGTCTTTACTTAGGTGTAAAGAGTTGGCTATTAGTGAAAGAAACATTTTAGGCATTAAACAGTAATCTTCAGTTAACCGCTAACCTATGTGTCCTCATTCTAATGATTTCAAGACTAATTTTTTGTCAGAAGAAAAAATTTAGCTTAACACATTATTCCATTTCTGAAGTTTAATTTCTGTTATTAGTGAAAGACAGACCTATTATTGTCAGTTTAGTTCGTTGTATTGGCCCCCACCAATTGATAAAACAGACCCATTAACTAATAAATATACTAATAAAAAAATTGAAATTGGGTTTTTCTTGTTGTTTTTTTTTTCTTTTTTTTTTTTTTTTTCATTTCTCAAATCTAAAACAACTAAATTCTATTTGGAAAAAGCTTCTTTTAACTCAACATGAAATACTGGTTTCTGATAAATGAATTATTATTTATTAACGTTCACTTTTTGATACTATGGCTAATTTAAGTGGGACGGGTTATCTACATGTTACCATCCATTTTTAGCTAGGGTGGGACTAAGGATTTTATTTAATGAATTCATCACTAAATAAATTTCTGCTGCCCAGGTGGGAATCCGACTCACTACTCTAGGTTTACAGATAATTCAATTTATTTTAGGAAATAAAATTCTTGTCTTCAGTCTCAAATCAATTTTTATTTTAAAAACCTTGAACTTACGGTTATATAACCATTTTCTGTGAAAATAGAGATATCATACAGCAACATATCTAGTAGAGCACAACATTGATAACAATTATACATGATACTTTTATGTACCTTAAGTAATTGATTGTTTCATTGTCCAAAATGTCTTCTCATCAAATTCGTATTATTATTATTAAATCAAGTATGTTAAGGCCATAAAACTTAAGTTTATTACAATTTGATCATAATTTATTGAGATTATGTTTATTTTTCTACCTAAAAAATAGCATGTATTCAAAATGGCATATATTATGATATAATAATTCTAGAAAAGATTTCAAGCCAAAATGTCATGTTTTTTTTTGGGGGGGGGGGTTTATGTGCCAAATAAAAATTGATTTAGAGAATGAAAACAAGGCTACTTTGTGTGTGTGTTTCATGTGTGCGTGCATGTGTGTGCTCGTGCTCACTTGGGGAAAGCATTGTTCCAGAAGAACAATTCCAGATTGAACAACTTAACTTGAGATGATTGCCTTATGGATAACCTAATTTCTGATCTTAATGGTGATTCTTAAAATTATTTGGGAATATAAATAACTCAACCTCCCTTAGCCATGTGAGTTAAAGTGTTGAGCTTAATCTCACATGGTAAAAGTAGAGTGACGAGTTCAATTCTTGCCTAGGCAAAGGAAATTATTTAGTGACGGAATTAATTAAATAACATCCAAAGTCCCATCCTGGCTAGAAAAGGGTGGTAACCTGTAGATAACCTGTCCCAATTAGCCTTAGTTGCAAAAAGTGGACGTTAATAAATAATAATAATAAATAACTGAGCTGACATTATTAATTTGAGTAATTTTGAAAAAAAATATACAATAGTGTTCATCAAATACTGCTTCATTCCTGATTTATGAACAACATTGTTACATAAATACGTTGTTGATACATTATTACACTCTTGATTTTCGAAGGATGGATTATCTACCTGAATGATCAGGGTCTGTAAAGTTTTCTTTTTTTATTGCTGTAAGATGTTATGAAATTTACAATCAATAATTCGTGTTTTTTTGCTGATTATAGTGCAAATTCAAATCAGATTTTCAAAAGAAGGAAAAATATCCTTAAGTCCAAAGAGAGTGAAAATTAAATTTGCCATTTCCTGGAATGTTTCATGTGGTGTTTTCACATTCTATTCTCCCTTAGTGAACAAAACATTTTAAGCTTGACATGAGATATTTAATGATATGGTAGCTTAGAACAAAGTTCACAATGACAGGTTTACTAGGTATTACTAAGGGTTTAATATAAAATAAAATATAAGTAACTAAATTTGAGATAAAAAGAATTTTTGAATAATGTAATTGTTCGGAAAGTACTTGATGAACAAGATTGATCATTTTTCAGTGGGACAAATAATAAAACTGATATTTACAATTTTATATTTTACCCAACCTCTAAACTCTGATTCCACCTATTCCTGTTTTAACTAGCTTATAATGAATTTGGAACAATCAATTAAATATAGTGGATGCTTGGCTTTCTTCCAAAATCAACTGGTTTTAACTAGGAGATGATCGATATTAGGTCCATTCAAAATTAAATTACTATATTGTGTGCATATGAGTATGCATGCATATTTACATAGGTATATGATATAGACGCCTAATTTTGAATGGAACTCATTTTGTCATCTACTTGCCAAATTTTTAAACTTTTAAAGAAATTTTATAAAAATCACTGTATGAGAACAAGCTTGAGGCTCAATTGCAGTGGATGGAAGTGTTTTAAGACAAATGCCTTGGACTGAAAAAGTAAATAAACAGAAATAAAAATTTCATCATGGGGAGTTGCTTACTAACAAATGTATATGCTGAAAGAGTTCATCCAGAATTTGCTGTGGTTTAGAAAAAATGATTGTATTGGCTTATTTTTTAGTGACTTTTATTTTTCATTACTATATTATTTTCGTGCATACTCTAAATACAAGTTATTCTTGAACATTTTAGCAGATTTCCCTTAGGTGATACTCATGGTGGGATTTTCGAAAAATTTATTTTAATGTCCATTGATCCTACCTAGGAGATGACGAAAATGAGGTCCGTTGTCTGATAGTTACCAAACTCGGTATTTAAAAGTTTTATGCAAAAAGGAAGATCAAGTTCGTTCACGGCTGTAATCGGACCAGTGGGAGGGGAGAATTTCGGAAATTCGAAATATCTCCATGGTTGTGTGTCGGATTGAAAAATTGTATAGATTCAATCTTATTGCAAATGTAGTGCTCTCTAAATGTTATTATATACATGCTTTCTCTATATTGAATATTAATTGAGAATTTCCATATTTAAGTTATCGGCCATCAGTAAACCCCCACTCCTGCTCATGTCATATTAACAATAAGCTATTATATCATGAACCACTTCATTCAAAGGTTAAATATCAAATATGGTTTTCATTGAACTATTACTTTGTGAGAGACATGCAAATATGTCATACAATGATATCATCAATTAAGATTTGTTGTTCTTTACTGAAAAATGTTTATTTAATCTATATCATACTCGATATTTAGCTGTTTCAGTCAATACTGAAGATCATTTTTCTTATTGGCTGAAATAGGACTTGGTTGCTTAGAATGGAGGGAATCCAAAAAATTCAAAATGCCTCCGTTATTATGAGTTGAATCATAAAATGTTATAGAACCAATTTTGTTAAACTTTTGATTATCTGCAGTTGTTGTTCTAAGCATTTTTTACAAACTCGAAAATTAAGCGAGTTATTCATACTTTCTTGTTTCTGCCTTCAGTAATCCCCCCCGCCCTTCTACTCATCATTTTTTTCTTTACACATAAATAGAGAATATGTGGTGAGATGAGATCACAAATATGTTATACCAGCATGTGGGAAATCTTAGTTTATGCAGCCCCTGCTTGATGAACTTTTTGTATTAGTTTTTAATTTTTTTCTACAATTTTACTGATTAGCCACTCTGTCCTATTCTACAGATAATCAGGAGTCTACTATATATTAGAATAGGAGTTTTATTTATTATCTGATGAATAATAATGTATATGAGGAGTTTTGACAGATGAAAACTTTTAATTTGGTACAAGGTGCCATTTTGGATAAAATGTGGAGCCAAAAGTTCTATTTTTATAGACAAGATAAAATTATAAGTATAGATTTTATATAGGTATTTTCCAGTGAATTTTTTTTATTTAAAATGGTTTAACATTTTTGACATCTTTAAAAACCTCATCTTTGTTGTTTAACCCTTCGGTCACATTTTCTGAATTTCAAAATTGATAAAGACATATATTAATATTTTATGATTTTATTTGTTTGGATATCCATAGCTCCAATGTTTGTTAAAAGTATTTAATTTTTTTAGATCATGTTAATCTTCCTGGTTATTTTTTTTTTTTTTTTACATTTAATTTATTTCTGTTTTTAGTGATAATTTATTGTATGGTTATCTTCTTGGTAATTTTTTAAAAATAAAATGTTTAAGATATTTGTATTAGTGGTAACTCATCAAAATATTTAACTGTTTTAAATTATAAAGTAATGTACTGGATGGCTTTTGCTAAAATGTTTGTAGGTTGAAACTTTTATTTGTATCTTGCAGACTTATGATGTTTCTCTTATTCCTTTGATAGGAACTATTTATTGTATTTATCATTCCTGATTGTTTTACTAGGCGTTTTGAAGTAATATATTATTCAAGATTTTTATTTAAACCTTTTTTGTTAATAAGAATTTTCATATTACCTCTCTATAGGAACATGGTAGAACTGGAATGGAATATGATGACAGCAAAGCTATTGATGATGATCTTGGAAAGATACTTCTAACAATAAATCAGCAAAATGCAATGGTAAGGAAATCAGGTGAATCAGTGTGTGATTTCAATGATGTTCATACACAACTCATTACATTTTGATTATTGGAATTTTTTCTGTTTTATTTTTATTTATTTTTTTTATGATTTTATAGCAGATGGACAAAATGCTGTTATATTAAACTGATTCTACTTTGAAATTTTATCTAGCTTGACATTGATATTGATAGTTGTTATTTTCTACCTACACCCTGTCCCCAGCATAAAAACAATTATCACTTGAAATTATTTTAGATAATTGTTTGAAATTAAGTTTTTTTTTTAATCTAATTGTGTTCTGTTTTGTTTTATGGGTGAAATTTGCCTGTTTCTTAGGCAAGACAATCTTAGTGCTTATCAGAAAAAAAATGAGGAGATAATAAAATTCTTACCAGAGACATAAACTTCGTACTGTTCTCCCCAACCAGCTTATGTTTTCTAGCTGTATACATATAATTATAGTAAAAAAAAAGGTGGTATTCAATTTTAATAATAATATTTAATGAACTTTAAATACTTAATAAAGGCTGAAATTTGTCAGATTGATCGGTTAAAAATGTCTATTTTGGTCCATTTACTACTCCAGCTTACTTGTCTACTAATTAACGAGTCCTGTTTCTCCAAAGGTAGAGAGCAGATTTGTGTGATTAGGTAACTATCTAAAGAATTGTTTTGTTTTTTATTTAATTAAGGTGGAACTCTCACCTTTTTTAAGGTAAACTATTTTTTGAAAAACACCACTCCAGAGTTTCAAGATTCTTAAGCGATTAATTAATTTTATGAGCAAGGTTTGAAATAATATAACAAAACATAATAAGGCATTACATGTAATAAAACTATAAGATGTCTTCTATTGCATCAAATTGTATTTTGTAATAATACTATTAAAGTGCTTAATCATTCATTGCTTCATTTACTAGTAGTTATTGCTAAATTATTAAAATTTATTAAAGAGATTTGATTATTGTATTTGTAAATGGCCTCATTTGAAGACATGAAAATGTATTTTACTCATTCAACATTTTCATTTCCTTTCTTCTTTTTGATAAGTATGATGTCTGTTATGCAAAGATTTAGGCAATTTTCACCTATAAATATAAAAAAAAAAACTTTGAAGGATGGCTTAGTGTTATTTTTACCCTCTAATTGAAAAAAAAGGGAAATCTCTTGATTATGTGAAATGTCCCAATCCTCATTATAAATATAGCATAGAAAAATTTCACTAATTTTAAATTTTCAGCATTTTTCTTATTTCAATTTTGGTTCTATTTTCTGGTACCAAATTGGAGATAAAATTCAAAAACATAATACATCATTTTATATATATTTTCAGGATGACCCAGTTTCACCAAAAGATGTTTCTGGAGGGCTAGTTGGTGCGAGTATGGATCATGATGGAGCAGAACCTGCTGAAAGTGTAATCAGGCACAAACCTTCAAGACATTTGCTTTATTCTACTCACTTCCCCTTGCCCCAGGTACTATATTTTTTGTTGAGGTGGTTTTGATTTGTATTCATTTTTTTTTTACATTTTTTTATTTGTACTATTTTTTTTTCAATTATTCTAAGTGAGATACATTGATAAATGTGTTCTATGTCGCATCATCAATAAATATTTTATGCTCTACAAATTTTAATTGATCAATAACATATTCAGTATTTAGTCAAATTGTGTAAAACAAAAGGTAAAGTGCATTAATAGGCAAAGTATGACAAGATGGAGTTGTGGATTAGAGAATTTATAAAATTCAAAATCATGTATATCTCTTCCATTGTGTGTCAGTTCGAAAGATGTTTATAGAATCAATCTAAAACTGAATGCCAGATAAAGTTTTATAACTTCACCTCAAGAGTTTATCAATCTGTTATGAGCCAATATTGCAAGCCTATGATGCAACTGGCATGGATTGTCACCTAGGTCCAATGAATTGATTTGACAGTCAATGTGTTAAACACAAGATTATCTGATTACAGATATTTGTCCAGAATTAGATTTTCTAAGGAGTATAATGTGGTAAGAATATGTCATCAGCAAGTTTAATTTGTAAATGTTTTAATAGATCATAAGCCCAAGAGATTAGCTCGTTAAAAGATTATTTCTTAATTTCAAATGTAAAAATTAATTCAGTTTTATTAATTATTGTTTAATAAATTATAAAATTTAAAAGAAAAAAAAGTTGATTACCCTTAACACATTTTTGCTCACATTGGAAAAAAACGTCATAAACTGCTCTATCACTTGTAAAATACAATTATTTGTGAAGGAAAAAATGTCTCTTTCTGTTTTGTATGGATTTCTATTTCTTCAGTTTTTGTTTTAATGACAAACATATTTTTATTTAGTTCATATAGGGAATTTCACCTGAAAAGTTTTCTCTATTTACTGCAGCTTATTTCATCACAACAAGGAAGAAATCACCTTTTTATCAATGGAATCTTATTCTTTCTCTATATGATGATAGTTCTTTACCAATATCATTGATATTTTATTTGTTAAACTGTATAAAATTCTCCCTTGTAGCATTTCTTTGTAAAACTATTTTTCCACCTTTTTTTTTGAGTATTCATTTTTGTAGAAAAGGATCCGTACAGATTCACCACTGTAGTTATCCTTATATATTTCTACTGAGTTGATTAACACATTTCCTACAGACCTGATTTCCAACTGTTTACAAAAAAGGGGGTCAATTGAAGATTGGAAAAGAATTTTTCAACTTCATACTCAATTATAGAAATTGTTAGTCAATATTTACTTAGAAATATGAAAATATCAACAGTTTTATTGTTTCTTCTTCATTTGCTTTATTGTGTAAACTTAATTAAAGATCTTTAGAAAACTTTTCTTGAAAGACTATAATTATATTCATAGTTCATATATTTCAGAAACTTCTATTACTATGTGGATTGATTGGTTTCCGTTATTGTAAATAAAATATTTGCCCCTCTAACATTTTAATATTTTCATATTAATGTACAAATATTATATATTATTTTGAATTAATTGATGACAGGTTGTTCAAAGCAAAGTTTCTTTATGCTCGGAAAAAACAAAATTCTTGGTATCTGTGGAACTTAGTGCCTCAGAAGATTGGTTGTGCTGGGACAGCTAAATCCACTAATGTCAACTACGAGAATTCATCTCGAAAAATACTCGAGAATTCATCTCGAGAAATACTCGTAATATCAGACTATTACTACTACTACTGCACTTCGCAACAACAAAAAAATGATAAATTAAGATTGTTCTATGCAGACAATGCTGTTGAAATGTCTAGACAAGCAAGAAGGGATGAGAGGAGGAGAACATGATATGTACCCAGAAAGGATAGTTCTATCTAAAATCTGTTAAATAAAAAACAATAATGCTGTCGATTGACCCTGTTAACTTTTATTTCTATTTAGTGCTGATCATTTACAGTTTTATCCAAAAATTATTTTAGTTTTATCTAAAAAAATTGTATCACGAACTGATTCACACTATAAAAAAACTATGCTAGAAGGTACCAGGTGCAAACAGGATTTTTTTGCTTATATGGTTTTCTATTATTCCTTAAATTCATTTTATTATTGTTATATATCTATTGATTCAGACACTGTACTGGGTAATTATAATTACTGCTTATTGCATTTATAAAATATACCTCATACAATTTGAACTGAACTTGGGCAGCTTGTAGTGAATATTTCAGTGTTTTTACAATTGTGAAACCTTAATTTTAATTATATATAATTTATATTATATTTAATGAAAATGAAGAGCTTGATTAAGAATCAATAAATGATTTTTAGGATGAGAGTTGTTCTCATGAATGTAACCAAAGGCATGTTTTACTTTATGGTGTTGGACGGGTCAGAGATGAATCAAGGCATGCTGTCAAACGAACTGCCAAAGATATTTGTAAACTGTTCTCTAAAAAATTCAGTATTGATGTAAATGATGGAGGAAAGGTTAAGAAACATTCTAGGAATGAATTCAGCTTTGAAGGCACAACTGCTAGAGTTCAGAGCATGTCTTATTTTGACCAGCATGTTGTTACTTGGCAGTGTGCTATGACTGTGCTCGAAATGATTAGCTCATTTGCATCAGGTAGGTTTTTTTTTTATAGTCGTTTAATATATTTAAGGTAAAAATGGCATATTTAATTTTGTTTAATAACATTTTGCGACTACCATATTAAATAAAACATTAGAAATAATATTTATTAAAATTACTTTTAAAACCAATCATTGGTGTATAAATTTACCAACACTTGATGTATAAATTTAACCTGAAAAAATTGCGTTTTTTGATAGTAGCTGCAAGTTCAATCTTCAGTCTTGTATTGTATTAATTCTCTACACTACGTGTATTGTACTACCCTTAGTGCCTCATCAAGAGTAATATTTCCCAATTTCAAATTTCTTTCTCTATGTCATAGAGCACCTTTATCTTAGATATAGGGTTTTTTTTATGGCTTTAGATGGATCCTTTTCTTTATATTATTATCATTATGTTGCTTATAGTTGTTGTTTAGATTTTACATACATAACCCTTGTGAAAATTGAAACTGTTTTAATTGAAGAGAAGCTACAAAAGAAGAAACTGTTCAATGAGAATAAGGTTTTCTTAATGGACAGACAGAATTAAAGCAGTTATAACAAAACTGTGATAGCTTGGTGATGGAGTGTTATCACGGTTCTGATGGCAATCAATCACTATTTCACTACTACAGTAACTTGCTAACACAAAATAAAGAGTATACTCAGATATCTTGTGATCAGAATGGGAGGGAATTTCTTCTCTTTGTGCTATTTTATTTTTATAATTTCTTCTCTAGTGCTTTTCAGTTATTATGTTCAGATGTATTTTAGATAGTTGGAACAATTCTGAATATGAAAAAAATCTACACAAATCATACAATAACAGTTAATTCAGAAAAGGCACTAATATTCAAATGAAAATTGAAAGAAGTGAGATCAGATCATTTTTTCTGATTTGAAACATGTACTAAAAACCAAAAGAAAACATTTTTGAATGCCTTATTCCTTAGAATAACCGATATGAGGTATTTTCTGTATTGTTATTGTTTTAGAATGTAATTAGTAATACAAGTTGTTAATTGTATAAAATAAACTTTATATTTATAGCAGTAGTAACTGAAAACAGTTTGCAGTCATGTAATAGAGGCACAGATGACCAGTATTGGTCGATCAATGGTAGAATAACTTACTATTAAAAAGTCCGTCACGCAGGGGCTGCGTAAACTAAGCAGATTTCCCACGTGAAGTTTTACAATAGGGAAATCTGCCTAATAACAACTGTAGTAGTAAGAAACCTCTAAACCTAAAACATTATTTAGGGCGTAATAACCCAGTAGTTTCTAGCCCCAAAAAACAGTTGACCTAACCTCTAAACCTATTCACGAGGGGCGAAGTTATAGAAACGGCCGCCAGAGCTCTCGCCGGAAAGTTCGAACATAGCCTACTGGTGACCAGTATCACGCAGAATACAAATGCAAATATCTCGGTTAATATTCAAGATACAGAATAAATGAATAGAACAGTATTTATAGTAAAATTAATTTGCAATAAGATTTATTCTATACAATTTTTAGATCCGACGCATAATAACGGAGATATTTCAAATTTTCAAAAATCCCCCCTCTAAACCCCCCCCCCCTCCCACTGGTCCGATTTCAGCCATTAACGAACTTGATCTTCCTTTTTACATAAAACGATTAAATTCCGAGTTTGGTAAAGATCAAACAAGAATTGCGACTGCTCGAGCGTTAACCGACAAATATATATATATATATATATATATTATATATATATATATATATATATATATATATATATATAGATATATATAGATATATATAATTTTGAACGGACCTCATTTTCGTCATCTCCTGGGTAGGATCGATGGACATTTGAAGAAATTTTTCGAAACTCGCATCATGAGTACGACCTCGGTAGCTGATTTTCCTTGAGGAAAATCGGCTAAAACAGACAAAACCCAAGAATATTTTCTCCTATTTCTTTCATCAGTGGAGTTCTATTCCAAAAAGGCCAAATCTCTACTTATTGTGAGTGTTCACTAACCTTGAAGGTGGCTAGAGTATTATTATAGTCAACAAATTTCTTTTTGTATAGTAGAATTTGCAATTTATTGTAATAATGATATGTCTTCTGGATAGCCAAGATGTGTACCACTAACTGTCAACCACAAAATTGGTATAAGGTCCATTCTCTTACTATCATGTCACCAACAAAATCTCAAGAGCTGAGTTTGAGGGAAATATGCTAATAGTGTCATTTATATCTAGCTTATAGTCTTCATTTCCATTATATAACTAAGATTGAGACTGAGTTAGTTCAGCTCATAACTATAATAACATATTTGTTTAAATAAATGTTTCAGGAAGCTCATACTATCTACCTGTTCAAGAACATGTAGCCTTTCTTTTTGATTTGATGGAATTGGCTCTTAATATCTATGGTCTCATTGATGTCTGTATTCAGGTAATCTCAATATTTGTTTTATTTGTAATTGTGCACACACGTGCGAGTGTGTGTGTGTGTGTGTGTGTGTGTGTGTGTGTGTGTGTGTGTGCATACTTGCCCCTTTACTTTTGTATCTGTACCATAACTTCCTATGATTTATTCTTTTATAATTATCATTCCAGATACTGAAAGAAATACCTGAAGTCGAAGCCCAACTCACTATGAAAGGCTCCAACCATGTCCGTTCTTATACTACTGGCCTTGTATTATATATTGTTGGAGTTCTTAGGCGATATCATTGTTGTCTATTATGTATGTATCAATATCCATTTACTGAACTAGCTTTTGACTGAATACTTAACACCATGTAACGTTAGAGCATCAAATGTCAAGTATACAAGTTTCTAAGAATGGTATATTCGGGGAGTCCTCATGAATCTTCGTACTTAATTTATTGGTGCTGATATCTGTGAAGGACCATCTTAGATCGCTTTTCCTAGTATTAATTCCTGGCCTCTGCAAGTCCTCCTCCAGCTCATAAATCTCCTTTAATGGAGCTTGCCTCTTCATACTTCCTTTTAATGTGCCATATAACGTGAGCCACTTCTTAATAGCATAGATGTTAGATTCACATTACAACTCCAGTACTGTGTTGTTTCTTCTGTTGTGCCATCTGTGAAGCTTCTTCATTCTGAGGAAATGTCTCTTAGAACAACGTTAGTGTGAAATAGAAATTCATTATTGGTTAAAGATTTGTATCTTGAACAAATTAAACAATTATAAAACTTTGTCACCCTCATGAGCCCATTTTTTAAAATAATTATTGTCCTTTACTCACTTTACAGAATGACCCTCTGCATTCTATGTCAATTCAACACACTTTGAATTAAAATTTTACCTGACATTTTAGAATTTCCTAAAATTTTGTATACTGGTAATAGATAGAGAGAATAAGAAAAACTAGGTCACACCACCAAAGCGGCTACGCCACCTGCAAGCGATGCCTTCAGCATAGCCAAATGATGAAGCAATTCTTCCAGGCTCACCATGCGATGACTCAGGCTTCGCCCTCACGATTACTCATTTATAACTATACATGTATTTTGCTGATTCGTTATTCTTATTGTTACATGTATGCAGTTTATCTGCAAAAATAAAAATATCCTCCATTCATGTAGGAAAGAAATTATTTCATATGTTAATCATTCAGAAATAAAAGAAAAAGAAAAAAAAAGTATTTGAACTACCTATCTGACAAAAAAATGAAATATTCATGAAAAATGTATAAAAAGAGCAGATATTGACATACAATTGTATATAAAAATTAACCAATTATGAAATCAATATCTTGTAATGTACCAAGAATGATATACATTATAATAAACAGTTAAAATTAATTTTGTAAATAGGAAAAATAGGGAATTAAGATAATATTAAAATGGCCACAAATTCAATAAATAAAAATATAATATACATAAAAAGAAGGATTAAAAGTTATTGTCAATTGTAAATTTTATTCTTGCCTGGGGGAGGTTTGGAATAAAATATTTCGGAAGGACTTATCTCGCCAAAGAGTGGGTGGTACCTCAAATTTGACAAAACAAAAAGCGGCCTCAACAGAGAGACAAGGAGAAAAAAGAGAAACAAAGTCATACCTCAGTCTTGAAAATCCATCGGGGTGTAAGAAATCAAAAATTGTATATTTGTTTTGACGAGGTTTATTATTTTTTAGGTTTCTAAACAACACTAACACGAAAGAAAAAAAATTAATTTAAGATGTTTTCAATATTTTAAAATATAATAGCCACAAAATAAATTATTTGTTTATATTTTTAGTGTCAGGGGAACAAACTGTTGCAGTATTTGAAGGTTTATGTCGAGTTGTTAAACATATTTCAAATCCAAGTGATTGCAGCTCTGCAGAAAGATGTGTACTTTCTCACCTATATGACCTATACTCCAGCTGTAGTTTACTGAAAACTCGGCCCCATGGGGCAGAGCCTTTTTCTAATGCCTACCCAAAAATAATGGCTGCATTGTACTCACCTTTAACTCCGAGCCAGTCAGGAGGAGCTGCTGGACCATTTATGATGGATGTAATAAAAAATGTTCGAAGAAATAGTAAGAAAATTTATTTTTATCTTTAATTTATTTTAGTTTTACTTATTTAAAGTAATTTATAATCCCAATTACAACAATGGGAGATACATCATTACCCTTTCGTAGGTTTGCTTTTTAAGGAAAATTATTTATTGAGGTAATACTGTTTTATTTTTTTTTATTTTTTTGTCATGGTTGATTTAAGTTTAACAGAAAAAATGCCTTAAGAAGACATCACAAGAAATGATGATTATAGGTCAACTTGTATTGGCTTATCCATTCAAAAGACAGAATGGCATACCTTTTCATACTAAACCACTTGAGGATTTAATGATAGTGTTACTGGAAAAATTTAGGTCTTTGAATCCAGCTTACATTTTTCCCCAAATACCTGTTGGAAAATAAATATAAACACAAAGGTTAAGAGAAGCAGAAAGTTTGTCTCACAGGGGCTGTGTAAACTAAGCTTCATTTTAATTTGTTTAAACTAATAAAAACCTTGAATACTATTTTGATCAGAAGCTTTCCAGCTTCATTATTTGTCTCACGTATTCTTTATATGTGATATATTCCTCCATTTGGGGAACAAGTTTTTTTTCTTTTTTTTTTTCTGCTTATTATACTTGGCATCAACAGAACTTTTTATCAGATTTCCTTAAAGGGAAATAATCTATTGAGGTTGTACATACATATACATATACATACATAAATACATACATATACCCGTTACCACTCTAGCAGTCATAAATTTTGTTTGATCATTAGCAGATTTGATATATTAGCATTTCATGTAGAACTAAAGATTAAGTTTGTTAATGGCTGAAATAGGACCAGTGAGAGGGGGGGGGATTCAAAATTCAAAATATCTCTGTTACTATGAGTCACACTGATAAATTGTGCATAACCAATCTTGATGTAAATTTAATTTTCTATAAAAATTGTTTTACATATTTTCTCTATTTTGTATATATTCACTTTCTTTAAATGCATAATATTACATTTTAAATAAATTACAAAATGAAAATATTCTATATTTAACATTGACTATTAATTTCAGTGAAAATTGAACCAGCTTGGGTACGGCAACTGAATGATAGTTCTGACAATCGTTATTCATTTGTTTGTAATGCAGTTATTGCTGTCTGTTCTACATCAGATATTGAAAGACTGAATGATCTTGGCCATCTTTGTGCTGAATTGACTGCTTCCTGCAATACTTTGTCTTCTGAATGGCTAGGTATATTTTTATTAAAATAATTTGATCAAGAATTTATTTATTTTTTTAAACACTGAAAATTAGCAGCCTATCAGTAGGATTTTTCCAAGGACATTCTTAACATAAATCATTTTCAGATTACCAGAAGTTCTGCATAAAGTGTGATTATTTAATTCATTTATAAATAGATATTAGAGAGATCATTAAATTTCAATTTTATTAAATTCTCATTTAAGCTCCCATATTTTGGAATAAATAGTTTTTATTTACTGAAAATAATAAGAAAACAACAGTACTTTTTAAATCTTAATGGGAGTATAGAATACGTTTTATTCTAAATTTGCAAAATCTTTAATTACCAAAGGTTTCAAAGTGCCTTTAATGACGACATTGTTCAATAAAATAGAAATTTAGGTGAAAAAATATTCCTGAAATTGAAGAACTCTGTTCTCATTCAGTACTCTATCTCAACAGGTTGCTTGTGTATGGTCTGTACTTCTTTGTATCTCTGTATATTTCATCTGCTGTTACTTATGAGAGCAGGAGTGATGGTGTTTTTTTGTTTTTTGTTTCTTGTCAACTTCTGTCTAGGTTTTATATCTGGTTTTCTTAGCTTTGTATCCATCTTCTCTTATAGTTTTGGGCAATATATATATATATATATATATATAGATATATATATATATATATATATATATATATATTGCTGACTATTTGACTATATGACTATTGCTTATGTATTTGATTTTGAAGAAAAGTACAGAAGGGGAAAAAAATAAATAGATGACTTTGTGGAAGGAGATTTATTCAATATTATGTATTTAATTCTTCTTGAGGTTATATTGATTTGTAGTAGAATTGTCCATATTTATTGCATAGTAAACATTCCATCATTACTTCCTCTCTAAGGTAACTGGCCTATTTTAATATTGATTGTACTCCATATGTACAACAGATCTATTCTCGGCCTTCAGTGGCATAGAGTTCTGTTTGAATCCAGCCTGGCATAATTAGATTAATCTATTATTGACCACAATGAAAAAATTACTCATACCATGTGTTGAGTAGTGTAGCTCACCATGATTAGTTCCTATGGCATAAAGTGGATCCAACACTACTTTGGCCGATATTTGTCTCTGTTCGTGAATGGACATTGAGAATAAAATGTGTGTTGTGCATGTGTTATGACATAAAAATAAACCACTTATAAAAAGACATTCACCGAATATTTTATTTGTCTTTTTAGATTTAATTTTATATTTTTTTAAAAATAAGAAGAATTAATAAAGATAAACACTGATCTATTCTGCCTTTCAAAATTACAAAGAAAAACATTTTTATATCATCATCATGCTATTATCATCTGGTGATTCTGGGAAAATAATTTGTTTACTGTTTTATTTTACTTTGAATTATTACATCTGTTTTAGGTGTGTTAATGGCTCTGTGCTATGCTTCCAGCAGTCCATCTTATTTGGATGTTTTGAATCAAGTAGATATACATGATTTAAGTATCCATAACTCTTTGGCTGTGTTCACTTGTATTTTAGTCGGTAAGGCACAAGAACCGTTCGTCAATTTATTAATTTTTATATGTTTTCTCATATATTCATTAGTTTTTGGAACATATTTCAGCTCGACATTGTTTCTCGCTCGCTGATTTTGTGCGGCACGTTGCCATTATTTCTTTGCTGAAAGTCTACCATGAAGGTACTAAATATTCTGTAAAGATTCCCATAAGAGATATCTGATTAAAGAATATGTTTTTACATTAGCTAGTACATTTAGATTTAAATGGTTTTAAATCTTTGTCTAATTCAGGGAGAAGTGATATAGATGGAGATGCTGAAGCAGGCGCAAGATTAACTTGCCACCTACTACTACGTCTCTTTAAAACTAGTGAAGTACCTCAACCTGGGATGTATTCTGTTGGTAAGCATTGCAGTTTTTGTCATGTTACCTGTTATTTCTCAGGAATATGTGTCTATAAAAAGTTTTTTTTGTTGGATAAAAAATAGATTGAATAAAAAAGATATTTTGAAGAAAGTTGTTTATTTATTTATTTTTTAATTATAATAATTTCATCATCTAAACTATCATTAAATACTAATTTTCTTAATACTGTTTTCGTGAATTAAATGAATTTCTTATCAAGCAAATGAAATATAATGTAGAGCTAACCCTAAAAGGAACTCCACTCATTTTTGAGTAATCTCTTAAAAATGAATGCCCATCTCTGACAGACAAATGAAATTTCTGGTATTTGATGTCACATTCTACAAGAGGGAATATCACAATTAAAAACTTTTAGCATTTCTTTCTCACAGTTCTTTCAATTGTTGGTAGTTGTTAAATTTTTTTGAATTGGAGATTCTCTTATCACTCATATGATTCTATCATTTTCAGCATGACATTCACGTAATGAATATTCTTATGACTTTATGTTGATGGTTTGGCACGTCTCTTTATGCTTTTATAACAACATTTTTTTATCAAATATTTCGTTGTTTTCTATAGAGAAAAGTTTTTTTTTTTTTTTTTTTTTTTTTTTTTTTTTTTTTTTTTTTTTTGCCAAACATCAAAATTCTGAAATCCAAGGAGAATATTCACCATAATAATAGTGGTTTATGTAGTAAGAGAAACTCACTAAATAACTTTAAATATACTTAAACATTAAATCGCCTTAAGCATTTAGTAGTATTAAGACTGTTTTACAGGCATTTCCTTCATTTGGAAGCAAAATTAAAAAGCTTCCTGCAATTAAATTTTTCACTAAATTCATGAATCAATTTTCTTTGCATTATTGTTTGTTATACTTCAGCTAAATGACAAGGGAGATACTGAATTTCAAGTTCCCCCAATCTTTTTTGCCAGCTGTATTGCAGAGCCAAAAGACAGACAAATGCACAACATTTGTCTTGCCCACATACACCCACATAATGTACGTACTTCTCACACACACATGCTCGCATACATGAACATGTACACAAATGTGTATGCATATATACTATATGGCACTCGCTTATGCTCATCAGTTTTACACTCAAGTTTATATAGAAGTTATCTTTAAATGTCAGTGAAGGGTCTGGACCAGCCATGAAAATAAGTTGTTATGAAGCCCCTAAGGTTTTGTTTCTAAAATAGATGAAAATTTTTGTTTAAACATCTGTTATAAGTCTCATAAAAAGTGTTTGTTTTTTTTGTTTTTTTTTAAAGGTACTTCGCCTCATCCTCTTCCAATGGGTTCAGGTGCATCAAGTATGAGATTAAGCTGTGATCGCCATCTCTTAGCAGCTGCACATAACAACATTCTAGTAGCTCCAGTATTAGCAGTTCTCAAGGTAGGAGCAACAGTTATATAATGTTAGTGGAAACCCTTTCATTTTTTGTTAAAGGCTATAGGTCAGATTATTTCATTGGTTTCTGTTCATCCTTTGATGTGGAACAAAATGAAACAATTATAAAAAAAAAAATAGATAAATGACTAATTGGTAATGCCAATATAAATATAAACTTTTTATTAAATTAATAAAAATATTTTTGTGAGAGTTATTGTAATAATTGAGTATTCAGGAGTACTCTATGCAAATTTGAAAATAACAGTAAAACTCATTATTTCACAGCAGTGTTGTTGGAAGTGAAGGATATTGTGTACTTGGAGAGAAAAAAAGATATCCAATTCTTCACAAATTTTTATTTCAGCGCTAAACGCTTTCGAAGACTATTGTCTCCATCTTCAGAGCTACTTGCATGCACTCACATGGAAAGACGGCAAGTGAGTTACTTGCTGTATTTCCTAAAAAAATAAATAAAAAAAAAACACTTTTCTCTATAGAAAACAACGAAATACCAAAGGCAAATAGGTGGTTATAGAAGAAGTTATTACTACTCTTGTCTAATTTTTCTCATTTTTAAAGTTGATTTTTTTTTTCATACAAAAGACCCTTGGTACTCATGCTGTTTTCCCTCTCCCATCCACACATTTGACTAAATTTTCATTTGAAGAGCTAATGTAATTTTTTAATCACTTGTTAATCCACCATTTTAGTGACCAACTGTTGAGTCCTTGGAAACTTTTGTAAATTACCACCATGCTGGAAATCTCTTGTTAAATTTAAAAATGAAGGATACATGGGTGGCCAAGGTGGGTATTTGGCTGTCCTTCTCACATCCCTTCTGAGTTTTTTATAAATCTTGTATAATAACACAAAAAAGTCCGTCACGCAGGGGCTGCGTAAACTAAGCAGATTTCCCTTGTGAAGTAATACAATAGAGAAATCTCCATACAAGAACCCAACACTTACGGCAAAGGGCCGAACTAGGTTTTGGCGGGAAACTCAAAAATCCGTTATCGGCCCAAATTTAATAAAAATGCAAATATCTCGGTTAATATTCAAGATAGGGAATAAATGTATAGAACAATATTTATAGTAAATTTAATTTGCAATAAGATTGATTCTATACAATTTCGATCCGACGCATAATAACGGAGATATTTTGAATTTTCCGAAAATCCCCCCTCTAAACCCCCCCTCTCACTGGACCGATTTCAGCCATTAACGAACTTGATCTTCCTTTTTACATAAAACGATTAAATTCCGAGTTTGGTAACGATCAAACAAAAATTGCGACCGCTAGAGCGTTAACAGACAAATATATATATATATATATATATATATAAAATTTTGAACGGACCTCATTTTCGTCATCTCCTGGGTAGGATCGATGGACATTTGAAGAAATTTTTCGAAACTCGCGTCATGAGTACGACCTCAATAGTTGATTTCCCTTAAGGGAAATCTGCTAATAAGCAATTCTAAGAGGTAGTTATTTATTATTTCTTTTATGCTTCATTTTTTTTTTTTTAATGAAGTTTATTTTGTAAAACTATTTAGTAATTTGACTGATATGGATTGCAGGCTATTTTAGTTGTTGGTGATGCTATGGTTGGTCGTGGAAGCAGAAAAGTTAAGCCGCATAAAATGACTCCCCCAAGTGGTAGTTCAGAATTAAGTATATCTCATATACTAGGTACATCTGATATTCTTGCAGCATCCAGGGATGATTTGCTTATGGAATTAGGGTGAGTTACTTATATGAATACAACTAAAACAATGGAGTGAATGTTCATGATTTATTTAAATTTAATTTTTTAGTTAAGAAAAGAAAAAGTTTTATTTGAACTCTTAGTCTCCCTGAATTAATTTTGCAGCACAATTTAAGAAGTTAGTAAGCAATGACAAAAATTGCACAGTCTCAAAAAGCGGAATGGTTTCACTTTATCTCCTTCTCAGAGAGCTCTATTTTTTTTATCTCCTTCTCAGGCCCAGCAAAAGACTGTTCTTTTTGCCAATAGAAATGGCACACAGTCCACCCCTCTTCCTGCATCATGAATATGAGAGGAGCGTTAGTTGCTTAACAAAAGTTGTGTGGTGTATTTAGTTATAAGTTTAGTCACCAGGCTTCTCTATGTATCTTTGTGTATCTCCTTATTAGGAAACATAGTGGTTTTGACAATGACCATTGTCATTGATGCTCCCTGAGCTGCCCGGTTGATGGCCTATAAAACTTTTCCTGACCTTGATGCCCCCCAGTACCTATTTGAACTCCTACTTTAGTATCTCAACATAGTTTCTATCAGTCTGACGTTGAAGATCCTGTCATTGGATTCAAGAATATTTTAATAGTGAATGTTGAAGCCTTTTCTTAGGCCTTAACCGGTAGCCTTTTTGGTTCTGCCTTGTACACTATTTATTAGGCCATATTTTTTAAAGTAGATCATCTAAACTTCTCCAGGGGTTCAGGTTAGCCATGCGAGTTAAAGCGTTGACCTTTATCTCACATGGTAAACCTAGAGTGGCGAGTTCGATTCTCGCCTGGGCAAAGGAAATTATTTAGTGTCGAAATTCATTAAATAACGTCCTAAAATCCCACCCTGGCTAGCAAAGGGTGGTAACCTGTAGATAACCCGTCCCGATTAGCCTAAGTTGCAAAAAGTGGACGTTAATAAATAAATAATAATAATAAACTTCTCCATCATTTCTCCTTCTGAGTCACTAAATCCTCTTTATATTACACCAATGCTGTCTCCAAGACTGCACGGTACTAGTTTCAATAAACTTTACACATTCTAGATTCCATATTTCTGTTTTATTTTATTTTTCACTCCCCTTCCCAATAGAGGAGACTATTTTTAACCATTAGCATTCTTTCATTATATTCAAAATAATCTATCACACCTGTAGATTACAGGCAGATTTTTTAAAATTTTATTTATGGATGTTAGGGCATGCTCAACCCTCCTCTGTAAATCAGGCTTAGGAAAGGTAACAAATGTGGTTTCACCACTCCTAGTTGTAGCACTCGTATCAACATCATCCATCACATTGGACCCTGTTAGTCGCCTCATGATAGGGAGAGCATACCTTGGGTTAATTCCAACCTAACTCACTGAGGTCTTATTCCTTTTGACTATTAAAACAAAGGTTTAAAATTTCATTATTATGTGGAAACAGTGCCAAGTAGCTTTTGCTGTGAATTTAATAACCAATTAAATGCATTAGGATATTAATTTGGGCTGACAAAACTTTGGTCTTAAAGATTCACTGAAATAGTTTTTATTTTCTTCTTCTAGTTTTTTGTATCCTGTTTAAAAGAATATACTTTTTCTATGACCTTCTCTTTCAAGCGATTAGAAATTTTCTAGTTCTAGAGTACTTATATATATAGGTGTGTTTTTGGATCAAATAAAAATAAATTTTTATTTGTTATACTGTTGTTAAAGAGGTTCTGGGAGTATGACACCTAGTGGTGGGCTATCTGAACTAGCTCAAGTTGTTCTGAAAGAAATGTGTAGTGAAGAATGGATACTCGAACGTTGTCTTCAACGTCCTGAAGAACTTTGTACCCAAGACTTGATGTTGGATAGTATGCTGACAGCCAAACAGGTGACTTGTTATATGCGTTTTATATTATTTTAGACTTATTACTGTGTAATATTTATAATAATATAAAAATAAAATAATTTTCATGTGTTATTCAAAAAAATTATTTTAGAATATATTGAATTAATGTGTGAAGATTTTTTTGCTTTTATTTTAAACTTTTACAGAAATGTAATCCTCTGAGAGACATGTCTCAAGAAATAATTAAAATTCATTTCCCACACAATAACATATAAGTACAATTTCAAAAAACTAAAATCAATAAAAATAAAAAAAATTCAAAAGCTCATATAACTTGCTATTTGGAGAAATGTAGCATTTTACAAAACATTGTGCATGGTGCATATCGTAATTCGTATGATAGAACACGTATTCCACCATCAGAGATCTGGTGAAGCTTGTTAAGTCAAAACAATTCATAGCCTGAATTTTATCATAGGCAAATGTATTTAAGTATATGCTGACGTACCCTGTACTTTCATTGTCTGTGTATGGTTTCCCATTACATGAATAACAAAAATATTATTATATTTATTATTAATATAATTGATGTCTGTATAGGCCCAGAGATTACTACACATGATCTGCTATCCTGACCGACCAATAAATGCTGATGCTAATTTGGATCAGAAGACCATGATAACTAACATTTTAGAGGTAATTAAAAGTATTTTAGTAATAATATGGTGTATATTAAAAAATGTCTTAGACAACAAGACATTAAGTCAAGTTTGGAGGGTTATTCTCAAGTTTGGTTCACCTATTGACTAATGCCTATCAGTCAGTCTTTGTTTGGAGGCTATGGATTAGTAACCATCTAACAATTTTGGTCTTGTGTGATCACCTTTTTTGTTGGAGGGCCTTGTGCACAAGGCAGTGGCAACCACTGCATGCCCTTGTGACCATTTTTTTTTTCCTTATTCATTTACGTAAAAAACCATAGTTCTTTTTCACAAGAAGAATTCCTCCAACTACAGTTGGTATAATTCTTCCTTTTTACAAAGTCTAAGTTGAAATGTTGTTCCATCATTGTAATGACACTTGGTTGTGATAATATGACAATCATGAATCACAATCCCTTAGTAAACTATAAAAATTGTTGGCTTAACTACCTATGAAGGGCAATCAGCCTGCAATCACAGGAGTGATACAACTTTGGTGGGGAGTAAAGATGGCACATTACCGGACGTATTGTTGAGCCACTGCAGGCCAAAGATCACTATTTAATTCTAGTTTACTACTCTTAGTTGACGATGTTCCACATAACATATTTTGTATTTAAGCTTCGAATAACGGCTTTCATGATATATTGCCTCATTGTAAGCATAGGATGAGTCGAAGTGGGGGTTTACTCTAGGCTCAAAATAAAAAGATGCAAATAACGATATTGATATAGATCAACAATTAACGATAAGTATGCAAAAAGATTAATTATATAAAAACATTTTATCTGACATTATAAGATACTTTGAATTTTTATTTATTTTTTTCTACAGAACTTGGAATTATGGACGTTGAGAGTGTCTTGGTTAGACATGCAGTTGATGTTGAAGCAGTTTGCACCTGCATCGTCTGAACTGAATCAGTGGTTGGATACAGTTGCTAAGGCTGCTATTAGTCTTTTTAATTTAAATTCTTCTGGAAAGTAAGCATTTTTTTAAAAAAAACTAGATTTTCTTACTTTCTTTACCTTAAATATTCATAATACTCATGAAAAAAAGGAAAATCTGATCAGGAATTTATCTTTGGTCACTTAAAAAATCTATTCACAAAGAGAAATTCCTAATAAAATGTAAATAGTTCATGGAAATTGGACTAATCCGCTCATGGAAACAATTACTAGGTGTAATCTGTAGATACAACAAGAATGTGTTTTTAATCATTATTGTTGAGTTGTCCTTGCTGACGAGGAGATAAATATTGAACTGTTTGATTTGGGAATGCATTCTTGTTCTTGTATTGCTGTTTTCTTCAATTCTTACAAAACCTTTTTTTCATGACACATTTTTTTCTTTTTTCCAGAGAAGAAACTAGTAAAAGCAAATCCCAGTCAATGTGGCTTATAGCACCACTAATTGCCAAACTTCCTAGTTGTGTTCAAGCTAGAGTGCTTAAAGCAGCAGGTATTCTATTTTTATGAAATACATTATTATTGCTATAACAGTAATGGGTCCAATATTTTTATTCATATGTTTTTATCTTCTGAAATCGGCTTCTTTAACTTCTTTAAAACTATTAGTATTAAGACATTTGTCATGATGGACTTTTGTCAAATGAAGGTTTGCTCAATGAAATAACCTAAACAGCTAATGTTTTGGAAGTACACATATAAAAATATTCTATTCCTCTGAAATCAACCTTATTAAATGGCTCTCACGTTCGCATTCTAGCAAAGTCTGAATGTACAAGCTAAACAACATTAAGTTCGATTTCATTCTTACCATCCTGTTTTTATCATATGTAGGAAAAGTTTCCTTTTTACGTTATAATTTTTATAAGTTTAATTAATGTATTATATTATAATATTATTTGATAAATTTTGTTTATGGATATATAATTATTTATGGATTTAATTTAGTGATTCAACTATTAAATTCTTAGGGCAAGTTTTGGAGTCTTCTAATTGGTTTACAAGCAGCCGAAATAAAGGAAGCGCTAAAACAGGTCCTCAAATGGGCCATCATCAGCCATTCCTTGCTTTAGTCTTGACATGTCTCAAGGGTCAAGAAGATCAGAGAGAAAGCCTTTTAACATCTCTCCATAACCAGCTCTCTCAGTGCTTACAGGTTGCTAAAGAGGTACGTTTATAAAAAATATTATAATTTCTATGATCAATAAAGAAACTCAAAACTGTATTAATTACTCCACATTATAAATTCATAAAAATTATTCAATGTTTTACCTTTAATCTTTATTCCCCTCCCTTCCATGAGGTTCCAGGATTTGGAATTTCTACAGAAGAAAAAAAAATTCCAAAGTTATTCTTTTTATATAATGTAGATTTGGGACAAGTTTTCTATTTTTGTTAATCATTCTGTTTCTGAGAATCCCAAAAAGGTTTGTAGTTTTCTTTTGAATTTTCAGCCTATTAATATTAAATTAAGACAAGAACTTGTCTTATTCAAATTCTTTTATTATATTAATCAACTAATTAATAAATAAATTTAGTCCACAAACAAATCATCATTCTTTTCTATTTTTGAGATTTAGGCATAAAATCTTCACCTACTAAATATATAAGATGTATTTAAAGTAATATTTTAATTTTTTATTAGGATTTTAATATATATTAAGATGAATTTAAATTATCATTTTTCGATATAACTAGATCCTGGTGCTTAACAAGTTACAAAATGGAAAGCCAAGATAAAGTAAAACTCAAATGATTTTCAAAATCATTCAGTTTTGTTTAGTTTCTGTTTTTTAGTCTGTTGTGTTCACAAAGCTCATTATTTCACGGGACATAGATTTTTGTAATAAATCTTTATATCTTTATCACTATAAGAGTGAAAATTAAGTTGGAAAAAATAAATACTTAAGCTGTAATATACAGTGTTATTAAAACTGTTTCTAAAAAATGTTATAAGAGTACAATTTATTTTTTTTTATTTATTTTTTTAGGATCGTAACTATGCATATGATTCAGAAAAAAGTCGTTCTATGATGCAAGATGCTTTGCTTCTACGCTTTTCCTTGGTTGGTGGAATGTTTGATACTATCCAGAGGAATACTACGCTTACTACTGACTGGGCACTCCTGCTTGTACAACTAGTCACCTATGGAGTTATTGATTTAAACAACAATTCGTAAGCATTATTTATTTTTTAATTTGGTTTAATGTCGTTCAATGTATATAGTTTGAAAAAATTAAATTTCTATTTCAGTGAACTTTTTAATACTGTGATAGATATGCTTGCAACACTTATACATTCCACACTAGTCTCAGATTCTCAGTCAGAAAAATGTGAAGAAAACAGAAAACATTACCAAAACCTCATGAAGAAGCTAAAAAAGGTGTGTATTTATATTTATATATATATTCAATTATTTTGACTAAGTCAAGATAAACAAAAAAGTGTTTTTTAATGTCCTCTTGCCTTCTCTGAATGGATATACCTCTCGTTCACATCCCATCCTTTATTTTCGTATTTGTGTTAAATTAAATGATGCATTGTCAAAGGTACAATGTGAACTAAGAATGTAAACATATTTAATTTTGTACTTTGCTTTAACAGTTTAGAAAATATAATAAAAACCCTGAAAAAAACTGAAATTCTCAAAATGTCATACTTTGCTCATTGCACAAAAAGTAGGTTTGTGTTTTCATTTATCATTTTGTAATTATTGGCAGAAAATCCTTCAATGAGCCATCCTGCAGGATGTTGTAAAATGTATCACTCCAGGCCGAAACCATCAGTTACTTGTTTAGAATTCACAAAAAAAACACTAATTTCATGTTCATAATGCCCTGTATATAGGGTCTTGTAAGTAATAAAGCAAATAGCCTCTTGTTTAATAAATAATCCGTCTTAAATGAGATGATTGGATTTAGCCTTTGTATTGCAATTCATATTAATAGATTCAATGTACTATTTTCGAATAAAGTTTTTTTTTATTTTTACAGGAAGTTGGTGAGCGAAATTCACCTTCTATACAATACATAAGGCAATTGCTTCCTCTTCCAAAAAAGCAATTTGAAGTTATTGCTTGTGGACACATGGGCCTTCTCACTGACATGAAGGGCAACAAAATTGCATTTGATTCAGTTGATAAACATGTGAGTTTTATTTATTTTTTTTTTGTATTTCCTCTACATAGTAACCCTATGTGGAGGGATTTTATTTTCTGCACATCCCATGCATATTTGCATTATATGTGCATTTTGCCAAAACATTTAAAATTTTTATATAATTTTATATATATATATATATATATATATATATATATATATATATATATTAAAATGTAAATAAGAACATGAAAACTAAACTTTACAAAAAATTTAAATAAGAACAATTAGGAATACAATTAAATAACCAATAAAAACAAAATTACATAATATTAATATTATATTATTTTTTCCTCTCTCAGCTTAAGAATATCATAGGCTATTGCTTTTAATAAATTTAGATGTTTTGAAAATAAAATATCGGGACTGATAGGCCATCCGGGAATATGAGTATTTAACTGTCTTCGTATGTCTTGAGTCAGTCTACATTCATAAATCAGGTGGGTGAATGTCTGTTCAGTGTAACTGTCGCATTTACAAGTATTTGAGTCAGTAAGTTTGAATCTGTATAAGTAAGAGTTTGTATTTCCGTGTCCAGTTAGTATTTGTGTTAGATAAAATGTATGTTGGGGTTGTGAGATATTCGTTTTTAAAACAGGGATATATAATTTTAGATGTAATCCTTTATCTGTTTGATTCCATCTCTGTTGCCACAAATTAATACTTTTTTTCTCTTAGTAAAGATTTTAACACAGTTGGAGTAATTTTATTGTAAATTACCTCTTCGCTACTTTTAGAGGCACTTTTGGCGTGGATATCGACTATTTCATTGCCCATACACTTTTATGTATTTATTGTTTTCTATTTACTATTATAGATTCAGTATTCATTTGATATAATATTTTTTTTAGTGTTAATTTTTAAGTCATTGTTTTTTTGTATTTTTTTCTAATGCATTTATAATGGTATTTGTGTGAAATTGAGAATGAAGTAACATTTTTGTAGATTTTTTAAATTTTATATTGCCATACTAGAATATCAAAAAGTGCTAAGCAATTCGCTTTATTACTAATGTGAAAATATTCAATTTCAATGTTTAATGTTATAATTGTTCATAAAAAAAATAAAATTAAAATGAATTTACCTTGAAAACTAGAATGCATATAGATAGAAGTTATTTGCACATCATAGTCCATAAAGTAAGACGTTCTTCCTGTGACTTTGAGTTATAAACAAATAAAGCAAAAGGTGTACTAAGTCTATCTAAAAAAACTTTTATTTTGTTCTTACTCATAAATTACAAACATTTTATCATGGAGGACAAAATTGAAAGACAAGAGTTTATGAAGGTAATACTTAATATGTTATGGAGTAAATGAATACTGGAAGAGGAATATTAAGGATAGAATGAAAATACATGATTTATGTATTTGTTGTGTATTGTACCTGGTATGAGCTTTGGGATTAATGGATGAATGAATGTACCTTCTTTCATATAGCATTCACATCGGGTATGTATTTCACGCACCTTGTGGCAATATGTTCTCTTTCATAGGAAAAGTGAATACTGACCTATGTAATGTTGAAAAATGTCAACTATACAAGTTTTTCAGAGTAATTTTTAGAATAATATATTATTTAATAAATTTGACAACTTATGCATGTTTTTCTTGTAAGTAATAAATTTATTTAGCAAGTTGTACTTTCAGATCTGCCACCTCATCATTAGAGCATAATATAAATATTTTTGTGTCTTGGTCTAATCATGTGATCAGTCTATTGGCAGACATCATTTTGAACAAATGGTGGTAATGCACTATTATAAGAAAGTTAGCACTGAAACAGCTATTCACTGAATTGATTGTTACTGAAGAAAGACTTTGAATTTTAGCCTCTGACATCCTAAACAAAAATTTCTTCTCAATATTTATACTCAGTATAGTATTATTTTAAAAGAATTTTTGCTTTCATATATTTTTAAAGATGTTCATTTTTTCATTATTTTAAATGGTTTCTAATATACTTTATTTTTACTTTTTGTAGGGACTTCATGTTACAGAAAAACAACGAATGTCTCCTTGGGATGTCTTGGAAGGACAGAAAGCTCCAGCTCCCCTTTCGTGGTCATGGTTTGGAGCAGTTCGTGTTGAAAGACGTCTCCTTCCTTTTGAGGAAACACATAGACTACTCCACTGTCATACACATTCTCTTGTTCGGGAGTCCTCATACTATCTGGACCCCCTTCCTCTACCTCCTGAAGACATTGACCCACCAAAACCTGTGTGTATTGATTTCTCTTGGATTATTTTCATTGTTTTTTCTTCTTTTTTTTTTATTTTATTTGTACACTGTTTTATGTACGATTATCAGAGTTAATTAAAACAGTTTATTTTGGCATAAGGATATGCGTGTTTCAGAGTTGGGCAAAATTGCAATTACAATTACAAGTTATAACTACATTAGTTGAAATATAGTTACAATTACAACTACTAATGTAATTCCCTGGAATATGCTGGATGGTAGAGGAACAAATGTATAAGGATCAATAAGAAGGCCAAGTCCTCTACTGGTTTTTAATATTATGCAGAGTGCACTTTCGGAGTCAACGCTCCATCCTCAGTGCCTGCTGATTAAAGCTGCGTCGCCCGGCAGTCGTGGTCCAGGCAACGCAGCTTTAATCAGCAGGCACTGAGGATGGAGCGTTGACTCCGAAAGTGCACTCTGCATAATATTAAAAACCAGTAGAGGACTTGGCCTTCTTATTGATCCTTATACTAATGTAATTAGTTTTTGATAATGGGCAACTACATTTTTCAACTAAAGTAATTGTAATTGCAATTTCACAACTACAGTTAGTAGTTGAGAAAATCAGTAGTTCCAAAAACAACTACAGTTAGTAATTGTAACTGTAGTTGTAGTTGCTACTAAAGTTACTTGGGTAGTTACTTTAGAAAATTGTGTGAAACACTGACTGAAGTAGTTGATGCGATCGCCAGAACAAGAGAGTGTGCTGATAGACATGTCCATCTTCAGTTCTGATAGTTCTGTCTGACTATGGACACAGAATATGTTCTGTGCACCAAATAAACATGGCTCGTCTCAGATGAGTCACTCATCACCACCATGAGTGTAAATATTTACATAGAGACGATCAAAATATGTTCACTCTTTGGAACATCAATTGTAGCTAATTGTCTGTATGTAGTTGTAATTATTACTCAATAACTATAGTTAGTATTACAACTATTAATTGTAATTATTTTTATAAATGGTGTTTATTAGTTGAAAAAGTAGTTAATTTGTAAGTATTTAATTACTGCCCAACTCTAGTGTGCGTGTACATGTATTTGTATGTACATGATTGTTGTGGTACTACTTTGAAAGAATGACTGTTATTTTAATATTAGTGTAACTATTTCTGCTCTTGTATGCTTGCTAATTTGATTATAAAAATTCTAGTGCAATAGCATTCTGATAATTTCAGAACTGATGCTTATTTAAGGTTAAAAACGTGTATATGCTGCACTCTGGTGATGAAAGGCGTAGTGGAAACTTAAATTAATATTCTCAATGAAATCACTCAATCAATAATTAAATTAAATTAATAAATGCAATTCAGAGATGTCTTCATAGTTAACATGAAGTAGTGAGACAAGAAATAATCAAGTTTTTAATCATCCTCAGTAGCAATTCTCAATGCAATATATGGTACGAACCCACTACCAGTATTCTCCGCATTGTGGCCACATTAAAATCTATATACCAAACGGTCAATAAATCATTGAGGAAGAACCACCTCTACCTGTATCAATTGACTACAACACCTTCTAATCCCACTGAATAAAGAGCACTATAGGCTGAAATCTGAATTTGGTACCTTCTTTTGTCGAAGAGTGGGGTTTTGTTAGAATTCTGAGGATATTAATAAGTTTGGGAATACATTGACACATATATCAGTCTGTGCACAGGTATACGTAGATGATGATTCCAAAGTCCCTGAATAATTCATCATCGTATGAGGCACTCTTTCATATTACTATGCCCATTGAAATATATGAGATGTATGAAGAAAATTTATTTCTAAGCCCCCCTCTTCTCTGTACTCAGTAATTTTATCTTCAAATACGTTTTTGATGAAATCGTAGTCCCTTAAGATTCGAGTCCAAATGGATGAAGGGGTCAAATTCTAATGTCACAGATAATCATTCACTTTTCATTTCCTTTTATAAATAATTGTTACAAAATTCCTTTTAAAAATAATTGTTATAAATTGTTGTTATTGTATCCCATTGGTATAGAACAAACAAAGTACCACTTGCTCTATCTGTATGTAGTGGATCTACAGTTATATTATATTACTGAATATTAAAAAAAAGGGAACTAGAGATTTATGTTTAATTCTTTTCAAGAGTGACCAAAATAACTAACTATAGGAGAAAATGGTTAACTCTAGTCTAAATACAGATAGATGAAGACCAATGCCTCAGGTATTTCTTTTGGATTGCCTGGCTAATTCATATTATTGTAGATCTTTTTTTTTTTTATTGAATATGATTTCCTGTATTTCTTCTATACTTATAATCTTACAAGTTAGTTAAAGGCTAGTCTTCAATGACTACTAACATCTGATTAAGAATAAATATTCTTGATACAGTACAGTTTTTTATTTTTATTGTAATTTATTTGTATTATTTTTGTTCATTGGTTGAATTTACAACTGCTTCCTTTTGAGATACATTACTTAATTCAGATTCCCAAAACTAAAAAATGTTTTATGCCACCTATATATACTTCTACAATTGATATGTATTGTTGTTCTCTTTTTTCTTGTGATAATTTAATTACAATATACTTTTTAGATTAAGTTATGTTTAGTTTCTGTGCACTTGTCTCCTTATTATATCTCAACCAAGTTAAATTAATTTTTAAATAGTGCATTTGTTGTTTGTATTTTTACTAATGTTGTCAATGTATCATAAATAAGTGTGTACTCATGTATATGGGTTGTGATAATTATCTGGAGATAAGGTTTGCCAGGCTCTATATTTCCAATTTATTTCCTGAAAATTTGATGCCATTTTCTTTTTGTAGGTAACAATATATTTTTATCATTTTACTTCACTTAATATAATTTATTTCCAATAATTAAGTTCCTTTATGGGTTATTTTTCAAACCAAGCATTCAGTGTTTTCCATGATTTAGATATTTCTTATTATTTTGAGGAGATGTTTAGTCTCACTTAAACTAAAGATACCTTGAATTTTTAAGTTCATAATTCAACAGTGATATATTTTGATCGATTCTTAGAACAATAGTATTTTTGAAAGATAATATTTTTTGAACATTCAATGTTGACTCTCTGCTTTAGTTATAATACTCCCTCCCCTTTTTTCCTCTTTCTTATAACTTTTACTTTTAGCAGATTTTCCTTAAGGGAAATCAGCTATTGAGGTTGTACTAATGATGCAATTTTCAAAAAGTTTCTTCAAATGTCCATTGATTATTAATGGGAATCGATCCTGGAATAGTGGGAGTGTTGATGGGGGGGGGGATTCAAAAATTCAAAATATGTCTGTTACAATGAGTAGAATCTTAAAATGCTATAGAACCAATCTTGTTGATTGGTCTACAATTACTTGACTACAATTATTACTTGACTATTGTCTACAATTACTACTTGACTATTGATTACTGCTCTATATATTTTTTTCGTAACTCAAGTATTAAAAGAGTTATTCTGGTTGCTAATTCTTGTTTTCTGCCTTCAGTAAGCCCGCCCTCCCCCTCTTATTGGTTTTTAGCAGATTTCCCCTAAGGGAAATCAGCTATTGAGGTTGTACTCATGACGCGATTTTCGAAAATTTTCTTCAAATGTCCATCGATCCTACCCAGGAGACGACGAAAATGAGGTCCGTTCAAAACTGTATATATATATATATATATATTTGTATGTTACCGCTCTAGCGGTCGCAATTATTGTTTAATCGTTACCAAACTCGATATTTAGTCGTTTTATGTAAAAAGAAAGATCAAGTTCGTTAACGGTTGAAATCGGTCCAGGGGGAAGGGGGTTTAGAGGGGAGGATTTTCGAAATATCTCCGTAACTATAAGTCGGATCGAAAACTTGTATAGAACAAATCTTATTGTAAATTAAATTTACTATAAATAGTGTATAAATTTATTCTCTATCTTGAATATTAACGGAGATATTTGCATTTTACAGTTTTCAGCTATCAGCGAACCACCACTACTACTCATGTTACATAAACAATATTCTGCTACATAATAAATCATATTATTCGAAGTTTAAATACCAAAAATTGTATTCAAGAGGCCTTTATTATACGAGATACATGCAAATATATCCTGGAGATTCCCCCCCCCCTGTCTTAAGGTTTTCGACTACTAAAATTTGATTGATAGGGATAACAATTAGTCTGACTCATTATTAATTACATTACTCGATATAGTAAATAGTTCTCAATAAAATTAATATGTTATTTTCTGATATATTTCAGTAATAGTGTTTCTTTCCGGTGTGAAGCAGGCAGACCCGTTTGTTTACATTTCTAACCTAACGCTTCCTGTTGGCAGGTTATTGAAATTAGATGAACTATTTCTTATTTCCGTTTGTATTTATTCACGGTGGTGTTGTGTTACCAGTATGTAGATTTATCTATTACTAAACTTCACGAGGGAAATCTGCTTAGTTTACGCAGCCCCTGCGTGACGGACTTTTTTTGTTTACTTATACGTAGGAGGAATATGTGGTAAGATGAGATCTCAAGCTTGTTATACCAGCATGTGGGAAATCTGCTTGGTTTATGTAGTCCCTGCGAAACAGATTTTTAATTTTAATGTGAAGTTATGGAAAAACTAAAAGATAAAGTTACAATTTTTTTCTGAGGAATACGCTTCTAGGGGAATCCCTGGGATGCATTAATTGCCGGCAAACTTCTTAAGTATTTGTCATTATCCCTATTTATATAGTTCCAGAGAACTGTAAGTACGAGGAAAATATTTATGGAATGTATCCAAAACAATATTTATAATAAGTGTTAGCTTATGCCAGTTATTTGTAAATATATAACGAGCATGGAAGCTTTTATATCTGTATATATATATATATATATATATATATATATATATATATATATATAAACTTGTAACCTCTGTCTGTACATTGGTTCTTTTCACAAAATTTCACGATAACTTTTCGTTTAACATGTCATAGGCACCATAACTGCATTTTGTTTCTTTCGTGTATGTTTGTTTGTTTATTTGTTTGTTTCTTACCTTTTCACGCATAAACGACTGAACCGAATTTTATGAAACTTGGTATGTATATTACTATTAACCCAACTTAGACTTTAGGCTATAATTATATCCTCTGAGACGAACAGGAGTGGGGGTTATAAGGGAAGCCTAAAATTAAAAATAGCGATATTTCCTTTCCTATTGGTTTTTCGGCAAATATAAACAAAACAGAAGTTGTTTATTTTGTTATTTAGAGTAACTTTTGTTATATACACTTTTTTCGTATACCGAATTATAAACGAGATATACTCTAAAACCTATAGTGGAAGTGAACAATTTTATTTGGGACAAAGGACCCAACCAAAATAAATAAAACTCTGTATGTGTATTAGCACTAAAGCTTTCATTATAATAAGCCATAGCAACATTTCTAGGGACGGGCAGGAGTGGGGGTTATAAGGGAGGTCTGAAATAAAAATTTACGATATTTCATTGTCTATTTGTTTTTCGACAAACATGCACATAACAAAAGTTGTTTACTTTGTTATTTAGATTAACTTTTGTTTTATACATTTCTCCAGGAACAATGTGTGGAGCAACTAATTTGCGTAGAAATATTGATATGCTCAACAATTCATTTCAATTTGAACTATGAGGTACCTCACCTGGAGAAATTAATTCAAATCTATGTAAATATTTTGTCCTTAATAACTGAAAGCTATGCATAATGCACAGGAGACGAGAAATATGACAATATGGAGTACAGTGAAGTCGTACATAAAAAATTAATTTTATTATTAACAAATGCCAACAACGGGTATAAACCCTAAACACTGGGATGGGTAAATGTCAACATATTGTGGAAAGTAAAGCCTTGCCAAAAAAATACCATCACCATTCAGCCTGAAATCAATTCCCGAGCGAAGCCGGGTATCTGAGCTAGTTCTTTTATAAATTTATAATATTCTTCTTTAATTTATTTTTACTATCTTGAAAACTAAAAACTGAACCAGTGAGCTATATTTCTCATTAATTATTTTCATGGATTAATAATGTTTGCGAAAACACTATGATTCTTGTTTGTCATGTTTTAAATCTAATTTTTTATTAGTTTAGTTGTATTCATTTAGTTAATTTATAAATTTCATTTAAATTTTTTTGGCATCAACTTGGAGATGGATTGGTTAAATAAGGGTTCGTTATCCTTTTATTTTATCAACTATTCGACCAACAAGAACAGAGATAACGCCTAATCGTAGTGCACTTGTGTTTATTGCGCACAGATGAAAGGTGGCTTACATGCAGAAAGTACACCGCCATCAGTTGAGAGCCCAAGGGGTGGTAAGAGAGGTCTTGGGAAGCAGCCCATTGCAACAAGAAGAAAAAAACAGCAAAAACCTGGAACTCCAGTAATGCAGCACATGCAGGTAATTTACTTACAACAATTCATTTAGTTGTTTCTTTTTGTTTGCTTTAACAAAGCTATTTCTATCAATTTTAGAAAACTCATTAAAACTTTTTTTTTTTTTTTTAGTCTACCAATATATAAATATATATTAATTACTAAGTTATAATTAATAATATATATTATATTATAAAGTTAACCAATATAAATATTATGGAATAATCCCTATTTTTACATTTATTTGTTAAAAAGTTTTCATCATACAGTTCCAACAGTGAAATTATACTTAACTCCTCCTCAACTGAGGATGAAAACTCCCCGTCCCACATCTTTCTTACTATTTGCTATTGGTCTTAATATGCATTCTATATAAAAAGGCTGCCAAAAATTCAATGGCATGAGTTCTTGACACTGGTTATATCTTATTTTTCGTGACAACTATCTTTACAGTATTCTTCAGCGAATAAAACCCCATTCCATAACCTCAAGACCAGCCACTTCATGACCAGAAACATGAAAAGAACTACTGAATGTCAATCGAATTTCTAATATATTGTTTAACTGTGACAAGAGCATGTGATAATGTTTTTAAACTGGGGAATCTTTTATTTTTTTGTATTGAATCATTAAATATTGTGAAAGTTATTGGAACATTTGAAAAAAAAACAAAAAAAACAATGGAACTATAAATTACAAGCGAACAAGATTTTTACAAAAAGAAAATAGAAGACATTAACTGGAAGATTGATGTCACTCAGGGACATACCCAGTATCCACATTGCATATATAGCACTATTATTATTTAGGGGACCTATGTCTCCAACCCTGTTTAATCGATATGTTGGCCATCTCTATAAAGAGATTTATGATTTTCACATGGCTCAACAATACGGCTATACGGCTCCTCGGTTTTGCGGATGACATGACAATAACAGTCAGTAATGGCTACTGAAAGAATTGTTAACAAGATCAACCAAAAAAAAAAAAAAAAGCACTGGAGTTGTTGTTTTTTTTTTAAATAAAGGGATTATTCTTGAACAGGAATTAAAATTAGAGACTGGAGATAAGATATTTTCTGTAAGTGAACATGACTTCGTAAAGTATCTAGGACGCATTTTTGAGTGAATTAGTAGTCATTGACAATGTTATCGAGAAATTTAATAATTATTTGAAAAAAAACTAGTAAGCACGACTAATCTAAAATGTGATCAAAAATTAAATATTATTAATCAATATACTTTCCTATCTCTGACTTATCCTTTCCAAACAACCTTCTTAACTAAACACAATCCAAAGTTTCTAGACTCCATAGACATAATAATTCGACAGAGTGACAAAGCTATAATTGAACTTCCCGTGACTCTTATGCTATATGCCCCCAGGAGAAACAAAGACTTTGGTTTAGTACGTTGTGACAATGGCAAGGGTTCAATATTTGTCATTTCAAGGATAACCCCAAAAGCTATTGCTTTCTTTTTGATAAAAAAGTGCTATCCTCAACTCAATGGGCAAATTTGAAGTTGGACATTAATTATGCCCCACTTCATACTGCCCCAGAATGATTGGCCAGTGTAAAGAAGATGTTGGACCCGCCTGTCGCAGATGTGGCGGAGATCCTGAAACACTAGCATATTGGAATTGACCACACAACATGCTTCTTATCACTGGCCATTATCACAGGGTTAAGTACTTCATCATTGAAGTGCTGTTGAAGAAAGTTATTGCATGCTGTAAGGGACATTGTTGACTCCAAAGGCTCCACGAGATACTCTGAACTTATTGCCTTTTCGCCCAAGACTAAATGTGCCTTAATCATAGACCCTACAGTCCTAACCAATTTTTAAAGGTACAAAATGAAATGAATTATATTTAAAAAAACATTAAATTCTATACTCTCCTATTCTACTCTGTGAAGAGTTTGGCGATCGTAAATTTAAGTATCAGTGTCTATGGTTTAGATCAAGAGGAGCAATCCTACAAAAATACTGTAGAGTATTAGAAGAAAGTTGGAATTGAAGACGAAGACTGGCTGCTGCTAACTGAATTTATTATCCTGGATTCATTAGGAATATTCAACTATCACATTTATATATAGTTTTCAATTATTATTAATTTATCTCTCTCTCTTTTTCTCTCTCTCTTTTTATATATATATATATATATATATATATATATATATATATATATATCTGTAGACATTGTTCTTTTTATTTCATTTATCTTTTTTTTAATTTCTTATATTTTATTCAGTTTAAGTTTTGTCCCCAAATTATTACTTTTATTAGTACTTACTGGTTATTGAAAAGCCACCCATTTAATGTCGATTATTAAATCATATTAAAATAAAAAAACACTTTATTATTTAAAATAACATTTCTTCAATTTATTTGAATGACGAAATGTAATTATAAATTAGAGTTAGCCCAAAACTGGGCGATGTTGCGGAGTAGCTGCATGAAGCGGTCGCCCCCGGTCGTCGTCTGTCACATGAGCTCTGCAAGGTAGCTGTCCAAGTGGTGTTATTAAACGATCACTCATTTCCTGATAACAAAAGAAACAGAATGACTAGGTTAACCTAGTCAAGTATGAACCACCATATATACCACTTCTGTATAATAGGGATAAGCGGGTTTGAACCAGTAAATATTTTATCTGTAAATAATGAGTGGCCTTTTCACCATTTTGTCATTTATAAATTCTAAAATGTTATTTTAAATAATAAATTTATCTTCTTTTAATTGTGATTTAATAACCATCTTTAAATGGGTGACCTCCCGATAACTGACAAGTACCCTTTTATTTTAACTCAACTTTTATTTCATTAACATTTACTTTAATTTTTTTTTTAATGTCATGTGATTGATGACTTAGATGTGTTGTCAGCAACTCACCATCAATGAGAAGCCACATTTAATTCTTTAATAAAGTGTTTTTCTTTTTCTTCTTCTCTTCCTTTAATTGCCAATTTTCTTCACTGATATTACATCTGAATGACTGTACAGCTATTGAATATGATTCAGGACATTTTTGTTAGGTGATGAAAATAACATGATAATTTGCATATATTGTGAGCTGATTCAATCTTTATATTTACATGGAAAACCATTTCTATATCTACCCAACAATTATGGGTAACACGGCTATTAACATTATAGGTGCATAATTACTCAATTGAAGAAAATGCGAGTCCAATTGTATTTCAAGGAATATATTCATGTAGCAACATGTGTAAGCATTATGGACTCTGGACTTAGGTGTTAATACATTAAATGGGACTCTGCAAGCAAATATTCATTAATAAAATAAATAATTTTTACATTCTTTGATTGAAGTATAGTGGTACTTTTTTGACATAGGACATGCATGATATGTCTATTAATTATACATTAAAAATCAATATATAAATAAAGTTTATACATTAAATAAGTTTTATGTATAACTTTTGAGTTTGTCTAACTATAGAAATAAATATTAGTTATTTTTATAAGACTTTCCCAATATTTTAAGATGTTAGGAGGTTTATGACTTAAGATGGGACAAATTATTTGCATATACAATTATTAAAGAAAAATCAATAAACAACACCTCTGAACTGAAGTAAAATATATCTTAATCAAGAAATGAGGTATTTTATGTGATAAAAAACAAGGAATTTTGTTTTGTGCAGTTGGTAATTTTGTTTGACCTTGAGATTTGTAAAACCATAGAATGTTGATTTATTTTTCTTAGTGTTAGGTTTTTTTCCCCTTTCTAATATTCAAGGAAAAAAATATAATTCAAACATATTCAATAATATAAACAATTGGTTTAATATTGTAATAGATGAATAACATTATTAAAAAAACTATACAAGATGAAAAGAAGATTGAAAGGTGTAGGCATTGAATTGATGAGATCAGCATAACCTGGCTTCATCTCCAGTGAAGAGCTCCAAAGAGCATTCTTCTGTTTTTGTTGGAGAGTATACCTATATTTTTGTAGTTAACCATTTTTAAGTTTAAAAAAAAGTAATATATGGATCCAGAAGTCTTTCAGAAACTTTTAGACAGTCTTAATGATGACCATGACCTTCCTGATAACAATGTAAGTAAGATACTTTGTACTGTTCGAATCTACACTATTCTTTATATTGATTTAACTCAACATAAGAAAGATAAAATTGTGAGCTTGTAAATGAGAGATCATGTGGAAGAAAATATTAAATAATTAACTTCGTTCCTTCACAGCACATTTATTAGCACCAAGTGCTTTAAAGGCCACAATTATATTATCAGTGCCTGTTAAATGAAATTGTGTGCCACATTATCATTGAAATATATTTTCAGTGAGCTTCAGAATTCATGAATTTTACTCTTAATTACTGACTTCTGACCTTTGGTAAGAATTTAATAGATATTTTGTGTGGTTGACCCTGAACTGAGCTTATAAATACCAAGTGGGATCTTTATAATATGCACAGTCATAGTTTTTCACAAATACTATAAGTATTCAAGGTGCACCAATTTAAAGTACCTAGGGGCTCGAATACAAGATTATGTTTGAGGTAACAAATGAGTTAGTCAGGTATTTAAGAACAAGAAATTGTAGAAATTTGTACTAGCAATTGTGCACACAATATTGCTATAGATAAGTTCAAAATATTTATGAGGGTGCCTAAATAAAATTGTGAAATATTTGTTTATGTATCAATGAGTGTACGAATGTTGTCAATGAGAAGAGCTTTTTTAAACTTAACTAGCACTGAAGGAATGGGTGTTTACTTAGAAGTCATTAACTTATGTTTGCCAATATCAATATTAATGATGATATTGGCAAACATAAGTTAATGTCTTCTAAGAATAAACACATTCCTTCAGTGCTAATTAAGATATATATATATTTCAGTGCCAAGAGTTATTTGCAGTTTGAAATTCAAAATTATTACTTCCTACTTCCAGTAACCACCTCATGATTCTGAGTTGTTACAAGAGGTTCCCAGAACAAAATGTGATCACATATTTTGTACTAATACTTTGGCTAATTGGCTAATTCAATTGTTGTTTGTTATATGGTTAATATGGATATTCCTTATACATCTATTTTAAACATGCGTTTGTTTATATTCGTTCAATCACTATTTCATATATTAGGGGTATAACAAAAAAATCTGAACTGAAAGAATATTGGTCTCAATAACACGAAGTCTTCCCACCAATTTATTTATTAACGCACAAGGCCTTTCGGCACTAACGTGCCATCTTCAGGTGCTAACCAACAAACAACAAAGAAACAAGCTTAGGCCAAGTTATGCATTCAACAATTACATTTTGAAATATTTAACAAAATAGAATTTCATACTAAAATCAGTCTTAGAAAAAACGTCCTAACTTAAAACTACTATAATCTAAGTCAAACATTAAAAGAATATATTATAGTTCAATTAATTAAAATAGTTAAAGTGAATAAATACTCTAAACATTAACAAACACATGTATACCCTATAAAAAGTTACTATAAATTAACAATTATCCTACCTTCTGCTGTATAATTGACGTTAACGCCACGGCTTTGGGGCCACTACTGGCGACTAGCAGAGATGGAGGAGGCCTACTCAACAGGACCGAACTTGGCATTTCCAATTGCACATTTAGGCAGACACCGCTCCGTCTCTCCAGCTCAATGTAAAGAGGTTCCAATTTCTGAATTAGTTTGTGGTTATATTCCCTGGCCAATAAAGCTACCTCATGTGGGGCATCTTCGTGCTTTTCTTTCCTCAAATGCTGGAGGAACGTTGAGTCCATTCTCGACAGATGCTCCTGGCACCTTTTCTTTAATTTCCTTGAAGTCCTTCCCACATAATACGCACCACATTCTCGAGAATGTTAGGTTAGCACCTGAAGATGGCACGTTAGTGCCGAAAGGCCTTGTGCGTTAATAAATAAATTGGTGGGAAGACTTCGTGTTATTGAGACCTGTTTCCCAGATCTGCACTCCCACATCCAGCAACATTCAAATTATGAAAGAATATTATCTCTGGAATATGCTGGATGGTAGAGGAACCAATTGATAAGGATCAATAAGAAGGCCAAGTACTCTACTGTTTTTTAATATTATGCAGAGTACACTTTCGGAGTCAACGCTCCATCGTCAGTGCCTGCTGATTAAAGCTGCGTAGCCTGGACCACGACCGCCGGGCGACTCTGGAAGTCATCAAGTAATCAGCAGGCACTGAGGATGGAGCGTTGACTCCGAAAGTGCACTCTGCATATTATTAAAAACAGTAGAGGACTTGGCCTTCTTATTGAGACTTATGAAAGAACATTATTAGTATGGGGTGTGAATGAAGTGATTAACGAGTTAATCTAATCATAATATTTTATGGCAAACCAAGTTTATTTCAATCTTTCAATGACAGCTAACACTGGTAGTTTCTATATATAATTATTATTTGAGAAAGGACCCTGATATATAGGTCTGTTGGTAACAACACTACTGTTATACTAAAACTGTATAACAAAACTTTAATAATTTTGAAATATTAGTATAATAGATATTTCAGAAAATATTATGATCCTAGTCACAGGGTTATTTTTGCTTTGTCATCATCATACATTGATAATGACTCAAGGCGATATTTTTTTTTGTGAAAAAAAAAAACTTTCTCCTCCCCCCCCCTCTTTCTCTCTCTCTTCCCCACCTCCCAGTAAATTTGATCTTGCCTTGTTGATAAATCTCTTTTGCGAATACTAACATTTTGTTTAATTAGTATAATTCACGAATTCTGGACAAGATTAAAACTCCTATGGAATGGAAATTAGTAGTCTTAGTAGTTTTGGAAAAGTTAAAGTATCTTTGTAATAAATTTGAACCAAAGAGTCCTTTAAAAGAAGGAAGGCTTTGGTTCATCTTCCCTCTTTTACTTCATTTGACAATGAAGACTAACAGTATTGCTTTAAGTTATAATTGTGGTCTGATAGATGATAAAGTTCCTATTAAGGTGGGACAAGGAAATTGTTCCTAACTGCATACTATCAATCTTTGTTTTGAAATTATTTTTTTCTGTCATGAATTACCTTTCTCATTATAACGATATGCATTGAGTAAGTGACAAATAAACTTTTTTCCTAACTCAAATTGTTGAAGGTTTATAAAACCTGCTTAGAAATAGTCCTTCATTTAGGATACTACTTATTTTTTCAGTTTTTTTTTAACACGTTAAGAACGCTAGGTCATCGACAAGTTTTGTCCCGCCACCGGGCTGGAGAATACAAGGTAGAAAGTCATGCCACGGGGGCGTGTGCTGTCCGAAGGACCAGACTATCCTCAACGTGTTAAAAATGAAAGCTCTTTGTTCTGGAAGACAAGGTATTTTTTGACATATTTGTGAGTACTTAGCTACCTCACTTATAACTCGGGTTTTAAATTTTTTTTTAAGTCATTCTAATGAAATCCTAAAAGTGAAAAACATTTCTGGATGTTTATGATTGAAGTAGCTGCCATACATTTTTTGACAGTATCTAATTCTAATGTTAATACCATAGTCAATTACAAGTATTTGTAATTCACTCTGTTATTTTAGAAGTCAGAGATTTATACGCCCATCTCTATGATATTTAACGATCTAAATTAAAATTTTAAGATGCCTGGAGGCCCGGCCGTAAATGCTGGTGGTCAGATGGTAAACAATTACCAAGGAGCACAGGCTGGCATGTTTCCTAGTGGGCCTCAGCAATGGCCTCCGTATCAACAGCAGCATCCCCAGCAAGTCTACTACCCACAACAACAGCAGATGCAGCAAGGTATGGCACACAATTTATGATATTTTTTACTAGCATATAGGTATATTATTAATTTTATCTCTACTTTTGTAGAAACTTCTGAACCATTTTGTCTAATTGTACGCAGTTGATTGAAAACTTGGTTACAAAAATATGACAAAAGAGCACAGATTAGAAGAAAAAAGAAAAAAAAAAAAAAAAAGAGTAAAATTAAATATTAGATTTGGGCTGTTGCCATTCTTAAGGGAAATCAGCTATTGAGGTCGTATTCATGACACGATTTTCAAAACTTTTCTTCAAATGTCTATCGATCCTACCCAGGAGATGACGAAAATGAGGTCCGCTCAAAATTTTATATATATATATATATATTTGTCTGTTAACACTCTAGCGATCGCAATTTTTGTTTGATCTTTACCAAACTCGATATTTAAACGTTTTATGCAAAAAGACAGATCAAGTTCATTAATGGCTGAAATCGGACCAGTGGGAATGGGGGTTTAGAGGTGGAGATTTTCGAAAATTCGAAATATCTCCGTTACCATACGTCGGATCAAAAAATTGTATAAAACCAATCTTATTGTGAATTAAATTTACTATAAATATTGTTGTATACATTTATTCTCTATCTTGAATATTAACCGAGATATTTGCATTTTTATTAAATTTGGGCCGATAACGTTTAACGGACGAGTTTCCCGGCAAAAGCTAGTTCGGCCCTTTGCCGTAACTGTTCGGCTCTCGTATGGAGATTTCTATATTGTATAACTTCACGTGGGAAATCTGCTTAGTTTATGCAGCCCCTGCGTGACGGACTTTTGAATTTTGTAATTGATTATTATTTGCTATTGCCATTGATACTACATATGTAGAGTTTTATATTATATGATATTTATATAAAAATAAGATCATTGTACTCGACTGGATTTTAATTCCACTTCCTGGACATATTTTAATGAGAGAAAGAAAGCATATAGGATGGCAGTATGAGACAAGAAACAAAATATTCAAGTAATTAAATAATATCTATATTATTATGTTAATTACAAAATTAATAAACATTGATTATAAGGGTCCTTTTGGATTGCAAAATTAAATCTTAAATACGTGATTAACTCTGCGTAGTTTTTCAAGTACAGAGTTTTCTCAGCACTATTGTATATAAAAATACATTTGAAATCATACATATAAACAAAATCTAATATTTTCTAGATTAATGGAGTTTAATTGGTCACAATATAAATTAGACAAATGCATTAAAGGGTTAAGGGACAGTTGTTCACAATAAAATTACTTTCTCAAAAAAGTTCATTTTTAAAATTTTGATTTTTTAGCTAGTTTTCCTTCAAGGAATAAGCTCACGCTGTAGGTCACACTGAACCTATTGTGTTAGGGCCTCATTCCATCGTAACTTTTTATTTTGATGCCCCTGTAGATGACAAAAACTATATATTTTCAGCCTGTCATATTTTAGTTACTAAGTTTCCATAAGATTGTGAAAGGTATTAACTTCTGGTTATTATTTCCTTATCACATGGTCTTTCATATTCACCGGGCTCTAATAGCTGATTTAACTTAAATTGTAACTGATTTTTCTATTAATTCCACTTAATTATTCCGTCACAAATCCCATATTTATTTTAGTAGATCTAGGGTGCTTATTCCTTTCCAGGCGTGATTTAATAAAAAATTACTGTTTATTTGTTTATTAAATGGAATGAAGAGATAATCTTCAAAATACTACTTAGGATCCCTGTTTGTTACCTTTTCACGCATAAACGGCTGAACCAAATTTTATGAAACTTGGTGTATATATTACTACTAACCCACCTGAGACTTTAGGCTATGTTAATCTTCTCTGAGACGAACAGGAGTGGGGGTTATAAGGGAAGCCTGAAATTAAAAATAGAGATATTTCGTTTCCAATTGCATTTTTGGCAATTATGCACAACAAAAGTTGTTTATTTTGTTATTTGGAGTAACTTTTGTCGTATGCCTAAGTATAAATGAGTTATATGTTAAAAACTACTGTGGAAGTCAACAATTTTATTTGGCACAAAAACTCACCGACATAAACCAAACTCGGTATGTGTGTTAGCACTAACGCCTTCCTTTTAATAATCCATACTAACATTTCTAGGGATGGGCAGGAGTGGGGGTTATAAAAGAGGCCTGAAATTAAAAGTAGTGATATTTCGTTTCCTATTGGGGTTTCGGCAAATATGCACATTACAAAAGTTGTTTATTTTTTAAGTGAAAACTTCTTTATGCACGTTGTGCACTCCGTAAGGAAGCATTTGCGGGAGAGGAAAAAAGTATGAAATCGCGACACCGCCACCGCTAGTACTAAGGTTTAGAAATAAAATCATATGGTATTTTATAACCTAATCATTTGATAGTTTATTTACAATTGAAGTGAAAACTTCTTTAGGCACGTTGTGCACCCCGTAAGGAAGCATTTGCGGGAGAGGAAAAAAGTATGAAATCGCGACACCGCCACTGCCACTGCTAGTACTCAACTCAAAGCTAAAGGAGCTTCTTTTCTTCATAACTCCTGAACCAAATTAGCTAGAGTTTTCGTTCGCATACCATTTTAAAGAGGACAAAACCAGCATCATTTCGTTCACAGATACTATATATCTACCATTTTTACTTTCATAGATATTTTAATCCGAAGTTTAAGTAAATTCGAATATTTAAATAAATAAATTCGAATATTTAAATAAATTCCGATATTTAAATAAATTCGAATCAAAACTGTTTGTATCCTACTTTAGCTACGATATACCGATTGTATCAGTTTTAGAAATTGGTGATGATGCTGGCAGTGATGGTGCAAGAGTTGTTGAAATTATGGATAGAAATTGATTTTACTGAGTGTACTTAACTTATTTTTGTAAAGCATTTGTAATAATTCTGAAATGTATTTTTTTTCTTTTATGTAAAATAACTGAAATAATAATTATTATTATTATTATTATTTTTAAAATAAGACCGTAAAAAAAATTTCTCAGCAATGCCAAAATTGAGCGATCAAAGCTAAAGGAGTTTTCACTTCTACCGGCAGTCCCCTGACTGCTTTTTTTTTTTTTTATTTAGATAAACTTTTGTTATATACACTTTTGTCGTATACCTAAGTATAAATGAGTTATACGTTAAAAACTACTTCGGAAGTCAACAATTTTATTTGGCACAAAAAACTCAACTGAACTAAACCAAACTCGGTATGTGTATTAGCACTAACGTCATCCTTATAATAAGCCATACTAACATTTCTAGGGACGGGCAGGAGTGGGGGTTATAAGGGTGGCCTGAAATTAAAAATAGTGATATTTCGTTTCCTATTGGGGTTTCGGCAAATATGCACATAACAAAAGTTGTTTATTTTGTTATTTAGAGAAATTTCTCAACAGTTCTTTTCAATATGAACTACCAGGTACCTCACCTGGAAAAATTAATTCAAATGTATGTTAATATTTTGTCCTTAATAATTATAATCTATGCATAATGCACAGGAAACGGGAAATATAACAGTATGGAGGACAGTGAAGTCTTACATAAAAAATTAATTTTATTATTAACAAATCCACAGAAACGACGGGTATTAACCCTAAACATTGGGACGGGTAAATGTCAAAATATTGTGCAAAGTAAAGCCAAAAAAAATACCATCACCATTCAGCCTCAAATGAATTCCCGAGCGAAACCGGGTATCTGAGCTAGTATATATATATATATATAATATATATGTATATGTATTTGTCTGTTACCGCTCTAGTGGTCGCAATTATTGTTTAATCTTTACAAAACTCCATATTTAGTTGTTTTATGTAAAAAGAAAGATCAAGTTCGTTAACTGCTGAAATCAGACCAGGGGGAGGGGGGGGGGTTTAGAGGGAAGGATTTTTGAAAATTCAAAGTATCTCTGTTACTATACGTCGGATCGAAAATTTTTATAGAATTATTATATACATTTATTCTCTATCTTGAATATTAACCAAGATATTTGCATTTTTCAGCCTTCAGCAAACCCCCACTTCTACTCATGTTACATAAACTACACTCGGTTATGAAATAAACCATACTACAGTACTAGATATAGTAAATAGTGCTCAATAAAATTAATATGTTATATTCTGATATATTTCAGTAATTGTTTTTCTTTCCGGTGTGAAGTTGTCAGATCAGTTTGTTTACATTTCAAACGCTTCCTATCGGCAGGTTATTGAAATTGACGGAAACATTTCTTAGTTCCGTTTGTATTTGTTCACTTAATATTCACGGTGGTGTTGTGTTTGCAGTATATAGATTTATCTATTGCTAAATGTCACGAGAGAAATCTGCTTAGTTTACGCAACCCCTGTGTGACGGACTTTTTGAAATGTAGATGAATACAAGGGGTAAACGTTTTTAATACCATATCTTAATTATTTATTTTATATGAAAATTTACATGACTAAATGACAGAAAAACTTAACAATTTAGACAAAGTTTTTCGACTTCACCTAGTTTATCATAAGGGACAGTGTCGACCAGTAGTCAACTTGCATCCTGGGAAGTTTCTGCAATTACTCGTATATTATAAATTTTATGTGTGTGTTCATCATTCTTAAATCTAGAAGAGTTAAGTCAGATGAAGTTGTAGCAGATTGCCTATAATCATTATTGATGAATTAAGTAAAGGGGCTGTATACAACAATGGTCCCTACAAAAGCATTGCAAGAGTTTGGTGTAAAGAAAAGAAATTATCAAAAACTGAATGTTATGTGGTCTGCAAATTAAGTGATGAGACTGATTTATTTCCAATTTTCTATTCAAATAAAATTAAAATTTCACATTGTCTCCTTCAAAGTAATTAAGTACCTTTTGAAGCCACAACACACAAGCATAGAATTCTTCCATTCCTAATAGCAGTGTGAGTACTCAAATTCTGGAATTGCCTTTAGCTGGTCGGTTATGGCTAATGGAATACTCTCCTATGTCCCAAAATGACATCCCTTGAGGTGTCTCATGGACTCAAGACGGGTAAATAAGGAGACTGAGGTGCTGCAGGAATGCCAAAACTCATTGATAGAAATCATGGTGTGTCAAGGACCACTGTCGCGAAGTAACACCCTACATGTTTTTGATATTTGGTCTCACACACATGACCCCGTTTTGAAGTCTTTTAAGAACTGGACTGTCAAATGACGATCTGAATGCATGAGAGGTTGGTTTTCAATTGATTCTCTTCCTTCTGAAAATGCCTTAAACCATCTAAAACTCTACGCTCTCTATAAAACACTATCTCCATAGGTCTGGTGCAGTTTTTGAAATGTTTCAGTTGTAATGTCCCCAAGTCTAAAACAGAACCTGATAGCACAGTGTTCTTCAAAATTGATGTCACTCATTTTTAGAAAGCATTCCAACACAAAAAAAATTCACTACGGACAGTGTAACAACCCTAGCATGTTTAAACTTGTACTGGACGCCTATCAGATGTTTACCTACCTACCCTCGATGTGCAACATCCCCTTTGTTGCCAGATCAAACATTTGAGAATCAGTCTCATCACTTAATTTATAGACCTCGTATGCTCCTAAAGGATCAGAAGAAATTCATTTGTACTTGGAAGAGAACATTGGAAACCTTTGGAAAAGAAAATATTGCTGCAAGAAGGAAAAAACTGGGCTGGAGAACTATTAGAGAGAAAAAATAGTTGGCAAATCTGAAGATGTATATATATATATATATTGTTACGTTTTATTACAAAACCAGAAATAAACATTGTTAATAAGAGTTCTTTTGGATTGCAAAATTAAACACACACAAGTTTGACAGTTTTTATCACTGCACAATTTATTTAACAATTCACAATACACTTGGTTAATTATTCGTAATTACTAGTCACAGTTCTTCAGATTACACAGTCCAATAAATCACTCACGGTCACTGAACTTCACAAAAAGACGGCACTGCACTGTCTTAAACACGGCACTATAATGTTACTTACAGGGTCACGGCACATCACTTGTTCTTCTTATAAAAACACTTTACCGCACTGCACTAAGTCGCACTGTAGCACTGATGTGATCATCAAGACAGCTGAGAATAAACTGAACTGTCGGCCAATTTGCACTTGCTTATATAGAGGGGCGGCAACATCAATGGGCGCATTCTCGAAGGTACTGGACTCTTTAGTTTAGAACCTACTGGCGCCAGCAGTCCCTCGGTCGACTCCTTTCATCTCCCTCGAACCTCCCAAATATGCGGCTCTTTCTGCTAATCCTTCATGTATTTCATTTTTGCAACAATATATATATATATATATATATATATATAGTATTCCAGGCTAAAACCAGTTCATTATGCCAGTTTTATATGCTTCAGACATCTAGAATATCAAGTTTTTAATGATCCTTGATACAATCAATAAATTTTTAAAAAATCTTTTGGATAAGGAAATAGAGTTAAAAGGGTGCACCTATCATTTGACAGAATGTAAAGAATAATGCTTGTTGTACATACTCATCTAGCAATTTTTATATGTTCTTAAAGAAGTTAAATTGTACAAATATTATTTGAAGTATGAATTTACATGTCAGTTAAAATTCTTTAATGTAACAGCAGGGAACCCACGTGTGAACCAAGTTGGAACAAAGCAAGCCTTGTCCAATATGCTACGTATGAGAATGCCCTCTTCTAGTCAGTATATGGGTCAGCCCCAACCACAAATGCAACAGTTTCAACCAATGCAGCGTCAGCAGATGTTCAGGTATAATAAATTTATTTATATAAATTACTTGTCTGTTTATCTTTTGAACTATACGAGTATATATTAGCATGTTTGTAAATCACCAGTCTCTCATCTATGAATATTTGTCTTTGCTAGGGATATCATTTTATTTTATTTGAGTCACTTACAAGCTGAATGATAAAAATTTCTTGAGAGCTTCAAGGTGGAGGAACATCAAATTCAGTTCAATAATATTTTTAGTTTTACATAAAACGTTTTAAATGTTGGTAACGATCAAACAAAAATTGTGACTACTAGATTGTTAACAGACAAATATATGTAAGGATCAATAAGAAGGCCAAGTCCTCTACAGTTTTTAATATTATGCAGAGTGCACTTTCGGAGTCAACGCTCCATCCTCAGTGCCTGATTAATGCTGCATAGCCTGGACCACGACCACCGGGTGACACCCATGTCTGCACTTGCAACACCCATGTCGCCCGGCAGTCATGGTCCAGGCTACGCAGCTTTAATCAAGCACTGAGGATGGAGCGTTGACTCCGAAAGTGCACTCTGCATAATATTAAGAGGGTTTTTGGTTTCAGGAACCTAAGAAAGATAATATCATTAAAAAGTTTTCTCCATATATCGTTATTAAGTCAGAAAATATTGAAAATAAAACCTTTGCTTGACACTGATTCTGAAATATCAGTTAAGGAAGAAGAATTTTATTTCAATAATAAGTAGAATGATTTTAATAAAAATAAAATTTTGCATATGGATGAAACTGTTATTAATTTTGATGCAAAATAATTTCTTCTTTTGATGACAAAGTTATTCAAATAAATGACTATTAAGAAAATTTGGGCAATAAAAAAAATAATTTGTTTGTAATTAATTATGAAAATTTTTGTAGACTTCTTCCCTGGGCTAAAATTTCTTCTTCTCTAAACCAGTTTTCTGCTCCAGCATTTTCCTTGTCACACTTCATTATGCTAATTTTCAGTAGCTCTACGGCTACCTTCTTCAGGCTATTCATCACCACTATTGTCGATCTGGATGGGTAGCAGTCCGGGGTTCTCAGATGGGGGTTTATTTAAATGATAAAATTAGCTTTAAAAATAAAATAAAATTAATATTTAATATTAAAACACATTTTCAGGCAGCAAATGCAGAACCCTGGAATGCAAGCAGCAAATCAAGGAGGACAAATGTTTCCTTCACAACAACAGCAGATGTACCCTAACATGCAACAACAAGGTATACTAAAGTTCACAATTATGTCATATATTTCACATTTGACAATTAATGTAATATAGAATAATTTAATCATGATCTTCAGTTAATCTGCATAAAAAAATTTCTTACAAGGGTTTTGATAGCTTTAGTCCAAATGCTATTGAACAATTGCTGTTTTCCCTTTAATGTTTTCATTTTGAATATTTTACCACTGTATAAAAATTTATTTTCTACCAAATGAAATCTTTTCATAAAAGTGAACCAAATAGTAAAATAACCCAACCCTATAGCACTAAACATAATAGAAGAAATTCATAAACAACAAACATACCAAAATACAATTACCCTATATTGACTGCCAGGACACGAGGACCTTGGACTTAGTACGACAGCAGACTACCAGGCTAAACTAATTACTCAACAAACTCAATACAAACAAACAAACTTACTGTACGAAGATGTATATGCCACCGAATCCTAAACAAATGGCAATCAGAATGGATGGAAGTAAAGTAAACCACTTCTGCAGTATCAAAAGTACTATTCAGGAATGGCCATCGAGCCATAGGAGTACTAGATGGAAGTAGTTCTTGTCAGACTCAGGATCAGTCAGACATACCTGACACATAGACACTTAATGACAAGGACTGATAACTCTATAAGCAAATACTGCAACAAACACCTTATGATAAAACACATACTGACAGACTGCATCCAACGAAAAAACCTTCACATACCCTACGATATGACAGAACTATTAACTGACAGCAGCCAATATATTCCACAAATACTAACATATCTAAAACATATAGAATAAAATAGAATAGGTCTACAGCGTACTTAAAACGATTTAACTTTTATAGAAACAATCAGATATTTAAGAAATACTTTCCATAATATAAAAGTAAAGTACAACAAAGGTAAGCACATATAGGAGTAAATATATTATTCTAATTATGCCAATCACCATCGCTGTGGGGCACAAACCAAATAAATAAAAATGTTTTAACATCTCCAAGTATTTTTTGAAATTGCAAGCAGCTCAGGTTAGGTATGTGTGCTAAGACGTTCTTAATCTCACTTGGCAAACCTAAAGTCAGGCATGAGTTCGATTCTCACCTGGGCAATAGGAATGTTTTCATTGACAAACTCATTAATTATCTGTAGTCATGCTCCTGAAACCCTTTAGGTCACTACCTACAATTAGCCTTAGTAGCAGAGTGGATGCTAATAAATAAAATTTAATTACAAAAACTTGGAAAATGGATTCCCTCTCTGAAGGGTTACTTCAGAGAGAACTTAAATAAAATCTCTCTCACTCTCTCCTCTCTCTCTCTCCTCTCTCTCTCTCTCTCTCTCTCTCTCTATATATATATATATATATATATATATATATATATATTTAATCTTATTTCATCTGAAGTTTCAGGCATGAACCAGAACTATGGTGGTTATGGTGGTGCTGGAGGAGGGATGAACACTGGAATGTTTCCTGATCAATCCATGATGAGGACCCCTGAATATCAACAAAGAATGAGGCCTCCTTATATGCAGGTAATGTTTTCTGTACTATATGTACTTTTCAATGTTCAGGTAAACTCTCTGCCAGACTATTATTTAAATTGTTCATTATTTTATTTTGTGATATAATAGTTAATATAATGGACAGTCAGCATAAAATAATCTGTTATAATTTCACTCAAAACATCAAGAGCTACAATTCTCTAAATCCAGGGAATAATCACTACTAAACTATATTTAAATAGTTCATGTAACATTTATAGATGGTATTTATTGATATTCAAATTCTCAAGGAGTGAGTGCTTAGAGCAGGATTAAATATAAATTTGTAAATATCTACATTGGTTCGAATTAAAAAATATTGATAAAGTAATGTCATTGGTTTTATACACTTTTTCCTCCCTTAAAAACAAATGGAGTCATTTCAATTTTTAGCCTTCAGCAACCATCATTCTTACTAATGCAATTTTTACAATAATCTATATTATCATTTTGTATCTCAGTTAAGTTTCAAGTCTTGGTTGCATAAGGAAAAAAGAAATGCAGCTATGGAGAGTAAGATGCCTCAGTTCTTGTGGATTGCAATTATGTTTACCTTTGAAGTACAACATACTTATAATGGGGTAAGGGTATCTTCATTTATATTTTACTAATTCTAAGTCCAATTCTGTATTTTAGCAAGCTCCTAATGTGACTATGAGTTCAATGGGAGGACCATTAAGCCAACCTGCCCCACCATACACAAGACCTCAACAGCAGCAGCAACAACATTTTAACCAAGTAAGACACTTGTTACTTCAATGATACTCGTATAATTGTTATCTATTTTTAAAATACATAGTATTCCTGTCTGTACATTGATATTAATATTAAATGTATTGCTCAGTGTGTTTGTTGTGTATGTGCATCATGTTTCTATGTACATGTGCACCTGTGCGCAATATTCCATTTCTAATTTTGAATAAGCCTCTCTCTTTTCTGAAAGCACAATATGACCCTCCACCTTGATTGAATTTGTACTTCTTGCTTTTATCTGGCGTGTTAAATGATGTGGTGGAATGTTTTCTATTTATATTATTATTCCACTATTGTTTTTTAACAGCTTCTGTTTTGAGAATTTAGACAAATGATTAGCAAGAGGGTTCTTAGGAGATCTACAACAACCTTCCTCCTCCCTATTTTCCTTTAAAGCACTGAAGATATACAAGAGCTGATGGAAATGTGTAGTGTAGCGTAATAAAATCAATTTAAGGATTTGGACTATTTTATTTATACTACAGATCAAGGTGTTATTTGTTTACTATACCTCTTTGTCAATCTTAAATTTCATTGATAACACTCATCAAGATAAAAATTATATATATATATATATATATATATATATATATATATATATATATATAACATTATTACAAAAATAATAAACCTTCATTATTAGGGTTCTTTTGGAATGCCAAATTTTTACGCACTTGGTAAATTATTCTTCACTCGTATTCACAATATGCATTGTTAACTTCACATTCGTATTACACAGCACAATAACTTAGGATCACAGAAACTACTGATGTTTGTGGCCATTTGGCTGCGGTAATAGGCATCGGAAACTGTAAAAATATAAAAATTCTCACAACCAAGTCACCTACAAAGAATTTAGGTAGGGCTTCACCAGCAATCGACTCTTGAATATAAATCTATTTATAATTAAAAGTTCACCAATTATAAATATAAAATTGAAAATGAGAGATAGGCACCTTTTAAGGAATTTAATGGTGGCACTTATGTCTAATTAAATTAAATTACAAAGAAAGTACTTAGCTCATTTCTAGTAGTCTCTCTAAAAACAGGCTCGCAGGTGAAGACGTACCTGCCAATGGTTGAGAGGATTAATATGGGCTGACCGGCTGAGATCGCTCTTTTATAGCCTCAGCTCATTGCGAACTTTGCCCATGCCAATCAAATATGCTCAAAAAGGCTACAAACGTAATTTAATTATCGTAATTCATCTCAATTATTGTTCAGTGCATCGACTTTAGGAGTAGTGAATGTTTTTATAAGAATCTGTTGATGTTGACTACCAAAATGCCAGACCACATGTGGACTTAAATCAAAATTGGATAAAATATTAAATTACAGGTACAAAACTCTACATTTAAATACTCATAAATAATAATCTAAATGAGCTTTGTGCTGGCATTACTCAAAATATAAAATATATGATCATTTATGACAGGTATATGTAATGCAATCAAACATACTCTCAAAGAAATTATACGTAAATTTCAAGCACGTAACTTTTGCGACAATATATAATGTTATATAAAACAAATTATTATTTCTTCTAGCAACAACAGATGACTCAACGAATGAGGCTGATGGCTATGCAACAGCAGCAGCAACAGCAACAGCAGCAACAACAACAGCAACAGGGTCAAAATACAAACTCAATTGTTCAACAGCTTCAACGCCAAATGCAAGGCCAGCAGCAAAATCAACAAACCCATATGTACCAACAACAACCTCCCCCATATTAAGTTTCATTTTTTATTATTTTTACTAAGGTATATTTTATCCTATCTAAGTTATGCATGGTAACAAATAACAGGACTTCAACTTTATGTATTTACTCTCCATATAATAACATTAGAATCTTCATAAAATCTTCATTCCTTTAAGTTATATTTGCTTTATTTTAAAAGGCATGCCAAAAATTATACTAGTAAATGCATCTAATTGAAATATTTCTGAATAGAAATAAATAATTTTCATAAAAATAATTCATTTAAACCTTCTAATTTTTTAAATCTTTTTTATTAGAGGACCTTTAGACATATGAATTATATGTTTATATACTTTATGTGAAATTTTAATGAACATTACACATTTTTTTAATTGAAAAACTTATATTTTTTTATTTAATGTATGTTATTTTTTAGTGAATTAAGTTATTAATAAATGATCATATCACGTAATAGCTGCATATACTGTGAATATATAACATTTTCGTATGTTAATTGAAATTTAATGAAGGGACTTCTTTTTACCGAAAAGGCAGCAGTGTTACTTATTTGTGTATTGTTTTGATCTTTTCAAATTTATTTTTATTAGCCCTTTAACACTCAATGAACAGTGTGTGTTCAATGGATAATGATTTTTTATATTGTAGTTGTTAGTATAAAGATGGGCAGTGTATTACTATTCTAAAGTGCCCAAGTTCAAACTCCGAGTCTGCATTCTAAATTTTATTTAGATGTACAGTCACTGGGATTTTGAGGTTGGACAGCTAGCCATTCATCAGTGTTATGAGGCATTGAGGAGCAGCTTGAATTAAAAAGTAGTGATCTCTGGTCTGTTATGCCACCACTATATGGCAAGAGAATTCATCAACCTGCCCATGTGGCAGGTATTGGCTCTTCATGGGCTTTTGATCCAAAGATTTTTATTATTATAAATTTTACATTTAATATTCTAATTTTATAATAATTACTGTTTACTTCAATTACGAAGCTTGTATTTGGATAGTTTTAGAAATACAGGTTTGATGTTAGTTCCCAAATTACTTGCATAAATGAGTCATGCTCTGTAGTTTCGAAGTGTTGTCGTTTCTTAAACCTCTTTACCAAAGAAGAAATCAAATCATGAATCTCCACATTCAATTTAATAAATTATACCTGTAATTGCATAAACTGCATTTAAAATTATTTAAAATATGTGCACGTGTTTATAATTTATTTATTTTTAAATACATTTAAATAAATTTATGTAAGTAGGTTTTAATAACAATATTTTAATATTTATGTTATAAAGAATAATATAAGATTAAATTAATTCTGGTGATTCATAAATTTTATGTATTTTTTAAAGTTAACATTGCAACCCAAAATTTTGAATGAATTCATTCATTTGAGTTTGAATTAAAATGCCCAAAAGGACAATTATTCCCAGACATTTCTTAGGCTATATATTCTAATGTATACTGCTAACCTGTGTTGCATCAGAAAAAGCCTATAGTGAACAGTTAATACAGTAGAACATCAATAATTCAGGGGTTTCTAGAATAGCTTGAGTGCATAGGATTAGTAAACACCCATTAATAAAGAGTTTTGTATTTCATACTTGTAGATAATTGAATATCTAACAAAAACAAATACGCCTTGTTGTAGCAAAACTGCCTACTATGTAAATTTCCTACTGCATTTGTCACTTTAAATTCAATATTTATTTTTAAGCATTTCAATATTTTAAAGGATATTTCCTAATGTCAATGTAACACGTGCAATTTTAATTTATATGAGTGTAATTGCACTTTAAATTTTATAGCAATAGTATAAATGTATTCATTAAAAGAAGAAAATTGTTCCTGTGGATTAGATCTAAAAATGCTATTGAACATAATTAATAGAGCATTTTATAATATATAAATTGTCTGCGCCTATAATAGTTACTAAGAAACAGCCCCCCCCCCTCCCCTAACACCTCTCCCTTTAATGATTTAGCTGGTTAACGAACCATGGTATATATATATAAACACATATACAGATCGTTTTTCTTTTGGGACTGGCTGGGAATAATGATGTTGCAAAACAAGGTACAAATGAAAACATAAAAATAAATGGATAGTTTGAATATTGATAATATGTTTGTTTGTTTCGTAGGGTTTTAGGGCAAAAAACTGCCAGGTTATCATCGCCCTGTAATATCTATCACTCACTCGAATATTGATAATAAAAGGGTCCTTCAAGAAGGAATAATTACAAGTTAAAACTTCACGGTTTCTATCAGTACAAGTTTTACTATTACTAAAGTTGTATACTCCTTGTGTTGTGTCAAGAGTGCTTCGAAATGGTATGCTTTTATTTTATGAGAAACCCTATAATCTCTGATATTTATTTCTCTGTAATAGCAACAGTTTGGGTTCAAATTATTGATATTCTACTGTAGAAAACAGATATGTCAAGTCTCTTAGGCGTCTGTTAGGTCTCTAATGTATAATTTTTATGAATTTTACAAACTTATATAATTATTCCTTCTTATTTGGTAATCAATGTCCATCAAAGAAAAATAGTTGAACATCACTATTGAAAATTAGCAAATTTTCATTTGTAATCTAAGATTGTGATTGTTTATTTAATTGTATTTATCACTAGGACAAATGTTTTATTGTAAGATAATTATCATTATCTGTTCCTCACTGACCCACCATTACTTGATGGTTTGTTTATTGATAAAATTATATGATATTGTATATGATGTAAAATAAGACTTCTCTTTTATTATTATAATGAAATTATTTTTCTATGTTTTCATTATTGCCTTTGACAATTAAAGGCATTTCACTAACTAAATGCTCAGGTACCTTATACTTGTAAGTATTTATACATGTTTAAAAAATGTTTATATCATATTCTAAAAATAAACAAAATCTATAGGTGTTTAAATCGTTACTATTTTAATTGATTGGTATAAATGTATTAAGGAAAAAAAATCTTGATATTTATTAAAATTTAGCAGAATGTAAAGTTGTATTATAGAAAAATTAAATTACTTTGGTTTTATTTTAAACAAATAAAACTTGTTTTTGTTTTAAAATGTGTTTTATTATTCTTAAGCCTGGATTATTTTACTGATTCTCTTAAGTCTTCTTATATTTTACTGAGACCATTCCTCTTCTCCTTTCAGATATTTGAACCTATCAGTCTTGTTAAGAGACAGGGTAACTTTTCTCATCTTTGTCCTCCCAAACCTATTTAACACAGAGTGTCTTATCACACATGTTCCATTCTTGAAAGTTATTTATTAAAATGGACCATTTACAGATATTATATAATTACTTGATGACCTTCTATTTTCCCTTTTAAGTTGAACTTGTTTGAATTTCACCTCATGAGATATCTTGGATCATTAGATTTAATATCTTGGGTTAAGCATTTCAAATGGGAATACTATTATTCTGACATTTTCATCAGAATTCACTTAAAGGAACACAGCTATTGAGGTGTACATCAATCCTAGCTACAAGTACATAGCTCTTTAGCAGTCACAAATTTTGATTGATTGTTACCAAACTTAATAATTAAACATTTTATGCTCATAAGAGTAAAGACCAGGTTCTTTAATTGCTGAAATCAAACCAGGAGGAAGGGGGGGGGAGGGAGTAAAATAAAAAAAATCGAAATATCTCTTTTATAAGACTGGTCAAAAACTAATCTTTTTGAAATTGCAATATTTTACAACTGTTGTAAACATATGTCCACCAGCTCAAATATTGGCTGAGTTATTTGTATGTGTTTTTCAGCTTCCAGCCTTAAGTATTACCCAACTCCTACTCATTTCACCCCAAAGTGTTTTAATCCAAGCTTAAATACAGCATATTGTTTTCAAGAACATTACTATATGAGATGAATAGATAAATTTTCAATATTTATCGATATTCTATGCTACATAGATCTGAATTTTTATTTGACAGATATTTCATATAAGACTAAGGTTGTAGTAGTATTAACAGGCTACACCTAGTAATTGACCTCGTGAACAGGTAAACCTGATTTTCACAGGACCAAACAAGGGAATAAGAGGGTCAGGACGTGGTTCCCCATTGCCTGCATCAGACCATCCAGCAATAAAGGCATGATGAGCAAAATTCCATTCACACCAGTATAAACGTAAGTGGAGAAATTACATTCAAGGCCAGAGTTGTTAGATAGCCATCCCTCTGTAGCCTGTATAAGTTGACTAATGATAGACATTTACCAGTTTGAGTACGCACACTACAACTTTAGTCTGCCCCCAGTCTTACCCACTGACATGTTGTAGTGAGAAATTTAGACAGGGAGGGGAAAGACTAAAGTTATGTTTGTTGATACCGAAGTCTGACCAGGAGTAGGGGTATAGAAAAAGAGTAAAATACAAATTCATGCATGTTTCTGTTAATTTTTGTTGCTTAGAAGAATGTTTTATTAAATATAATTATTAAGAATATAGTATAATATTTGTTCTACACTTTTCTATATCTCGAGATTAAACGAGTTATATTTATTTTCAACCTTCTGTTAATCTCCACTCAAACACAACCAATTTTTACTTTAGGTAACTTGTAGTTCTAAGCATCTGAAGTCGTGTTTAAATTTAAATCCTTGTAAGTGTTTTATTACCTGGAAATTAGAAAAAAATCAAATGATAATTAATTATTGAAGTATAATTTTTTAAATATCATTTGGCATTCTTTTATCTCTAACACTTATAATATAATAATTGAACTAAATAATATTACTTTTACTTTAAAAAAAACTCTTTTTTTTTTTTTTTTTTTTTTTTTTAAATCATCCAGATTTGTTGTTTTTAGCCAGTAGAAAAAAATCTATCAATACGTATAACCTCAATCAGTACAGAGTGTGTATAATAGTTTTATCTCTCTTTTATTAGACAACTGCCATGATAGCTTTTTATTTAATGTATTTGTAGTATAGTTGTTTTTTTTTCTTATTTACTTATTGTTTGCTATTCATAAAGGGTTGGATGGGAGCAAAAAGCAGTAAAGTAGAGGGAGTCATTGACTTCAATATCTGGCTCTACGATCTATTATCTTTCACCAATTTAAAAGCCATTGAATATAACAAGTCCTCTCATGTTAGAATCTTATTTTTATTATAAATTTATTTGTTCTTAACAAATGTTTCTCAGTTTTTAGAAATTGGTAGCTTGCCCAGCTTAGGCAAATTGGTAAACTAGGTTTTATGTATAAGTTTTGCTAAAATTAAGAATTTAAATTACATTACATATTTAAAACAAAAAATGTACGCCTAAACCTAAATGTATCATCATATTCATTAATACTTGTGAATAGAATAACTACTGTGAAATACGGATTTAGTCTTATTACATTTGGTAAACCTTGTGTTGAGGGTCCAATTCCAGCAAAATTTATTCATTGACGAATTCCCTAAATAAAATCCTTAGACCTATCCTGGTTAGAAAAGGGTGAGAACCTGTAGCTAAACTATCCTATTTAGGCACAGTAGCCTAAAACAGACTTTAATAAATAATATTATTAAAATAATCATTAAAATTTCACCTTTGTTTTTGTTAAGTAAAAATATTTTAGGTACTCCGGCATATACATAGACAAGGAAATATGAATTAGGAAAACTAAAGCAGTTATTTTGCATGACTCATTTGGTTTCTACATTTTTTATTATAGTTATTGTCAAAAAACAGCGTTTAAAGGATTATACCTTTGTTCAGAAATCTAGGAAAATTATATGGCTACTAATTGTAGTTGTCACAGTAACCTAGTTCACAGCCATTTCTCACTTAAGTAATATGTGATTGTGAGGTACAGATGGAATCACTTAATAATTGCATTCATGGAAATGCTGATTACATGATATTTATGTGAAAGAAAACTGGACTATTGACTCATTTTAACAGTTTATCTTACAGTTTCTAGCCTGTGAACTTAGCTAGTATTTATTTCTTGTAATTATAATATATTTTTTTTTAAATGAAATTCTTAAACTTAGTGCATCTATTAGCTTTTTAAAACATTTTATAGTTTCATATAAAACTTATTTATCAAATACAACTATAAAAAAAAGTAGGCAAATAAATAAGATGTACACATTTTTTACTGCTTAAAATGCAATACAGCTACTGTAAATAAGTACTTCACAGCATACTGAACGGAAACTCTTAAGTGCATTGAGATGTATAACAGTGTGGTAACAGTCATAAGTTTAAGTTGTGGGTCACAGGAGTGAGGAAAATAAAAGCAGCTAGCCTGCTCTTTAATGCTTAAATATAATTAAATCCTGTTTTACAATGTGTAAAGAAATATGTATTCCAAACAGTAAAATGTAGCCCTTTTACAAAAACAAAAGAAGTCTATGTTTCTGACTAAGTTTGTGTCAAGAGCATTTAGCAAAGCCTTTTTGTTGATGACCTTCTTTATGGCTGGACATTTTTTTGGACCCATTCCACTTAATAAAATATTATATATTAAAATCTCTAGATCAATCATTGTTAGAAAATGCAATGTCTATATAATCCATAATAATTACTACCAGCTATAAAGCAAATATTAATATATATTATATATAAGTGTGTGTGTTTGTATTACAGAAAATTAGATACTCTTGATTCATCATTCAGCAAAAAACAAACCTTCTGATATAAACACTAATGCCTCATAAAAGTGAAAAGATTCATTTAGTCTTAATATTTAAGTATAAAAAAATATATAATACTGTAACAATACTGTAAATATATTTTTTTTTAAATTTAGTTCAATTCCAAGAATTAAAAGTCTTTTGTTTTATGAATACTGTAGTTAAATTGTTGGTTAAAATTTTTAATGACTTTTTAGGAACCTTTGAGGCTAGTTACCTGATTCACTCTGGCATCTTTTTTATTCTTTTACAATTCATTTTTGAAGTTTCCTTCCGCTTTCAATTATTTGTGCTAAATTTATTTGTCATTATCCTAATTATCTATTTAGATCCACCCACTTTTTATTGTCCAGGAAATTATTTCTTGTGAAGGCATGAGGCCTTTATTGTGACCACAATAACAAACCAAGGCCAACAACCCCCCACCAAAAGGGGAGTTGTTCCAGAGTGTGTCATCTTTAGTTCCTTATCTTGCCTGGTATGGGCATGTTGTATCTCTTGTGTTAAACTTACAAAAACATACTTAGGTATCCAATTAATTATTATCTTAACTTTTTTATATTTCATATATATATATATATATATATATATATATATATATATATATATATATATATACACACACACACACACATATGCATATGCATATACATTCATACATACACACCAATTTATATATGCATTCTTGAATATATATTTTTTATAGCAAATTTTAATATAATTTTTTTAGAACATATTTTTATCACTAAGAAATGGCAAACAAATATACTCTTTATAAGATCCTTATAATATATATGTGTTTATTGTTATTAATCAACAAATCGATTAATTTTATGATAAATTACATATCAATAAATTCACTTGAATTTTGATCAATTAATGTAAATTATTTGAAATGCTTATAGCTACTTAAATTTGTTAAAAACTCGTATATTTGTAAATTTTTAATTGATATCCATCCTCATTGTTTTAACACCTTAATTATTTTTAAAAATAAATCAATTTATTAATTAAAAATAAGGATATTGTGATTTTTGTGAGTAAAATATTCAATTTTTATAATAATCGTCATTGATTATATAATTTCTTTTTTACAGTAATTCAATATTTAAAAATCTTTTTAAGGAATATATTTTTAAAATATAAACATTTTTATTTTAAGTCTATTTTAGATTTGGTTAATAAAACTAATAATTAAAAGTTTTAGATGTCAGCAATTTAATTTTTTGTTTGAGAAGTTATTCTAAGATATGAAGTAAAGTGGTATAAAATCTATGCTCAGCAGTTCTTTTATTAATTTTTTTTTGATGTTTTTAATGAAATGATAAGAGTATTATCATGCTTTTTAAACATCTAAAAAATATTACTTCATGATGAAATAGTATTTCTCTACAATTTTAAAATAATTGCATATAAAGTTATTAAAAAATTATTGTCACTCTAATATTCTTATATTATTTTTAACACCTCATGAAAAATATTTAGTGCTATCTAAGGAATTTGTTTAAATATAATAGCTTTGGAACTTCAAATTAAAGTAGTGAGATTCGCTTCTCTGTACGTGTTTGAACAAGATTATGATATACTGCTTTAATCTCATACAAAACTTTGGTTTTTTTTAGATATAAACTGTTGTTGTATGTAGTTGTTAAGTGTTATAGCAGTTCACATGAACAGGTCCTTGAGGTTGATGAAGCAAGTCACTGGGTCATCCAGGTCTTTCACCTTAGACTTTACATACTGAAGCTAACTAACAACAAAGAATAAGGCACTCAACATCATAGGGAGAATTCCACACAAAACCAAAACCGGGCCACCCAGGGAAATAAACAAATATGTTTATTAATAAATGGCTCATTAATATTCTATACTAAGTATTTTTAAATCTGCATCAGCTAATTAAAAATCTCAATTAGTTAAGATATAGGGCTTATTGACATCAATGTAAAATAAAGATAAAAATAAATATATTTTATCTATATACCCGACAGACGTCCTGCATGATATTTCAAATTATTAGGATATTAAATTTAATAATATTATTTTTAAAACAAAAGCTACTTTTAATAATACAGAAAACAACTTTAGTTATGTGCAAGTTTGCCTAAAAACAAATAGAAAATGAAATATTGCACATTTTTTATTCAGGCCTCGCTTATAACCTTCACTCTCGTTCGAACCTAAAAAATTTAATATAGCCTATTATCATGGAAGAATAAATGCTAATTCACATATAGAATTTTGTTAAGTTCGGTTCAATCGTTAGTGCCCAATAAAATTGTTTAGAAGGAGTTCAGTGACATACACACATACAGTAGAATTATATATATAAAGATTAACCACAACTAATTGTACTCTTTTGTAAGTAGTCTGGAACATAAACTTTATATTCATAATGGTACATAGTATGTTCAGCATGGTGTAACACTTTTACAAAGCAATGAAAAAAATAACTGGGTAATCCTCCTAAGCATTCACTCCCCCAGCATTCATCTTTTTAAATTATTTATTTATAAGAATTTAACGAAGTCGCGTTTCTGAGAATAACACAAAATTAGCAAAAATATAAGCATTGAATGAATTGTAAGCACAGTTGTATAAACAATCATGATGTCAAGAGGCATGGGAAGAAGCGATAATAACTTTATCTATACGTTCCCGCCATAATGTGACTGACACAAACCAGTGTCTAAACAGGGTGTTGTATAAAATAAAATATTTCTCTTCAAATCCTCTCAGCATTAAAAGGCAATTTTACGCATACACTCAGAACATTAAAGTATTTGTAATCGAAAGGAGATGCTAATAGCTGAAATAGCTATGGTGTAAGGTTAACAGTTGCAAGGAGACAGACAGGTTCCACAGGGGAAATCATCCCATGCCTCCCTATGGACAGGCTAGCCAACTCACTTAAGATTTGACTTCTGTTTACATTAAATTGAATTAACAACTTGAAGATCACAAATTTGAAGTCCCATGATGACATCAAATTTTATTTATAAATTATTAGGTGGATTTAAAATAAATGCAAGTTATCCTTTCCACTCCACTTTTAATATCAATTATGTAGTTGATTATTATTATTAAAACAACTAATCTATAATAATAAGCGATGCACTTAATTTTAAAGCCTATTTTTTTCTAATACCGTTTTCAACGGACCTTTACTATGTGAAATCTTTGCAAATACATTGTGTGATGACCATCAATTAAGATTTTTCATTCTTGTCTTGAAAATATTTATTTGATCTATGCCTTACTGGATATTTAACCATCCCATGGTTACTCAACACAGAATAAATCATCCCATGCCTCCCTGTGTGTACAGGTTAGCCAATTCAAATAAGATCTGAGTTCTGCTTACATTAGATTATGATAACAATTTTTAGGTAGCATTAAATTATGTTAACAATGTAAGGTAACATTAAAGTACGTTAACAATTTAAAATAAAATAAGGCAATTTTCATTAATGGCTGAAATTGTACCAGGAATAGAGGGGAGGGGATTTGTTCCGATAACAAGATCTGTTCCGAGCCAGATAAAAAAAAATTCTATGGAACCAATCATGTTAAACATTTAATTTTCTACAATTGGTGTTCAATATATTATCTTACCTCATGTATAAAGTGAGTTATTTGTATTTTTATGTTTTCAGCTTTTAGTAAATCCCCAGTTTCAATCGTCTGATTTTTACTGTAAGAAATTGAGTCTCTAGAAATCTCGTTTCCAATGTACATTTAAATTTCGTTTTACATAGGCTTCTTACTATGGGAGAAATAATGAATAGACGATGAGATAACCAGTGAATCACTCCAGCACATAGGAAATCTGCTTAGTTCCCTGCATGAAAAACTTTTTCCTCTAGTCTTTTGACAGCCTATAATCATATAGAAAACAATAAGAGTATGTAATCTACAATGTGCAAATTCATCATACTCATTCTTTTATGTCCCAAGACCACAAACAGATAACTCTACTAGACTCACTTCATCTAGGATTGTTCACACTCTGCTAATTCATATTCCTGGCAATAGTAAGGGCATGTTGCTCATCTCTCACAGGGCATTTGATAAAAGTTTAGTGTTATTTTTTTTTCAAATATTGTAACTTTAATTCTGTAATGTCAAACTATGGTCTTGCTATAGGTAACTAAGAAAGTACTTTTAGAAATATTATTTCAGTTATTAGCTCATTGTTCACAGTATTATCTAAACATAACAAACTATGTGAAATTGCAAACTATATAATAATTATAATAGTTTTCCCAATTTTTTTTTAAAGAACAACCTGGTTGAGATTGGTAATAATTTCAAAAATCTTAAAGATAGCTCTTAATAATTAATTGTAGAGAAGTTTTACTCTAGAAAAAAATTAACCTTAAATATTGATTGAGTATTGTTTGGTATTGCCTAAATAAAATCAGTCTGGGGTGCTGCTTGTAGTGAAAGTTTTATGAGGATATTAAAATTACTACTTGATAGTCTTCGTCAGCCAGGAACCTGCAGAGGACTAGCCTGGAGTACTCCTTATAACCACACAAATTGTTGCTAGTATGTAAGAGCTATTCCAGACTGGTATTATATCACTAGACAGCCAGCCTGAACTAGCCCTTAAATAATTTATTGTTAACCGAAGTTGTTCATTGTAACCATTCTTTATTAGTACCTCCCTTAAATGCTTCTTTACTTCCAAATTTCTCAAATAATATAAGTTCCCCTGTTCATTGTTCTTACAATATTAATGTGTTTTTTTCTGAGCCTGTTAAAATGATGAGAATAAGTAAGTAAGTAATGAGTAAGTAAGTAGGGACATATGTACTACTGTAGTACGCATGGGGTGTCTCACACACTGGCTATATTTTTGGTTTTCTTTCCATCTACAAGTATATTTAAAAATAGCAGGTTTTGCTAATTTTCCGCCTCCATTGTAAACTGTATGGTTTGGTGAATGATGATGAGAGTTTGGAAAAACCACAAATGTGTTATGGTTGGCCACATATAACTCTACTCCCACTTAACATGAACCTGTGCTTGCTCTGGATTTCTGCTTGTAGTACTTTCCACCGATATATGGGTGGAGTTGAAATGGGTTCATTAATCTTATTTTTCAATGGTCCATTCATTTTAAAGGGTTTCCAACTAAAATTGTCCTATTTTAATGATGGACAATGAATGTTTTAGATCAATGTGGATAAGCAGCTCTCCTAAGTGTGGAGGTACTGGATACGACATGCCCAACCTTCTTGGTCCCTTGTGTGGTACTTTTGTTGAGTTTCGATGTTTTGGCTTTTTTTTTTAGTTCCGCAAATAATAAAGAATGCAAAAATAACAAGGAAAAATAGTAAATGTTCTCAAAAAAATTATATTAAGAATATATTCACTACTGATAGTAAAACAGAATAGATACAAATTACCTAACTGTGGAGAAAAATATTTTTTAAGACCAGTGATAATGCTTTTGTTTTTTGGGAGCCAATGTCTCTGGGAATCTCCATTTTGTCTGTCTGCCACAATCCATGCATGTAAAATGAATAATGGTAAATGTATGAACAATAATATCCCGTAAATATTTCTGCCAAATTCTGACTTCCATTTAGGTTAGATTAAATGTTGAATCTCACTCTCCATATAAAAGTCATTTAAGTACTTTTCTTGAGTACTCATTTAAAATACTACTTTGTATGCTTGGAAATAATAAGAGCATGAGAGGAGGTTGTTCCCTACCACTAATCTTCAGTTACATTGAAGACAATTTTCTAAAAAAAGAGTATTTTACCATCTGGGATTTATTCTGGCAAATATATTTTAACCCAAAATATTGCTTAATATTTTAGAGTATTTGCAACAAAAAAACTGAGGTGTCGTTTAAAGTATATAAAGGATCTTTCATTACAATCATCATATCAAAAGTAACATTATTTTGATTGTTTATCTTATTGTCCTTGATTATAAAATTAATTTAGTATTTTAAGGAATAAATAATACTAGTACCAGTGAAAATATAATCTCAATTACTAGTTTTGTGCTTTTTTAATACATTTAACTAAAATAGTTGATTCTTATGTGTTATAGGAATGCAGGGTGTGAAACTCATTACTGCATTTCTGTTGGTTGCACTGCCTTACTATTGCTTATCAAAAGTAGAAAGGATTCCAAAAAGGAGGTGTTTTAGAAAAAATTATAATACAACAATTTATGAATACTCACTTCAAGATCTTCAGACAAATGAAACAGTGCCTTTGTCAATATATCGAGGCAAGGTGAGACCTAATTTTGCATTAATTCATACAGTTTATTATAAATATTTTCAACATTTGTTTATTTATATTTAGTAAAAGTAAATATTGTCTTATATTTTCAATTTTCAGCCTGTATTATTAGTGAATGTTGCAACTTACTGAGCATTCACTCCACACTATCATGGCTTGAGTGCACTGCAAGCCAGATATGGTGATGGATTGGTAGTCCTCGGAATCCCGTGCAATCAATTTGGTCTAGTAAGTATATTAGAAATTATAAGAAATATTTGAGCTCATATAATAAACTTTTTGCTTCAATATGTCCAAAGCTTTTATATCTGAATACAATTCAAGGCTTATTAGTAAGAAAAAATATCTATATATATTTAATAATTAAGTAAATTATACATTCAATAAATCTCAAAATGAAGAGAAATTCATTCAGTTGCAAGAATATTAGAGTATTAAGTAATTATTACAAAAGAATACATGTCCAAAACAGATTTTTTGCTGTTCTGTAAAAGCAGTTTGTTATCACAAAATTACATAAGAGTATCATTAAAACCATTGTAACATTTAAACAGAATTTGAATAATTTTTTTATCAACTTAATTATGAATAGACTAATTAACCAACTTTCATATAGAATGCCAAGGATTTATGGTAATGTTATACCTCATTAGTCAACATATCAAGTCTCTGCATCAAGGATATACATGAATAAACTCTATAATTAAGATTGAGCTAAGATAACATGTATAATGTTTACATTAACTAGATCACATTGAAATTTTTCACTATTATAATACATTCTTTACTTCATAGAAGGAAGTAAAAATGAAATTGTTCAGGCTATGTAAATCATCTTGGATTGAATCATTCAAGCAATGGGTTTTAGGTGAAATTTTCTGTGAAACAAAGGAATACAGTGTGATATGACAGCTCAGACATTCCAAAAGTTCATGCAATCCTACCTGAATTTCCTACCTTGTATCTTGCAACTTAAGGAATGGAAAATGTGACTGGAAAGGGCATTTGACCGTCAATCTTTCATAAAACTTGCTATGATTAATGCGTACAATAAAACTGCAGAATCGATGTCCAAGCAAAAGAATGAAACAAAAAGGAGATGGTAGTTTCTTTGAAGGCATAAAATCAAATGACATTTGGTTATAATTACTGTATTACTTGTAGTGAAAAATAACAGGTGTACCTAATCTATAAAATACCCAAAATCTTCAGGAGTGGAGAAGCTCTATCATTTCCTTTTTCAATATTGACAAAATTTGTTAAAATAAGTAGTGCCTGAATATTTTGAGCTGGGCACTTCCTGGCAGCACCTCATCATTTTTTTAACGTATCCATTCACTCCAGTTGCAATTTCTAATAGCATGTACATGTCTAAATTTGTAAAACAATATTTCAGAGTCATGTGTGTGAGTAAATAGGGTATTTATGAATCAAAAAATAACAAAAATTATTTATTACTGTCAACTTAGAGCAACTTCGGCTAATTTGGATGGGTAATCTACAGTACACATTTTTCTAGCCAGGATTGGACTAAGGATTTTGTCACTAAATAGAGGCCTATTGTCCAGGTGGAAATCGAAATCGCCACTCTAGGTATACCATGTGAGATTAAGACCAATCCCTTAACTCACATGGCTAACCTCAGTCCTGACATAGAATATATTAACATAACACTTCAAAAATATCAATTCATAGTTAATGAATAGTCTTAATTGATAAAGAGTAATGCAGTTAGCAAAGAAAAATTGTGTATTCATATATTTGTACAAAATATCCCTATTGATATGGAAATGTATTTAAAGTTGTCAGCATTTATTTATACTTCCATCAAAGCTGTTATCAGAACTGAAGTAGAGTGCTTTAAAAAAATGATAAAGCACATGCTTTTCACTATTAATTGCTCATTAACTCAAAATGTATTCACGTTACCAAGTATCAAAGCCAAGGACAAGACTAGTTTTTAAATCCAATGCTGTCTAAAGCTATTAACTATTTTTTTGCAAGTCACATATAATGGAAATACATTTAAAAACAAAATAAACTACTGGTTTAAAAGAAATTTCATTATTCCAGCAACTTTATTATATGAGTATGATTTAAAGCAAATATAAAGTTTTTTATATAACTTTATAGTTGCCTTAAATCATAAATTATTAAAAACAGAACTTTAGGAATAATTTCAATATTTCAAGGGTTTCATGGAAAAAGAGCATTACTTACAAAATGAGATATATTTTGTCCTAAAAGTATATTTTTTCCTTTAGTGACTGGTCAAAATTGAGCAAGTCTTTTATTAATTTGTACATAATTATGAGAGTCAACCAAATCAAGCTAAATTTATGATTTCATTATGGAAAAATAGTTCAAATAGCCTATAAACTATCTGTCCAAATTATCCATAGTAGCACTAAGTAGTCTGTACCATTAACCATAAACTGGACTTTCATTTTTTTTTTTTTATAAATTAAATTAAATAATACAAACAAATTGACTATAATAAAATTGAATATTTGTATATTAATATAATATATGAGAATATGTAAATCATATTATATCGATTAACTGATTTTTTTTCTCCATTGCAACCTAAATTAATTGTTTGTTTGTATATGTAAGTTAGATAGTTCATAACATACAATTTTCAAAACCTCTCACAGTTTACCAATATTTATTCTGATCTCCAGCTCATGTATTCACTTCCCATAGAATGGATATTTAAAACAAGAATATAATGGAAAAACACTAGTCAAAGTAACAAATTTAAAAACTGTCATTTCAAGTATACTCATGAAAACCCATTGAGTTCTGTCCAATGATCTATGATGGCAAAAACAAGGGGATCTCCCTAAAATACATTTGAACACAATCTGTCTCATAGGATGACAGCTTTTATTATCAACCAACTCTTTTTTCCTCTCCAAGTATTTAGAATGTGAAATACAATACTAAAAAAAGCTTAATTGGTGCTTAAAACAATGATTCAGAGAAAGTGCAACTTGTCTGTTGAAAGAAAAGTTTGTACTGCTCAGTCAACCTTAACACAGTTGCCCACGATTACAAAGAGCATTCATAATTTCAACTCTCAAGGGGATAACTGAAAGCCAACACGCATTTTTTTTTTGTTAGACTAGAGCAGAGAATAATTATATTTTTGCTTAGTACATGAGTTAAAATAATTAAGTAGTCTCCAAGAGGTTTGAGAATGAAAAATATTGTTTGTTTCTAAATTCAATTGAATCATCATCTTGTAATAAGTCACAATTAGAATTTTTTTTTTTTATTTGGTCTGTAATTGCACTTCAATAAGTAATGGAACCCATGAAGCTGGCCACCAAATTTGTAGGCTTTATGGCAGGTAGGGACACCCTGTACACACACACACACGCACGCACACACACACACACACACACACACACTCACAAACACACACACACACAAAAACACACACACAGGGTATCCCAAGTTCACGTGCCACCCTCCTTAAAATCACCAATTGTATTAATAAAAGGCTGAGACTTAATGAGCCGTAATTGTGACCCCTGAAAAATGTTTTTAGTCCATATTCAACTTCTTAATCTTCTCCAGTGACCATAACTTTGGAATTCCCAATGGAGTGCCATACTTTTTATGATGGATTCTTGTAGAAAATCAAATTCTAAATGAGTTTATATCAGTGAAATTTTTGATTTGATGCATCCTTTAGCGGTAAAATGCACAAATCTTTATTTCAGAAATGGCATATTTTATTGAAGAATGCTGCGACATAAAAGTTGTTGCCAACAAAATTACCTTTGAAACAAGTCTATGGAAAAAGGATTAGAAATATAAAAACAAAAAAAATAAAAAAAAGTATTTAAAACGAAATAATGCAAAAGTATTCTGGAATGAATCCAAAACATATTTACTTCAAAAAACATTAATATAACTAAAAATGTTTTTAGAATTAGTTTATTTTAAACTAATTACATAGTAATTATTTGTAAAAGGAATATTTTTTTTCACCTGCATAGTTTCATTTAAAAATCACAAGACACTGTTATTTGTTAATGTCTACTTTGTGCTACTAAGGCTAATTGGGAACCACTTATTGGAATTTAATTGCACTAATTAATTTCACCAAAATATGGTGAAAAATTGATCATTGTAAATTCACTTCACAACTTATAAGTCAGAAGGTCATAAAAAATAAACAAATGAAATTATTTTCACAATTTTATTGCCTAAATATATATTAGTATTCTTATTGCAATTGTATTGTGAACAGAAATACAATGTTCTTAGGGAAATCTGTTAATAAAAATGATTGGAAATCCATTACGTATAATACAGATTCTTTTATTCCCCTTCATATATACACCTTTTCTGGCAAACTTTCTGAAAAGAATATCATATAAGCAACACCATTTTAAAAACTTATTCATAATTCAACATCTTATTCTATTTTTTTATGATAACTAGCTAAGGGATCTGCATTGCTAGGGATATCTTAATAATAAAAGTATTAGTTAGACTTCATTATTCACATTATTTTTATATTTTTCATTCCATGTGAATGTATGTTTTTTCAAAACGTCATGGGCGTTATAATTCATAATCTTGGATAATATTCTATATTCTAAACAATGTAAGAATAAAAGTTTCTTTCCCCAAAAGTGGTCCAAAGCACAACAATGGCTGCTTTTTATTCATAATAACCATTATTTAAAATACTCTTTTGTATGTCTAAAAAGAATGTATATAACAAATGTTACTCTAAATAACAAAATAAGCAATTTTTTTATGAGCATTTTTGGCAAAAATGAATACGAAATGAAATATTGTGCTTATCCATCCCATTCCAAATATTATACCAATTTATTTTTGTAAATTCATAATACATGAACAGTATTTATTGATAAAAGGTATGTAGTTAGTAAAGAAATTGGGTATTCGTGTATTTGTACAAAATATCCCTACTAAAATGGAAATGTAAAGTTGTCAGCATTTATTTATACGTCCGTCAAAACTGTTATCAGAACTGAATTAGAGTGCTTAAAAAAAAAAAAAAAAAAGGTTACTCTAAATAACGAATTAAGTAATTTTTGTTATGAGCATGTTTGGCAGAAACAAATAGGAAATGAAATATTATGCTTAATCATCACTAGCCTCCATCACATCCCCCACTCCTATTGATACCAAAGAATGTTAATATAGCTTATAATCTAGTAAGAATTGGTGTTAACTCAGATACTCAGTTTTGTTGAGTTTCGTGTAGCCAATTGTGCCCTTTAAATTGTTGACTCCTTATATAGTATTCTTTATAGATCTTGTTTATATTTCATTATTTGATAAAAGTTACAAAGTATTAAAAAGTTGCATATTTCAAATATCAAAATACTGTTAAAATGTGACCTCAATTCAATCTTCATTGAAGGAGATATGTCCCTACGAAGGTCCATAGATGAAAAGCACTTGACCTATGCCACTGATTTATTTTCCTTATGTCCTCTATGATGTCTCTCCAGGAGTAGTACAGTATTATAAAAAGATTCAACCTTACACGTAGAGAAAAATAACCTGAGATAAAGTGTTTTACATCTATAGACCTTCTGCTATTTCTCCTTCAACTAATAACAAACATTTCTCTAAATATCAAAATAAAAAAAGTTTTGTTATGTGCACATACATTGAAAAACCAATAGGAAACAAAATCACAATTTTTCATTTCAGGCTTCCCTTACAACTCCCACTCCTGTTTTTAAGAATACTCGTATCTTAAAGTCTAAATTGAGTTACTGGTAATACTTATACCAAGTTTCATCAAATTCTGTTCAATCGTTTAGGCGTGAAATGGTAACAAATTAACAGACACCAAAACCAAAAATTAATGATATTGTTTAAATTCCATAATGAAAAAGTATAGTGAAATTTTGAGAGTAAAAGAATCTCAAGAATGTTCAAACAGAGGTTACTATTTTATTTATATAAATAATTGGTTATAGAAAGAGAGATAAGGTTTTTGTATTACATAGTTATTAAGATGTTCATGTATGTACTCAACAAATTTTCATTGAAGGCATTTTTCAGCAAGAGCCAGGTTCGAATGCAACAGAAATATTTAATGGTCTGAAATACGTAAGGCCTGGAAATGGCTTTGCTCCAAATTTTAGGTTATTCAAAAAAATGGATATAAATGGAGAAAAAGAACACCCATTGTATACATTCCTTAAGGTATGGCCTTAAAAATAACTACTATTTTGTTAGTTTTATGCATTTTTTGATATAGCACAATGTTCTATTTTCCCATCTTAAATAACAACAATTTTGACTGTCCTTATTTAATACACTTTGTGTAGAATCATTAAGAGAGACAGCCAGCAAAAACACAGAGAATTGGTTTCTTGAAAATCAGTTGGTATTTCCTTTTACATACCACAGGGCTATTAAAGTAATAGTCGTTGATACAAACTCTGCAATCAAAGTCATAACATTTTGTCAAGATTAAATTAGAGTACTTTTGCTGTTCTCAGAACGTACAATTAAAAGCATTCTAGAGAAAAGAAATTCAGATGAAATGTATTGTAGTAATCATAGAAATGTTATGGAATCTTAATTGTTGAGTTAATGTTATGACATAACATAAGAAAATTATTTGAAACAATAATTATGTATTTCAAACATCCAGTCAAATAACACATAAAATAACTAGTTAGGAATGGTCATTCTCTTTGAAGTTTATGGTGTTAACTGGGTATATTTAAATAAATATTAGCAGTGAAATAAGTCGTAAACAAGAAAGGAAAAATAACCAAATTGTCTAATCTAGGTCAAAATAAACTCTATAATAGAAAGTAGTGTTTACTACCTAGTCATGACAAAATACTCTTCCAAATGATGCTAGGTGGTGAACTGATATAAGAGTCGCAGAGTGTGTAAATTACAGACTCTTCAACTGATCTCAATTAGAAAAATGTTGAAGCCAACTGGTCAAAACAAGACAAATCATGTTTCCCTGACTCGAAATTTTATGAATAAAATTATTCAATTTCAGCCAACTTAACTCGCCTGAGTCATAACTACTATAAGAAACATGTTAAAAGGAAATAAAGTTTAACTCTAAAATTTATTCAATCAGTATCTCTTTTTTTTTCCCCTTTATTAATACTTATGGCTTTGGAAGTTCTTTATCGAGACAGTAGTGACAATGCAAGGCTCCTGTCATTATTTTTTGTGATATTCCCAGTTCAATGACAAGTAGTCAATACAAAAATAAAACAAGAGAATATGAAAATGTGATGAGGGCACCATATGACTTCCTTGCACTCCTATTAAATTAAATTAAATATTTTCTGCAATTCATGTAAAAAATTTCATTTGACTGTGTCATATGGTATCTCTTTTCCAATGTATCTGATCAAAAAATGTTGTAGAATAATTTATAAATCATTTCGTTATACACTAAAAAGGTACAAATATTTTGTTTCTCCAATAGGTAAGGAGAAATTTGCAATTTTTTGTTTTCACCTTCCTCTAAACCCCTTCTCCCATTTATTTGATTTTAATAAATAAAGGGAGACCCACAACTAGATGTTAGTCCTAAATAGGAAATTTCAACATTCTAAGGTTTGTTGTTTTCATCAATGTCATTATGTGAGCAATTAGGTTTAATATTGTGCTAGATCAAGGCCCTGAAATTGCTGTTCATAAATTGATATATAGATTTTGATCTTTCGAACTTTCATTAATAATGTAATAATCATGTTAACATTAAATATTTTAAATATATGTGCGTGTGTGTATATATTTATTTATGTATGTGTATACATATATATATATATATATATATATATATATATATATATATATTATAAAAAAATATGCTAATCAAAATAAAAATGCTTTAATTCTTCCACAGAGTGTTTGCCCAGCGACTCGGGATGGATTTGGTGATTTACAAGAGCTTTATTGGAAACCACTCAAAAACTGGGATGTGAGATGGAACTTTGAGAAGTTCCTCATTGATGCAGGGGGACAACCTTTTATGAGATATGACCCCAGTGCTGAACCTCTACAAATGATCACATCTGATATTGAAATGTTACAACATCAAGAACTATAAAGTGGAAATAAAAATTATCTCCTATAGAAAAAATAAAATGTACCTACTGGTTGCACATGAATTTCTAAAGTATCACAAAATATTGCTAGTATATTTTTATTTATAGTAGCTTCATTTAAATAACATTAACAATCTGTCTATCAAGAGTTAATTTATTTAAGTTAAGCTTTTGAACTGTTAGATTTTAAATTTGCCACATCTTGAATGTTTGCTAAAAATTGAACTAGATGTAAAGATAGCAGATAAAGTGTTTGTAGCACCATTTTTAAATTTGTATCAAGCTTCGAAAGCAGTTCACCCATTTATAATAAAAAAAAAAAAAATTCTGGCCTACACAAACAATTCAATATTATGACTCAAAAATGAAAAACCACTGTAAACATTTCCAGTAAGGAATATGGCTTAAGAAGATATATTAGAAAGTAGATATAGTAGTAAGAATTAGGGTTAAATTCAAGTTCATTAACTTAGCAATTTAATTGTTTTTTAACAATTTAATCATAACTTGCATTAAAAAACAAATTAATGAATAAACACCTAAAGCAAATAGGTACTAAGCAATGTAGGATATTGTTAGCAAATAAAGCGCTAAGCAATATAGCAATATTTTATTTAGTTATTAAAGCACACTAAATGCTACTATGCCTAATTGGGACAAGTTACGAGTATATAAAAATTACCCCCTTTTCTAGCCATTGTGGGACAAGGATTTTATTTAGTGAGTCCACTAAATAAATTCCTATTGTCCATGCAGGATTTAAAACATGACAGGAATTGAAGTTTATTAATCTCTTTTATTAAATATAATTAATGACCTATTAATGCTAATCCAGTTGGATTATCTACATTCTATCACCCTATTTTAGCCAAGTTAACACTAAGGACTCTATCTAAATGAATTCCTGTTGCTTATGTGAGGAAACGACCTCACAAAAAACTCCCGGCACAAGAGCCCACCTCACTCCCGACTGCTACAGCAGTCTACCGGCACAGGAGCCCACCTCACTCCCGACTGCTACAGCAGTTTACTAGCTGGGAAGTATTAACAATAAATACATGCAATTTTTAGGAATAAAGCTATTCAAAAATTCTGTGGATTCTCAATACTTTTTAAGATGTAGAATAAAATGTCATCGATGTACCTTAACTGCCCCTGGAGAGCAATGCAATGTGGATTGTTATTTTATAGTACTAAATGAACTGATATGTGCATACAGTATATGACGTGGACACCAAAAATCATGACCAAATGCCGTGATGGGTCTTCACCGATGTGAGTAATGATGCAGTGCACATTTATCATTGCTCTTTGCTGTAATGGACATCAATTCATTTATCAATAGAATACATCTGCAGTGAAATTGTTGGGGAAAATATTGTTATTAATTTTCAAAAACATTGTATTTTATTATAAATTAAATGTTTAAAATAATCTGTGTTATCATTATATTCCTACAAATTTTATTATCCAACAAACTCCTTTGAAATGAAGAAAACCCCCTATTCATTTTCTAACCCTGAAACTTTGTAGGGTCCGTGAGTATGTGCATTTGTGTGCTTGAGTGTGTTTCTGGTCGTGCATCCATAATTGCGTGTGTAATGTGGCGTTACTTGGTGTTAAAAGTTATATTCCAATTGTTTTTGTCTCTATATGGACTTTATACATGCATACCAGGTTGATTTGCTACCTATCCTGAAATGTATTTCCTTTTATAATTTATAAATTAATTAATATTATCTTAAACAGGATTTTGAAAAGAGCAACAAATTGCTTTAATTGGTATTATTTGTGTAATGTTTTCAAACTTAAGACATAATATTTATAATATTCAATGCATACTATACATGTAATTTATTATATAGCAATAACATATAGTTCTCGCATGTGGTGGCTTTAGTTTCTTCCATGTAGTGGTTCTTCACTGTTTTTGAACTTTTACCACGAGTGGACAAACATTCATCCAACATAAACTGGAGAGGAAAATTCTGCTTCTAGTAATACAAGAACAATGCAAGTGGTGCCTCATATCACCAATGATGTTCTTGCAGCAGCTACTAGATCTCTGGGGATACCTCTATTATTTCCCTCTCCTGGCTTGCTGTAGAGGGAGGTTGGGGGCCAGGGGGTTAGAAATTTCGAAAAATTTCTCTGTTATTTTATTTCAGATCAAAAAATTGTATAGAAACAATCTTATTGCAAATTTAATGTTCTATAAATGTTGTTATATAAAGTTTGTCCCTATCATGAATATTATCCAGAATAAATGAACTTTTTTCATTTTCAGCCTTCATAGCTAAAAGAGCCATTCATTCCACTCATGGATATCCTCTCCCTTAGTAAGAGAATCCTAATGTTTTAAGTAGTCAAATGTTTCACTTATATTATTACATATATCAGCATATTTATTTTTCTACTGGCACAGGAAATGCATGAACAATTAAAATACCTGTTTATTTTATATTATAAACAATTGATTTTTATTGCCAATCCAGAAACTTGAAAATAATCTAGCCCAAAAATATTTAACACCAATAAATAAAAAGCCATTGCTTGATATTTAAAACAAAATATATTATTATAATTTGTTGAGTGAAATGAAATTGAAAACAAATTACTTCAAATAAGTAAACATAAAATATATTTTTTTTCTACAATTTGTTTTTTTAAAATCCTTTCAAGTGAGTAGTTCTAATGTTCAAGAATAACCCTGAATTTGCTTGATGTAGGTGGAGCTTGACTTGGTATCCTTAGTCTTACACGACTCTCCTGTGGACCTATTTCCACAACATGTAGTTCTGGAAATCCACGCAGCAAGTCCATTCTAAAAATGAATTAATCATATAAACTTAAAATTATAAAATAAGGACATTAAATTATCTTTAGGTCTTACTAGTGACCTATTTTTAGTAAGCCAACATAGAATATAAAAAGCAGTGTTTATATGAAAATAAAATGTTTTGTATTTTAAAAGTATCAAAATTTTAAAAAGTTGGCTTGGGTACAGAACTTAACATTTGATATTATAATGGTTGCTAGTAACAAATTAACTTTTATCAATTATCAAAATGCTCCACGCAGAATATAGCATGTGATCTATGAGGGCAAATGATGTAAGCAGATCACATTGTATGAGCTGTTACACAGAGGCTTTCACCAGACTCTGTTTTGATGAATACCAGGGAAAATAGTCCACATCAAATTTGTTAAAGCAAATTATACTATTGTGTTATATATAATCTTTTGCCTTAAATTGAGAAATATAATTGATAAATAAAATTTCAATTCAAGATTTTAATTGTGGTTTTCAAAAATTATTATGATTATTATCATTATTGATAAATGTCCACTTTTTTGCTACTATGGCTAATTGGGACGGGATTTCTACAGGTTACCACCCTTTTCTAGCCAGGACAAGACTAAGGATTTTATTTAATAAGTCCATTACTAAATTAATTCCTATTGTCCAGGTGTGAATCGAACTTACCACTCTAGGTTTACCATGTGAGATTTAGGCCACAGCTTTAATTCACATGGCTAACCTGAGCCCCTTCCTAAAAATAAAAAAATAAAGTCAGCAACAATTAGTATTAAAAAGTCCTTCAAGTCCTGCAAGATCTAAGCAGATTTCCCATGGGATGGTATGCTACTCTAATGATCTCATCTCATCCACCATAAATTCTTTATTTCAACATAAAAATTCAATGAGTAGAAGTGGGGCCTTACTGAAGACTGAAAACAAGAAAATATGACTTACTCGCTTAATATTTGAGTTAAGAAAACATGTATGCAACAAAAGTTGTAGTGTGTCAATAGTTTAAAAAGATTGATTCTATAATATTTTTCAATCCAAATCGTAGTAATGGAGATATTTTGAATTTTCGAGTTCCCCTCTATTCCTGGTCCGATTATAGTCATTAATGAATATTATCTTTGTTGGTAAATGAAACGGTTAAATATCAAATATGGTATACAACAATAAACATTTTTTTGTCAAGAAATATAATCTTAATTGAAGACGTGATGACATATCATATTTGAAATACGATATAGTATTTATCGTATAGTAAAAATAGTAATAAATAGTATTTATCATATAGTAAAAATCTGTTGCAAACACAATAAACAGAAAACTTGGCATTAAAGCTTTAACTAAGTTGTGTCATGATATATTGGCTTATTGTAAACATTGATTTTTGCCTACTCTAAACCCCCTCACTCTCCCATTGGTTCGATTACAGCAGTTAACGAACTTCATCTTTAGGTTTACATGAAACACTTATATATTGCGTCAGGTAACGATCAAATTAATATTGCTATGGCTGGAGCGGTAAAAGATAAATATATATATACATACACATATGACTTTGAACAGACCTCATTTTAGACATATAACTAACTCAACGTCAATGTTAATTAACAACAAACAAATTATGACTAATATAATATATTAAAGTATATTAAATTGTAAATGAATATTGCACAGAATAACTTACTTTGAGCCAAGCCATTGCTTCCGAATGAAAATTAATTCTGCAATATAGCTTACAAGGAAAAATAAAAGACATGATGTCAACATGAGAAAAGTTCTATAAGGAAATCCTTGAGTGCCATTTTTATAATCAAACAATGGGAATTTTAAAATAGGCTTAAAATCAAACTTAGGCTCTCCACCTATAAACAAAAGAAAAGCCTTATTAAATGATTGTTGAAATTCATACCTTATATAGAACAATTTGTATTATTACAGAGTATTCTCATTATTAATCCATAGACATAAGCAAAGCATGAGCCATATACATTAGTATAATCGCTAAAATAGAGACATATCGTCAGCTGTGGGAGCAGGCACACAAAAACTAAATCAGAACACATAAACCTGAAATAAAATTCACTATTAAAAAATATGTCATAATGAAACTAGTTCATTATAAAATGAGGCAACATTCGTATAAATTATTATCTTAATTGTAACAAGATGACCAATTTTTTTGTGATTTCTTGCCTTACAAGTACAAAAAGTCTAGTTATCATAGGTGCTGCTAAAGTAAGGAGATTTCCCATGGGCTGAAATGTGATAATTTATTCTCATCATTCAATAAAAAAAAAATAAGCAATAGTTATAGAAAAATTAATTTTCTACAAAATAAGCTGTATAAAATATTTCGATGCAACATATAATAATGAAGATATTTCTAACTTGCCAAACCCCCCCCCCTCCCAACCTCTTTCCAAGCCTATTTCAGCAATTATTTAATAAAATCTTTATTTTTACATGAAACACTTAAATATTGAGTATGGTACTCATAAAATAAAAACTCATATAATTTAGAACGTAAAATCTTAATTGATGCCATACCTACATATTTACACACAGTAAAAGCTCAATGAAAATAATATTTGATATTTAAGCTTCGAATAAAATTGTACATGATATATCAGCTCAATATGGCATGAGTAGGAGTGGGAGCTACTAACTAGAAAATGCAAATATCTTTGTTAATATTCAAGAGAAAAAATGTACCGAACAAATTTGATAGGAAATTGAATTTGGTAGTATCCAATAGGATTCATAATAATAGAATTATTTTAAATTTTTGATCCCCCCCCCTCCCATACACTCCTCTTGATCCCATAAATGAACTTAATCTTAGTTTTACATAGAAACTTTAAATATCAAAATAGATACTGTTGTCATACCTGTCGGTGGAGACCGTTGCCACCGACAGGTATGATAACAGTATCATTTATACTGCCGGTTCTAACCCTTTATTTGAATGATCAAAATAGATAATGACTTACTGAAAATTCCTTCCACTAGAGTATAAACAAACAAATATATTAGCAAATTTTACCTATGGGAAATTAGGTATTATACATTGTAATGAATCTGAGATTGCATTACATGAACCTAAGATAAATGACCATATATTTTAAATTTTGAGTAATGTCAGCACAAAGCTCACTTAGATTAATATTTATAAGTATTTAAATATTGAGTTTTTACCTCTAATTTAGAGCTTTATTCAATTTGGAGTTAAGTCCCCAAGTGCTCTGGCATTTTGATAGATAACGGCAATAGATTTTTATTATAATGTTCACTGCTCTTCAAGCCAATACACTAATCAATATTCTGGATGAATTTTGATAATAATATTAAATAGATTTTTTGAGCATATTTAATTGGTGGGGGCAAAATGCGTCATCAGCTCAGGCCATAAAAGGGCGACCCACAAAGGGATTAACACAGTCGTAACTCAAATTCTCTGAACAGGAGGCCCTTGTCAGTGACATCTCGCTCAGCCTTCAGCCTACACCTTATCAGCCTGCTTCAGCTTGCATCTAGTCAGCCTACAGCTTATACATCCTTACAGCAGAGTCTGATCTTAGAGAACTTCTATAAACCACCTAAGTTGTCATTGTAATTTAGTTTATGTAGAAATAAGTGCCCCCTTCATATCGCTAAGAGGTGCCTACCTCATTATTTATTTATATTTGAAATTGGTGCATATTTGATTATAAATAAATTTATATATATTTAAATTTTGAGTCAAGAGTCGATTGTTGGTGAAACCCTTCCTAAATTCTTTGTTAGTGATTTGGTTGTGGGAATTATAATTTTTACAGCTTCCAATGTTTATTGCCATAGCCAGATCGCAATAACATATTAGAGGATATAAGCCTTGTGATGAATATGATGGGGTAATTTCCCATCAGTAATGGGTAACACAGACCTAATTGGACCAGAAGGTGGTGGTTAAAATAAATATTTCCAAATATCTCAGCTATTTTGAGTTGGATCAAAACATGCTATATAATAAATTTTGTTAATCATTTAATGTGCCTTTCTAATTCAATATATGTTTTCATAATTTGAATATTATAAGTTATTTGTATTTTCTGTTTTCAGCCTTCAGTTAACTCAAAGTCCTGTCATGGCATTTTCATTTTTCAGCTGTAGTATCAGTAATCATCCCATATCCAACTTACATTTGAAATTACGGTTGCATAGTCTTCTTATTAGTGCAGAAATAGAAAATCTGCTTTGTTTACACAGCACCTGTGTGATAGATTTTATCTATCTATTTATTATCTATTTGAACAGACCTCATTTTTGTCACCTCCTGTGTACAATTGCAGGATATTTTAATTTTTTTTAAAACTTGCACCATGAGTACCACCCCGATTGCACTGCCAGAGACACTTCTAGATACTACCAGAATCAAGTACAAATTATTAAATCTTTAATTTTAAAAATGTAAAGATGTTTAGTAATTCACCATCCGGTTATCTGAGAAGAAACCTCCCTCATAATAATAATAACCATAATACATTTAATAACTAAAATAGCTAAATGTATTGTTCTGTTTTTGTTTCTTGGCAGGGAGAAAAACTTTTTGAGGCTTGGCTGATGATAATGAAGCAACATGTGCTAGTTTATGAAAATAAATGAGTAAAAATTGTTCTCCTTTAAGTACATGAGTTCCCATGGGAAAAATATACTCTATTGGCTTCCAATTCTCTTCATGTGAACAAAGATGTTACTGAAGAGTGAAGATACCTTAATAATTCCTCTGAATTGCATTCATTTTTAATTTGAAAGAAAGGTTTTAATGCAAGAAGGCTCAAGCTATCCATGCAAGTTAAAGCATTGGTTTTAAATCCCTTAGTAAGTCCAGAGTGGTGGTTCAATTCCAGCCAAGGCAGGAATTGTGACAAGAGTGGGACGACTCAGGTTAAAAAAGAGTAGTAACCTGTTGATAACCCATCCCAATTAGCTGTAGTAACATTAAATGTATATTCATAATTCATAAAAATAAAATAACAATTTTGGTCAATAATGCATTTGAAATTAAAGAGTTAGACTGTTAATATTTTAAATACTGATAAAAAAATGTGACAATATAAGTTCCATTTAATACTACTTATCACCCACCACCAAATATTTATATCTAGTTATGGTTCATAGTTTGGAAAAAGCTGGGATTCTATGAATAATGATTTTGTGGAATAAGTAATTCAAGATTAAAGAAATTCTTACGCTAGGTGATAAACACTTTCCATTGAAAGAGCAAGGGCACTAGCACACACAGTGACTAAGCATATCATAATTCTCAAAACTATTACAACTTCCTTATCTTCAGCCTGAAAAGAACAAGAATTCATATTTCAATTTCTGGTTTCACTTCAATAACTTATACTTTGGGGAGAGTAACTCTTGGGCTTACTCCCGGTGCCTATTTGTTTCTGAAGAACCTCTATAGAAACAATCCCTAGATCTTTCTTTTATCTATCCCTAGTAGATGTCAGAATTTTCCTCCAAAGCAGTTATTTTTGCTTTTCCAAAACTGTGGTGCTAAACCTATCAAACCACTGCAGTGATTCAAGAAATAGAGTAGTAAGCTTTCATCTTTGCCTACTCAAATAAGTAAATAATGCCACTCATCATTGTAATTTTATAATGACTTCTAAAGCTATTCAAAAATTTAATATCATTATGCAACAACATTTATTGAGTTTTATATTTTATTCAATGCCATGAGTTGAAGTTTTAGAAGTAACAACAGCCAGCATTTTTGCTTGTGAGACCTAATATTTCTCTATACCATAGCAACAGTATGTCCAACAGTTTCTCAAAACGCTACTTGGAAAAAAAGTTGAAACTAGCTTCCTTTAATGCCAATAATTTCATTACACCAACATTTTTTCCTCCTAGTACATTTGGTAATAAATTGATGTGTCAGTAAATACTATTCTATGCTTTTCCATGCATTATCTTTGCACACACACACACTCTCATATATATGTATGCATAGAAAGGGTGTTTCAAACTGACTGCTCACTCTTTTAATCATGAGTTTTGTTGGAGTTAGGTGCAGTGATGATGAACTAGAAGGGGATAGAAACTTGACATCAGTGACAAAAGGAATTTCATTATCCACTTCTATGAACCATCGAGGTTCATTTCGAAATTCTCAAACACATGATAAAAAGGGAGTGAGCATTCAGTTTGAAACACCCTTTATATGTAAACATATATATTATATGATGGAGAGAGAACCCCAATTTTGGGAACATTTTCTTCTGCAAAATAACATGGTCAAGATTTGGGAAAGGGTGCCCCAGAGAATAATAGAGAGTAGAGAAGAATTTAAGTCAATCTGCAAGATGTAATTAGGAAGGAAAATTGTTATGACAAGGGCAAGTTGAATGGATTCTACATGTTGCCAAAAAAGATTATGAATCATTCAAGAAGTGGTAAGTCCAGAATGTACTTTGCTCAATGTACAAAAGGTGATTAAAATATTGCTAACGATTTTTTAAAAATCGTGGAATGAGTAGAACCTCAATAGCCTTCAGTACACTTCAACTTCTTCACAGGAGGTATATTCGGAAAAAAAATTAAAATAACTTGCAACTGCAAAATCAAATTTGAATGGAAATCGTGTTTTTCACAAATAATTAATTGAGCAGCAAGTGTTTTTATAACAAAGTTGTCTACCATACTGAGTTCAACAGTAAAGAGATCATTTAGTCCAAGCAATGATTTATATTTCTTAAATATTAAGTTGTAATTATTCTAAAATGTAGTTAGGCTGCTCCAAATTTATACCATACCATTGGCCTGAAGCAGTGTTTATACACATTTCTAGCTAACAATGCACTAGATGCTAAAATGGCTGAATCTGCTGAAGCCATAACTGCTCCAGAAATAGCACCCAAGCCAAACACTGCAGCCCACTGAAAGATAAATATAAAATTTATGTTTAGAATTAACTAAGTCATAATTTTACCAATGAATTTAGATTCCCTAAAATTCATCTAGTTTCATCTGTAAATTAAAACTATTCCCGATTATATTTTACTTATTTGTGTTTTACACTATCAAGAGAAAGTGTTGGATTAAATTAAAAAATGTTGGGGTGGGTAACCATGTACCTGATCTGCATAATGAATGTTTCATCGCACCATTTTAATTTTATGTGCATGACACTACTGTGTCGAAGTTATTTGCTTAAATAAGGTTATCCTTGTACTTTAAGAATGACTTTACCAATAATGCCTCATAGACTTTAGCAGACAGCACCACAGCTTCCAACATATTCCAAGATTAAAATCAGTTGGTCAACAACCAAGTTGCCATATTAGAATTTATCAACCGAGATAAGAGGTAACCTGCACCATGTAATGTAAAGCATTTTGTGTAGCAAAACATAGGCTCCTGAAGAGGCACCGAAAGAGATGTAAAACGTGTAACCTATGTTATAATATAGCATGAGTTGTAGGTTACATACATTATTATGATGGATGGAATAAAATGGGACAAAAAAATCCTAAATCATAAATGATTAAATTACTTTAAATGATTGATTTAACTTGGAATAGACCTTGAAAGCTCTTAGAATAGTTTACCCTATTCATGAATATATTCTAAAAAGAAATTTGAATAAAATGTTAGCAGTCTAATGAGTATACTTTATGCTACTTTTTTAACTCCTGAGGAATGGCTAAAACTGAAGCATACATCTGTGGCAATTATCAAACCAATTCTGTCCTTTATTCATTGTTTTATTAAACAAAACAAAAGCCCATTTTTCATTACCATTTTTTTCATATAGCATGCACACTAGAGGCCATTGTATGCAATTTTATGCTGAGGTCTATATCAGGAATAATAGCTTAATTTAAATAAACAATGGCATGGTCCGATAGAGTAATATGTGCACCAGAATTTAACAGTTGGGCTTCAACATATTGTTACGTTTATTACAAAATCAGTAATAAACATTGTTTATTAGAGTTCTTTTGGATTGCAAAATTAAACAAGCACAAGCTTTATCAGTTTTTATCACTGCACAATTTATTTACCAATGCACTACACACTTGGTTAATTATTCTTAACTACTACTCACAGTATGCACTGATAGCTTCACTTTTCTTCTTATTACACAGTCCAATAACTCACTCACAATCACTGAAGTTCACAAAAACACGGTACTGCACTAATCTTCGCAAAGTTAACGGCACTGCACTATCCTTTACTTAAACACGGCACTATACTGTTCTTTGCAGAATCACGGCACAACACTGTTCTTCACATAAAACACTTTACCACACTGTAACTAAGAGGCACTGTTCACTAAAGCTCTTCTGAATTCACTGTTGATCACTTGAAAAAAGCTGAGAACAAACTAACTGTCGGGGCTGGGCCCCTTTTTTAGCTCGGCGGCAAAGGTCAAACAGAAGACCACGAACGGACTAGATGCATAGTCTAGAGCGGTCCCGGCCCCAGTAGACACTTTGGGCGCCCATAGTCCTTGGTCGGCTCTTTTCATCTCCTTCGTACTTCTAAAATACATGACTATCTCTGTTCAATCTTTCATGTATGTAGTTTTCGTAACAACATTGACTCAAGTACACAGATCAAATCCACAATCATGATGCAGTACATCCCCAAAAAAGTAATCATTACAATAATAACTCCTTACAGTATCTTTAATAAAAAGTTATGATATTTTATGTATAATTCAGTGTTATCAAACAAATATACCACAAAATATCATAATTTTGTTTAAAAAAGTTTAAGTCCCTTATTAATTGACTTATCCACCACCAAGTTATTATGAAAAAAATCAGAAAAATAAGTAAATAAAATTTTACCAAAGGGGCTAAGAAACGAAGTACTAAAGGCAAGACCAATCTGTGTTCATTTTCTTTAATTTGGCGTTCAAACCCAGGAACCTTCTCCCAGTCTGAAAGAAAAAAAAGCACAATTTAAGTAATACAAATTCAATATTTACAAATAAAGTTAAGCTTTATCAAATAAGGATGACAAACCTGCTTTTTGAGCATAATATCCCATGAAAATAGAAGGAATTGCAATTAAACAACAACCAACTACTGACACATAAGACATTTTTTGAGCTAATCTTGTAGTTTTAATGGAGAATACCCTTTGGAAGTACCCCTGAAAAAAAAAAAAAATATATATAATCCATATTTCTAGAGTACAATTCTACAGAGGATTCCGAAATTCACATATATTTGAAATATAAATAAATAAGAAGTTTATAAAATAAATCATCAAAAAATATTTTTAAACTGTTTGTTGCACTGGACAGCTCATTGCATTATATATATATAATTTTTTTTTTGTCACTTACTAGGTAGGATCAATGAACATTTGAGGAAGTGTTTTAAAAATCCAGTTATGAGTGCAAACTCCACAGCTGACTTCTCTAAAACTCAAGCAAAATCTTCAAGATAAGAGGAATTTCTTAAATATCAAATTTGAAAGTTGGAAGTGCTAAACCATTAACAGACATGTTACGTTTATTACAAAAATAATAAGTGTTGTTTATTAGAGTTCTTTTGGATTGCAAAATTAAACAAGCACAAGCTTTATCAGTTTTTATCACTGCACAATTTATTTACCAATGCACTGCACACTTGGTAAATTATTCTTAACTATTACTCACAGTATGCACTGATAACTTCACTACTTATTGCACAGTACAATAACGCACGATCACTGAAGTTTACAAAAACACGGCACTGCACTGATCTTCACAAAGAACAAGCCAGTGCACTGTTCTTTACATAAAACGGCACTACACTGTTCTTTGCATAAACACGGCACCACACTAAGCCAAAATTCACTGTTCAATAAAGTTGCACTGAATGAAACGTTATTCACTGTTCAATAAAGTTCGATCGGCTCCTTTCATCTACTTCGTAATTCTTAAATATGTGATTAACTCTGTTTAAGTTTTTCATGTACGTAGTTTTCGCAACAGTATGTACAAGGCAATATATGTAAGGCAATGTATTGGTAGGCGAAAGGTCAGGTAATTCTACCACCTCATTTCCAAAAAAAAACATTTCTCTTGAGCGGTTCTCCACTGTTTGAAGGTGTTGCTGGGGTTTGTTGGTGATTTTCATGTTCTCAATAAAAAACTAGTTGCTACCCAAGAAATATTTGATCTGGAGAAAGTTTGATTTCACCATTGGAAAGAAGAAAGAAAGTACCTACAAGGAAGCAATATTTTAGATATAATTAATCACTGGCAAAGCTTTATTGAAATGCATTGACCATTGAAAGAAACCAGGAAACTGACAATTAATAAAAAAACATTTATTATTATTTAATCTTTGGGACAGTATAGAAATGGTGAAATCCTCCAAAAAAATCCTTATTTTAATGCCATTCCAGATGGTGTCTGAATTATTTTTTATTTTGGTCTTTTAAAATTGACAGACAAAAATATAAATAAAGTACTTCTCATTTGTGCTAAAAAAAAAAAAAATTAGAAATTCATTTTTGTAACACTTGACTATTTGTTAAAATAAATATGGGTGAGGAAGGTAATAATTATTCTGGTTATAATACAATTGTATTTATATTTAACAATATAAAATAAAGCTACTTGGTAGAGTATAATAAAAGAAGTAAAAATAACAGAGCATTAAAATCCCTCACAAATTAAAACCTAAAGAGGTCGAATTCGAGCTTTTTGGAGGCTATCTTTCTACTCCTGGAAAATGCTCTTTGACTCAAAGTCCAATGTTTCTTTCTCTATATGCAGACAATCCATCAATCTCGACCCACATATTTCTTCTTGTAAGTAAAGTAATATATTCAAAAAGCTTGATGGTGTCATTCTGAAGAGTATTTAAAAGTGCTGAGAAATATGCTGATCAGTATGTCTATTGGCCCAAGAAGCTTGTGCCCTAAAAGTACCAGACACACATTTAATGGGACCGAATGCTGGAAAGAAATACATACAGTTGCATGAAGACTGTGTTTATTCCATAATTGGGCTCTGGACAAATTTACTACATATCCTACTATATGTGAAGCCTTCTTTCCTTAACTATCAAACTTAATAAAAACATATTAATAGATAATCTTAATATGTTGAAAGTCCTCCACCTGCCATGGGATCCCTCCAAACATTAATGTTATGTAATCGTCAATATATGTTCCTATATGGCCTTCTGGAATACTCCCTTGCCAGTCACTAGGTCTATTCACATCAACATATTTTGACACTGAAACAAGTGGTGTGGCTATCACCTAAAAGGAGAATATATTGATAATAAAGCATTAAAATTATTTACAATGTCTATTATTATGTTTAGGACATGTTTATGTATGTTTAACATTTTAGGATACTATGTCCATAAACTTGATCAATATTCATGATTACACAAAATCAAGAGTTCTTTAATTGAAGGTCACTACTAATAGTTAATAGTTTAAACCTCTTTATCCTCCTGATTAGGAGTGTGCCTAATCTGACATGTAATCATAAGAGCTGGGCTTTCAACTTCTACCTTTACTTTTAACAACAGGAAGACAAGCCTTTAAAACCGTGATTTCTGTGGTTACATTTTTCAACTATACTCTATACTCCAACTCATACAAGTCTGATTTCAACCATTAACAAAGTTCATCTTCAATTTTACATTAAAAATTTTGGTAACAATCGAATAAACCTTGTGGCTGCTAAAGCATTGATAGAAAAAGTCCGTCACGCATGGGCTGCGTTAACTAAGCAGATTTCCCACATGCATCATGTATATACATTTATCTCAAGGCATAAAAGTTCAATGACAAAAATATCTAATGATTAGGCTCCAAATAAAGTGTTTCATAATATAACAGCTTAATGTTAATGGCAAGAGTAGAAGTGAGGTTTACTGATGGCCGAAAAGTGGCTAGTACTTAAGAATGGATTTTAAAAATAATAATCAATGGACCACTATAACAAATGCTATAATATTTTAATTATATAACAATTTTATAAACCTAGAGTGACGAGTTCAATTCCCACCTGGGCAATAGGAATTTATTTAGTGACGGAATTCATTAAATAAAATCCTTAGTCCCACCCTGGCTAGAAAAGGGTGGTAACCTGCAGATAACCCATCTCAATTAGCCTTAGTTACAAAAATTGGACTTTAATAAATAATTTAAATTTAACAATTTTATAAATATTAATATATATATATAATTCTATTTTGAGCCTTCCATCTAATAGCTCTAAAACAAGAGTTCAAACCCAATTGACTATTCACTTATCATAATGTATTATGTATATTACCGTAATATATATATATATATATATATATATATATATATATATATATATATATATATATATATATATAACCTCTGTCTGTACATTGATTTTTTTCACGAAATTTCACGATAACTTTTCGTTTCACATGTCATAGACACCATAACTGCATTTTATTTCTTTGGTGTCTGTTTGTTTGTTACCTTTTCACGCATAAACGGCTGAACCGAATTTTATGAAACTTGGTATGTATATTACTACTAACCCAACTTAGACTTTAGGCTATATTAATATTCTCTGAAACGAACAGGAGAAGGGTTATAAGGCAGGCGAAAATAAAAATAGCGATGTTTTGTTTCCTATTGGTTTTTTGGCAAATATGCACATAAAAATGCTGTTTATTTTGTTATTTAGAGTAACTTTTGTTATATATACTTTTACCGTATACTGAATTATAAACAAGATATACTCTAAAAACTATAGCATAAAAGGCTGAACCGAACTGAACAAAACTCGTAATGTGAATTACCATCAACTCCTCCATCAAAATAACCTATATTAACTTTTCTAGGGGCGAGCAGGAGTGGGGGGTTATAAGGGAAACCTGAAATGAAAAATTGTGATATTTATTGATTTTTTGGCAAACAAGCAAATAACAGAGAGTCTTTATTTAGTTATTTAGAGTAACTTTTGTTGTATAATGAAGTATAAATGAGATAAAAACTATAGCGAGAGTCAACAATTTAATTAGTACTCATTTATGTGTTTTTAAAATAGGCATACTTTGAACAATTATGTTATGTTTTTACACTTATATTTAAGCATTCATATGGTTTAATATTTAATTGAAGTTGGTATAATTTAAACCAAATAATTGAGCGGAAGTTGTGAGGAGATAACACAGTCAGTTCCTGGCAGACCGCCATTGATTGAGCTGACTTGGATCGGCTTTTGGCGGAAAGAGGTAGTTGATGTTTAACAATTGAAATTAATAATGATGTGTTTTTTTTTAATTGCAGCTTAACATTAAATGATGTGTTTAAACCAGTGACCGAATGTGCTCATTAAACTTTACATGATAATGACTTATACATTTATTATTTGTTCTTATAGTGATGTTATGTTCTACGCTAGAACTATTTTCTTAAATATCATAAATTATTTAAATAAAACAATGTTAAAGGGGATTGAAAGTGCTTGGGAAGGTGTACCCATTTACATCTGTTAATTATTAACAACAATCCACAAGTACATTACACACAACAGAGTATAAGTAAGTACAACTATGAATACAAAGTTTCTTCTTCAGTTATACATTAGCATATTGTTAATAATGGTAATTAAATACAAAAAATAGATAAAATTGTTGTGCTTGAGGCCAATTTTGGGAAAATATATTTGTATTCTTGCATAGTTTATAATAAACAATGCTGTACATAATTATGAATTTTATGGCCTATGGTACTTGAATGATTGCTGTCCATGATTATGATTTATATTGTAAACAGTATTTTGAACACAGGGGTAGGATTGATCAAGAACTCATTTCTTATTTATTTTTTTTTATTTCTATCTTCTGAGACTAAAAAATTTGATAAGTTCGCTATAGTTACTAGGATAAATAGTAAGCTAAAGACTTGAGATGGGAAGTGTAAGAATATTGTGCATTGTAAAGCCAAAAGAAATTATATCATTATTCAGACTCCCCTGGCAATACAGTCATGACTCCCCGAGCAACGCAGTCATTATTATTTCCTGAACGAAACTCCAAAATTAATAATTATTTAATTGTGGTGAATTCTGTCCTTACAATCCATAAAATAGTATGTTTCTAAAAATAAATCCACAAACTTATGTTTTCACAAAAACATTCACATACAGACTTATATATACAATACTACTAGACTAATTTACACTTGGGTTATTTCTCTATTATAATTGTGAAAGGACATTCTGGTAAGAAATCAAGCTATCAAACATCCAATTTCCAAGTCCGTTAGGATCTTAAAACCTATGTCCTTACAGATATCCAAAACTTTACCCTATTACAATGATTTATAATTATAGGAAGGCAATAAAAGAAATAAAAAATGTATATACTTTACCAATCCTACAACAATAAGAACAAGCTGGGCCACATCAGTATAAGAAACACTGACAAGACCACCAATAATTGTGTATAAACCTGCAAAAAATGCACTTATGCACACACATACTGTGTCACTCATATGAAGTATAACTCTTAATGTTGTACCTAAAAGACAAACAATACTATTTAAAAAATAATATTTATGTTATATACACAAAGGAGTATTAGTATTGAATAGTTTTGGTATAACTAATATGGTGATAAAAAATCTGTCATGCTGGTACTATGTAAACTTAGCAGATTTTTCACAAGATGTAGTGACTCATATGTCATCTTGTAGTATATTCTGATTCCACATTTAGTAACAACCCTACGTACATAAGACTTAAAATTTAAGCTACACATGAGATGTTAGGCTTAAAGTGAACATTGCATGAGAAGTGAGGGAGAAAAAAATAAAAAATAAACAATTTCCTTAATTTTTGAGAAAATTGTATAGAATAACAATTATAGTATATTATTTTATGAACATGGAATTTAACTTTGCAATATGACACTTCATGGTGTATTAGCTTATTGTTAAATTGAGATAAATAGGACTACACTCAAGACAGTAAACTAAGAAACACAAATAATTTAATTTTCTGTTAATTTTCCAGTGAGAGAGAAATACATATAAAGAATAACAATTGTAGAATATTAAATTATTAAAAATTGATTCGTAACATTTCTTTGATCTGACACATAAAATGTATTTGGCATCAAAGTGAAATGCAATACAAACTTATTCGCCAATGGAAACGTTTGAAAGATAAATAGTTTTATCAAGCTAATGACTCAAACCTTTTAAGTTAAAGTAACAAAATTTTGAATGAGAAAATAAATATGTGCAAACAGATAGGCCTAACTTTGCTACCCTTCCTATTCAGCCAGCATCATAGTATGTCATAAGTTCAAGACAAGGAAGTGTAATGAGCAATAGATTCAAAGAGTAAGAACATTCTCTGTAAGAACAGAGTAAAAATACTTTCAGTTAGTAATCCAAACTCCAGAACTACTGTCAAATTTAACATAATTTAAATGAAGGCCTGCAGCATTCTAGACTGGGAATCCAGATTAAAACGTTCAATGTAGTCAGCAATGGTTCCTCCTATTGAGGATACCCAACCTTTGCAATTCATTCTAAAAGATATGTTATTTAGGTGTTTACATAGCACATCCTGCCCCAATGAAGCCTCGAAAGCAACTACTACCTCCTAGAGAAATAAATATCAAATTACCTGTAGCTGTTTCATTTATGACTCCGGGATTAATTTATTATTTTTCTGTTTTACTTTTATTTTTCTAGAATTAAACACGTAATTGATTAATATTATAATGAGTATAACTTACCAAGGGAATTTAATACTGCAGCAGCCCAGAAAAATTCTGCCATCAGAACAGGAAAAACTAGAGTTGCACCATAGTAGAAACCATACTGTTCTTGAAAAAGGTCAAGAATCGTAACATAGTCTCTGTCTCTCATAGGTTTTATATAAATCAGGGCACCTATAAAAGAGTACAATTCATTATTGGACAACTTTATATATATGTTTTTTTTGTATGTGTATGTACATATACACATAACTTGAAAGAAATCATTGCTAGCACTAAAATTATTGAATTTTGAAGGAATAGCAGAGGATTGAAGAGAAAATTGTATCTTGACTGGGTAGGGGACACTGTCTTAAAGGAAATGATTGGTTGGGTTTAGAAGAGCTGTGATGGGATTGATTATATAAATAAAATAGGGCAGCTATGAAATAAGCCAAAAATAAGTAAATATATAAAAAATAGAAATGCCCAAAATAAATAGGAATTAAGAGGGAAATTCATTTAAATAAAAGAAAACATCTGATCAAATTAAATCCAGTAGGGAAGGATCACACATTTTCTTTATCTGTGTTAGTCATGGCTTTAAAATTTAAAAGGAATCATGGCCCAAGTTTTTAATTACAATATCAGAGCATAAAGGGGATATATAGAGAATTTGTAGGAAGAAATGATCACCAAAAGATATGCTATGGAGGTTAGTATTAAAGAATATAGTTAATTATTTTTTGAAAGGATTTTCTCCATATCTCCCGTGACTGACTACTGGTGCATATATTTGTGGTGGATTTTCTTATAGTGGTCATTATTCTCCTACAGGCAACATCAAATGAATTAATTTGATTCCATAATTTATTTTTTGCGAAATGTTATATCAATGTCTTTGGCACATCCAAAGTAGCTGTGTATATGTGTGTGCATATACATGCTGGTACACGTATATTTTATACATGGATAACATTTTGATCTTTATATTATTTTTAGCAAACTTTTCTCGGAATTGCTCCATGATTTCAGGGGTTATCTGCTAATACAATTATAATACCATTAACATACATTTTAATAAATAAGATGCTCTCTGCTAAATGGTGGTAATTTGAACTAGAGGATGCTTTGTACTTTGTGTGACTTAGGTTAGAGCTAAATGAAACAGTGAGATCAAGAATCTTTCAGGATTCAAACTCACAACCCTTAGTTGTCACTGAGATATGCACATTCCTACACTCTCATTTATAACTGCTAATATCAAAGAAAAAAGTTTCTCTTAAATTGAAACTAGGTTTAGTCTGTACTTCTACATAAATTGTTTACGTTTTCATAGGCCATAATGACATTAAATTTGGAATTCTTGTCTGTTTGTTTATATCCAAATTACTGAAAAGTAAACTAATGGGTTTTAATGAGCATTCATATATGTGGGTCAACTATCCTAAAGGGGAACATAGGTAATATGATTTTCAAACTAGGACACACAAAAATATATTTATAAATATCTTTTTTATAATTATTTTTATATATATATTTTTAAAATAAGTAAATTAGTTTTACAACCCCAGGAAATGGTTTTGAAAAGTGACAGACAATAAAAGATTGGTTAATAGGCATCTGCAGGAGAGGTGTAAAAAAATTAACAAATTGTCTTTCCCGGAACAATGCTGTAGTACAGGGAAAAGTGCTTAAAATATACTGGCAATTAGGATAGAAACAGTTCTGGAGGCTAAACAAATTGGGGATATTCTTTGAAATCGAGGATATTTTTGATAGGAAAGGTATACCTGAGAAGCATGGATAAAAAGATAAACACAGTAGAACATAACATTGAATACACATACAATCCTAATGTATTTGTCCTAATATTATGAACATCGGATTTAGTCAATATATCAGACCATGGATTCTTCATACAGTAGATAGTTATCTCTATCATGAAAAGATGACTGCATTAATGACTGGAAAAATATTGTTCTATGGAAGATTTTCTTGAATTGTTATAGAGTAGCACTGATGGAGGATCAGGTCGAACGATGAAATGATGGAACTATATGATGAGCCAGATATCGTGTAAGTAGTACATCATCAAGTGATCCCAGAGAGAACACTCATAGGTATGCAGTAACAATGCTAGGATAACAAATTCCCTGACCCATGTACTAGAGACAGTAGCACCTAATAGTCAGAGCCAGTGAAACAGGAGCTAAGGCTTTTAGGCACCAGAATTAATGCAAAAGGTTTAATGCTTTTGGTTGTCTGAGTTGAGGAAATGACTCTTCAAATAAAATAATGCCATAAAATTGGCAACTTAAAAATAAATTATACATTGAAGGCATGAGATGTGGCACTTTTGATGAGAAATACTTCAGAGAAACATATAAGCCTCAAATTTTAAGGACTGATGATTTGCAATAAACTGAAAGCAATATGCAAGCAGATATATCCACTACAAAGAGACACATAAATATGTTAAAGATGTTCTTAGAGAGAAGAGTATAGCAGGATATGGAAAAAGTGAATGTGTATTTCTTAACTTTCTGTCCTCCCTGAATTATCAAATATGATAATGCAAGGAGTTATAAATTGTTGTAGGTGTTTTATTAAGGCTAGTAAGTGTGATACTTAATAAAAAATCATAATTCTAACAATTGCCTATAGGCAGTGAGAACATGCTCTGACATGAATTTAATGAAATTTATAGACATGGACATTCTCATCCCAAAGGTGAAAAATGAGACATTAACTGGAAACTTCATTGACAAAAAACATTTTTCACTCAAAAGCCTATGATGGGCCATGGCCTGCCACATGTGAGCTTCACACACCTTAATGTAATGTGACAAGGATTGCGCATTCTTTCTCCAGGTAGTAACTCAATTTCAACTGGCTCATAATGCTGAGTGAGCATCAGGGTAACAGACATAAGTCCAAACACAAGGCTGATGAATGCTAAGATAAATCATATTATAAATGACTTCCTAAACCTGAACTTAGTACTTCTGATATAGTGTGCTACCAATTACACTGCTGGCATGCCTTTACTCAAGATGATTAAAATCTGATGAATACCAACTTCTCAAATATAAGACTCACAGATGTTCTCCAACAAGAAATTGGCTTCTTCTTTAACTATTTTAATTTAATGCTGATTTCGAAGGCCAACCTCTACTATATGGTAGAATATATGGGCCAATAATAGAGGTTTAGCCCTCCTGAGAATGGTAATCCAATGAGTGGTCAAAAGTATTCAAAAGGAGAAAAAAAAAAAAAAAAAGAATGATCAGGTAATTATTTTCCTTTGACAGGATTGAATTCTATAGTATTGACAGTATTGTACTAAAAGTTCTTAATGAACTGCGTATGAACAATTAAATTTCTTTTAAAATTAAAAAAAATAAAGTATGACCAGCCTACCAATTATAAGAGCAATTGTGTATCCAAAGGGAACTTGAACCATGACAAGTCCAGACCCATAAACCCTTTCGGCTAGACCTGTAATGAAACCTCCACCAGCCCAGGTTCCTGAGAAGATAATTTTAAATTAATAGGAAACACAGATAGACTAAAAATTCCCTTTTAAAATCCAATTATTTACCAACAAGTGTTATAGTTCCTACAATCCAGCCAAGACTCTTCCCAGCATTCATCATCTCTACTTCAGAACTTCCTTCCATTTTAAAAGCAGACCATACTCCAATTCCAAATACAATGATATAAAAAATGAGAATTACAATTGCTCCTTCCCAAAATATGTCTGCCATTTTTTTTTACTTCAAACTTAAAAAGTTATTATAGGTTAATGAAACTAATTGATAAAAAAAAAGGTTTATAATACTTATAACATATGTGGAACTCTCTTTTTCACTGCAAAGAAATCAAATATATATCCATAAAAGAAAAACCAAATTTATTTATTTGTTAAAAATTTACACCCTCGCATTGTACACATAATTTGGGATACTTTATTCTAAGGGTAGCCAACCTTTTCTAAATTATAGTAGTATGTTTAAAGTGGAATTATCTATTGATTGAAGACAAATAATTTGCATCAATTTGAGTATATTATATAATAACAATATTTACAAGCTAAAATAGGTCAATCAAACTATTCATTGAATTGTAATTATCGGTTTGATCGTAAATCTTAAGTTAAATTTTCAGTTTACCAAGATTATTAAATTGAACACTATCTAAAACTTTAGTAATCATTCCAGTGGCTACCGTTTGTTGGTTCTCTCGTATAGTGAAGCATTGCCCAGTTGACATTATCATTTTTTTTAAAAGGGTCAAAGTCACAGTCGAATGTTCTCCTGGCATAACCATTGGAATATCAGGCATGAGATCGCATCTGCAAGCTAAATTCCATGTATCTGCAAATAATTGCTGAATGTATTTTGAAGTGATAGGTCTTGAACGACCTCCTTCTGCTCTTGATAGAAAGTAAACTGCAGCCTCATATCTGTTGCTCAACTTTTCAGACCCAAACGCACATAGCAGCATACCTTTTGTAACACTATCTGATTTAATACCCCTAAGTAAAACTCCTATGTTTTCACCAGCCTTGGCAGAAGGAAGAGACTTTTTAAAAGCTTGAATATCTGAAACAGTTGTTTTCAATGAAGTATCAAATCCCAATAATTCAGCTTCAGAATTTTTCTTCATGACACCCCGTTTTAATGTCCCCACAACAACGGTGCCTCTACCAGCAACAGTAAATGCACTGTCTATTGGTAATAGAAAAGGTGATTCATAATCACGTGCTGGAGTTGGGATATAAGAGTCCAATGCATCCAAAAGATTCCAAATAGAGCTTTCACCGTATTGCCCATTATCTCCACGTAAAGCTTGTAATGCTGAACCAAAAATAACAGGTCCATCCCCATTAAAACCAAAATCTTCAAGAAGCTCCCTCATTTCTAGCTCAACTAACTCCATTACATCTTTCTCCACTAAGTCACACTTATTAACATACAAAACAATGTTCTTTACACCAACTTGCTTTGCAAGAAGCAAGTGTTCTCTTGTTTGAGGCATAGGCCCATCTGGAGCTGCAACTACAAGAATGGCTCCATCCATCTGAGAAGCACCAGAAATCATATTTTTAATGTAATCAGCATGGCCAGGACAATCAGTGTGTGCATAATGCCTCATTTTAGAACTATACTCAATATGAGCTGCATTTATAGTTATTCCCCTAGCTTTCTCCTCGGGGGCACGGTCAATTTCATCATATGGGACATATTTTGAAAGACCTGCATTTGCTGTTATTTTAGTAAGAGCTGCAGTTAAAGTTGTTTTACCATGATCTACGTGACCAATAGTACCTACATTAACATGAGCTACTTCTGTTGAAAAAAACTGACATCCTTCCTTTATACAACGGAAAATTTTATTCACAAATAATGGCTTCACAACTCTTTTAAAAATGAGAGTTCTCATTATGAAAATAAAGGTAAACAGGCTAAATTGCCATTGCCAGGGAAGGATATATTCATGGTTATAGAATATCGATATTCAAAACAGATTTAATCCAAGAAGTACCCCCCCCCTCAATATTGAAATTATATCACTATAATGATAAAAATTAAAGAATAAGAGTTCATGTTAGAAGATTTATTTTATATAAATACGTATACATTCTTAAATAAATAAAATCCTTAGACCACAGTGGTTATAAAAGTCAGAAATGCAGAGGCTGTGTAAAATAAGCAGATTTCCCTCGTAACTGTATGACTGGTATCTCATCTCATCATCTATTCCCTATTTTTTCAGTAGTAAGAAGCCTTAGTAAATAGAATTTGAAATGTGCTCACTGTCAGTTACTTATAGTAAAAGTCAAACAATTATTGGTGGGGGTCGGTTGAGGCTGAAAACATAAATATACACCCACTTATATTCGATATATGAACAAAATGCGTTTAACAAGGACTGTAGAAAATTAAAACTCCAACAACATTGATTATATAAACGTTCTCGGCATAATTCATAGTAACCGAGATATTTCGAATCTTCAATTATTTCCATCTCTAAACCCCCATCTCCCATGGCCGAGTTTAGCCATTACCTAATACAAACTTTATTTTTCCATGGAACGACGAAATATCGAGTTTAGTGTTGATCAAATAAAAATCAGATAGTTTAAAATGTAAAGTCTCAAATGATGAAGCCACACCGAAAATATTTGCACATATTTCAAAAGTAAAAGTTCAATGAAAACAATGTTTGATATTTAAGCTTCGAACAGAGCGGTTCACGCTAGTGCGATAACTAAATGCGAGCCTTTACTGAAAGCTGAAAATATCTCGGATAATATTCAAGATTCACACACATATGAAATAACGTATACGGGAAATTAACTATGCAAGACGAATTTTTTTTTTTTTTTTTTTTTTTTTTTTATCCAGCGTATAATACGGAGATATTCCGTATCTTCAAAAAATCCTAACTTTTAGATATGTTTGTAACGAAATCATTGTGCCTTGTGATATGCCTAAGAAGTTTCATCCCCCTTTTTTTCCTAGATCTTGATAAGAATTTTACTTTCACTCATCTCATTTAGAACTTCCACTTTGGGTTTATTTAACTAAATGTTCTGGTGATCCAGTGCTTAATCCAAATTCCCCTTGCTTCCAATCTTTATAAACCCTTTTGTGAAGAGCTCAACTTTTACTGCCGTAAAGTACTACACTCCATAAGAAAGAATTATCAAACATTTTCTTAGTATCCACGATTATATGTTATTTACTTAAAATACTCCTTTTGCTTTGGAAAGGTTGTATAGCAAGGTCTATTCTTCTAACGACTTCAGCTCTACTAGCACTATCTACAGTGGTGGTGCTTCCTAGGTAACAAAACTCCTTTACTTTCTCAAGTATAATGTTTCCGATCTTCCAGGGAAGCTGGATGGTAGAGGAACGAATAAATCTGAATGTACAAAATAGGCCTGTTTCCTCTACCTTGTCTCTTATTAAGACGTAGTGCACTTTCAAAGCAACATCTCCATCTTCAGTGCCGGCAAAGAGCTATAGAGAGCAGTAGAACCACGGCTACCGGGGGGAGGGGGGCATAATGTTTCCAATTCTAATTTATATTGTTTTGGAGTTGTTTCTATACTACCAAAATGTTTGTTTTATGGGCAATTATCTTGAGTTTCAACTGATATAGGGCGTCATTAAAAACTTGCAGCATTTTATTCATCTCTACTTCGGACCTGCCACCAGTTAATGTCATCTGCAAACCAGATTTGCCGTTAATCTGTCTACCTTCGGTTATTTCTTCCATTTTCATTATTGCCACTTCAATGACACATATTGAGCATTTAAGGTGGCTGGTGCACCCTTGTCTTACACCATTTTTATCCTAGCTCCCCTTTAACAATGATTTGTTTATTCTGGTTTCATATTTTAATAAAGAAATTAAAGGTAAGTTTCAAGAAATAGCAAAAGAAATTTTGGGCAAAAATAAAGAGGATTTACAGCTGGGAGAAAACTGAAACAGGGAAGACGAAAATCTTGGTATAATGAAATTGTAATAGTTTCTAGAATACCTTGGATGACGAGTAAACCGATCAACACTTTCAATATCAAATGAAAAACTTTTGAAATTAAATCATGCTGATCTAGAGGAATTTCACGTAGAAATAAATAATTATTAATCTCTCCTCGTTAAGGGTTTGCTGTAAGGGAAGCGTAGACTCGGGAAGTACTATGTCAATGGCCGGAACCACAATAAGTCCTTAAGATTTTAGAAAGGTTAAACTTCTACTAAAGAATTAATTTGCGTCAAGGCACGTATAAGATTTGCGTAACATATTTTAGGAGGGAATTCTTGAGCATAATGGCGGGAGTGTTGATTAGTTCAAGCTGACACCACTGGATGTCGCTTTATTCAGTCCTGTTCAGAAAGGGAAGGAGTTAGTTCAGTGAGTGCCTCCTGAGCTGTTGTCATATGTTTCATTCACGTCTAGCTCTTGCTAGTTGCATTTTCGGCATTTTTTGTCAACTCGCATTACGATTACTCCTGCGTTCATTAGAAAATTAATTTTGATATTGAGTTCAGATTTCGTGTTTTTACTCAGTGATGGGTCTTAATATAACGTCCCCTAAATCCTGTAATAATTCATTTAACTATAATACTTTCTTCCAGTGTGACCCCTTCTAGGACATTATATTATACCCTGTAATCAATAATAATTTCAAAATGGTTATGCTAACTGAAGAAATGATTATTGCCCGAACTAGAACATCCAATTTGGAAGCTATAACCAAATTGAATTGTTGGTAAGTAAATTTGTCAAATTTATTTTTGTTTCTTGCCCAGTGATTGTTGAATATTTATACATATTTGTTCTTTGGAGTTACTAGTTTTGAATGGCATCTGTTGGAAAAAGCTTGTATGGCATTACAAACTAATTCAAAATTTTCAGTCCTTTTTTATACTATTCAATCACTTAGAAACATTTTTAAAAGTTAGCACATTATGTTGCATTCATTTGAGGGGAACATAATTATGAAAAAAATAAATTTATTTGCTATCCTTTACTCGATTGAATTATTCGAATCAATCTTTACTCCATTCTAAAGGTATTGCTAGATTTGTCAACAAATTAAGTTGTTTAGTTGAAATCCCACAGTGTTTAGTTGTGATGGTTTTCAGTTTTAGATTTGATTTTAACTCTTAGATTTGAATAACCACTGGTTTTGGGACAGGAATTACAGTAGCATGCATTCAAGATTTGTTGACATGAGAATTTATTCGTTTAGGCTGTAATCATCTGGGGGGATGTTGTATGGATAATTTTGATATTAAAATTGTTCCATTCTGTGGCTTATTTGTGAACAAGAATTAAGTAAATACTGTGGTGGATTAAGTAGTAGTAGTAGTGGGTTGATAGATATTGTTGGAAAGAGTGCATAAGACATTCAAAGAAAAATTTTAAGTTATTAAATTATGTTTTAATTCCAGTTAATTTTTTAAGAGTGCACGTTGAAAAGAAATTCGCATATTAACTTCTACTAGTAAGAAAACTATTTGCAGTGGTAGACAACCACTTTATATTCTCATTTAATTAAAGTATTCTGTTGTATCTTTGTATATATAATTCTACTATATGTATGAATGTCACTGAAGTCCTCCTAGACAGCTGAACCGATTTGAAAGAATTTTTTTGTATGCGTTTGAGTGATGCCCTGGATGGTTTAGATTCTCAAACCAACCCGGCAGATATAGGGGGGGGGGTGTAAGCGAGGCCTAAAATTAAAAATAGCAATATTTCGTTTCCTATTGGTTTTTCGGCAAATATGCACTGAATAAAAGTTGTTTATTTTGTTATTTAGAGTAACTTTTATTATATTCACTTTTGCCGTATAACAAAGTATAAACGAGATATACACTAAAAAATTAAAGTGGGAGTCAACAATTTTATTGAGCACTAACGATTGAACCAAACTTATCAAAACTCTATATGTAAATTAGCATTAATTCTTCATTATTAACAGGAGGGGGTTATAAGGGAGGCCTGAATAAAATATTTGCGATATTTCATTTTCTATTTGTTTTTAGGCAAACGTGCACATAATAAAAGTTGTTTTTTGTGTTATTAAATATAGCTTTTGTTTTAAACATAATATTATTAAATTTGATATCCTAATCACTTGAAATATCATGCAGGACAACGTCTGTCAGGTCCGCTAGTAATTTTCTATTTATAGTTTCTTAGCCATGTTTTACTTCTTTTTATTCTATTAAGATCATCTTTTTTTCTTTTTTATAATTATAATGAGGAAATAAATTGGCAGTAGTAAAAATGAAGGAACAATTATTAGATCAAAAAATATCAGATCTACAGATTTTGTTTTATGTTGTAAATCAAAGTGAGTCTGTAATGGTGTCGATTGTATCTCCAAATGGAAACTTAGCCTAATCTCAATGCTGTCCTGTTTCTCACCCCCACCCCCTTAAATTTGTATATTGTTAAAAGTGATTTGGAAAAATAAGTAAATTATATTTTTTTTTCAGGGGCAGTGAACTTTCTGATGTCAGTATATTGAGAAAAATGAAGAACGTGACAGTTCTTTCTTTAAGGTAAGAACTTATTATTATTGTTTAATTTAAGAATAGTTGTTTAATTTTTGTTGTTGGATTGGGAGAAAAAGCATGCAAACTATATTGCAAGACATAAACCTCCCAATCAAGGTTCCGAAAGCAGAAAAGGAAAATAAATTTTACACGAGACGGATTACTCCTTATGAGTCATCGAGGGTGGGTGAAACATGTAGAGTGGGGCATTACTATACTCATTTATTAAAACAAGGTTTTATTCTTTTACCAGCAACCAAAAGAAATGGGCGGAGTTTGAATTTGTGATCACTAACAAGAAGTAAGGATGTATTAGTAAATATGGTTAGTCGTGTCGGTGTGTTAGACTCATATAAATGTGCCTCTCAGGGAAACTGATAACCTAGCTTCAATTTTGCCCTAACTTTAATTAGAATTAATCCTTGAATAACTTAACATGGGTTTTTGCAAAGAAGTTTTATAAATCATAAAATATGTCTTGTTCGTATTTAATTGAATATGCCCTTCCATCTACTTATCAGTCTGGTATTTTAATAACAACAAATCATATCTCTTATGAAATGTTGGATGGTGGTGAGATGATATTAGGCTTGAATATAAGCAGGTTTTTCCTGAAGTCAAATTTCACTGTATCAAACTAATTTATTATTATTATTTTTTTTTAAATTTATTAATGACTATTGGGACGGGTTATCTGCAGTTTATCACCCTTTTCTAGCCAGAGTGGGACTAAGGTTTTTATTTTAATGTTATTTTTTACTTATATCAAAATAGTTGATCACTGTCCTTTGAAAGGTCTTGCAAACTTTAATCAATTACACTTTTATATCCCATCCAGAGATCCTAATTATTTATTAACATCCAAGATGTACGTCTTAGGGTAATTGGGAGAGGCTATCTACAGGCAACTAACCTTTTCTAGCTAGGGTGGGTCTAAGTTATATTTAATGAGTTTGTCACTATATAAATTCTCATTGCCCAGGCCAGAATCCAACTTGCCACTCTAGGTTTACCATGTGAGATTAAAGCCAATGCTTTAACTAACATCACTAACCTGAGCCCCGAACTTATTTATTTAAACTGCTCTACTTGTGTATTCTCATGATCCTTAATCAGGAGCATAAATAAAGCTAAAATTAAATTCAGTTGTGATTCATAGCTCTCTAGCAAGCCTACAAGTTTGGTTTTATTAAAACTTGAATATCACGTATATTAAGTGCGGATTCATAGGAGGAGGGTATGGTCTTGTCTCCCCAGTCAAACTGAAGCAAATTTCCAGCAGCTGCCTTCTTCAGGTTGAACACTAACTAGTCTTGGTGCATGGGTGTCAACAAAAATTTGTAAACATCAGGGATAAGAAAAAAGTCTGTCACACAGGGGCTGCGTAAACTAAGCACATTTCCCACGTGAACACATGTTTGCATTTACCTCAAAAAATAAAAGTTCAGTGGGAATAATATTTGGTATTTATGCCCAAATAATGTGCTTCATAATATAACAGCTTATTGTTAGTATGACATGAGTAGAAGAGGGGGGGAGGATTTACTAAAGACCGAAAACTATAAAATGCAAATATATCCATTAATAATCAAGGTAGTAGAAATACGTACATAACAACATTTATGCAATATCATTGGTTCTATACAATTTTTCGACCCGATGCATAATATTAGAGATATTAAGAATTTTCGAAATTCCTCCCCTCATAGCCCCCTTCCACTGGTCAGGTTTCAGCCGTTAACGAACTTCACCTTTCTTTTACATAAAATAATTAAATATCGAGTTTGGCAACGATTAAACCAAAATTGCGACCGCTAGAGTGGAGCAGACAAATATATATATATATATATATATATATATACGAGGGTGAATCAAATGAAAACCTTAAAAGTTTAATCTGAACTTTATAGCACTTTTAGCAGATTTCCCCCAAGGGAAATCAGCTATTGAGGTTGTACTCATGACGGAATTTTCGAGATTTTTCTTCAAATGTCCATCGATCCTACCTAGTAGATGACGAAAATGAGGTCCGTTCAAAACTGTATATATATATATATATATATATATATATATATATATATATATATATATATAAAAGGTCCGGGACAAAAAGATAGCCCAGCCTATATTTTTTCTCTTAATCATTTTTAACTATTGATATAATTTGTATTTATTAATATGTAGTGTTTTCTGCTCAAATTTGAACCGATGATCAATCTAATAGGAGTCGGAAAAAAATAATTTGTAAGAATTAATAAATAATACTTGATTTGGGGTAAGACAAAAAGATAGCACAGTGAACAATATTAATAAAATCCTTTATTAAAAATACATTAAAAGAATACAAATGAAAATTCAATATCCTGTATACGCACCACCTTTTTCTAATGCAGCAATCATACGATTTGATAGTAAGTTAAAATGGCGACGAACCAACTCTTGAGGTAGTTTGGTCCACTCCTCCTGAATTGTTTTTTTTAATTCTTCAACGCACTCAAATTGTCGGCTCCCACTGTAAACACTTCTAGCAAGATGTCCCAATACATTTTCGATGATATTAAAGTCCGGGGAACGAGCCGGCCAATCTATAATTCTGATCCTTCCTTTTCTAAAAAATTCTTTTGCAACTTTCGCCGTATGAACTGGAGCATTATCTTGTTGAAAAATTACGTTCTCTTTAGGAACAAGTTCAAAATATTTTTGTAGTTGGTTTTCTAACAAATTAACATATTGCTGACTGTTCATTCTACCAGAAATAAACACGATATCAGTTTTGTGATCATAGCCAATGCCTCCCCATATCATGACGCTGCCTCCTCCCATTTGCCTCTTGGAAAACATTTTTTCTTCTTTCCGTAGATCATGGTAATAGTGAGCCCAGCCATCAGGACCGTCGAGGTTGAATTTTTTTTCGTCGGTGAACAAGATTTCTTTCCACTGGTCTTTCCATTGGACATGTTCACGGGCAAACTCCTTACGCCTTTCTTTATGCGCCATGCTTAGAGGTGGCATACCTTTCATTTTCTTTCTTTTGATGTGAGGAGCTGCACGAATGATCCTCTGGACGTTTTTCAAATTCGTCACTACACCAGCTCTAGCCGCAATTTGACGGGCCGTTAATGAGTTGGATGCAACCCTTAAAATTGCTCGTTTTTGCCGTGTTGTTAAAGCCGGCGGCCTTCCGATATTTTTTGATTTATTATTTTTTGAAATATCGGAAATACAAAACCCTCGATTTTTTATTCGCTGAATGATATTTTTTTCACCTGGTGATAATGATTTTGCTCGTACCATCTCACTAAAATAATGTTAACAACTTAAAAGAATAAACAGAACTGGATTAGCCTTGTCTACTCAGAGGGATTTGGTTTTCTTTTTAAAGAAACAATAGGTGTGCTATCTTTTTGTCTTACCCTAAATCAAGTAATAATATTAATTCTCACAAGCTGTTTTTCCTACCTCCTTAATCCTTAATGAAACCTTAATTCTTAATGAATCCTTAATCCTTTAATCTTTAACCCCTATTGATTAAGAGAAAAAATATAGGGTGGGCTATCTTTTTGTCCCGGACCTTATATATATTTGTCTGTTACCCCTCTAGCGGTCGCAATTTTTGTTTGATCGTTACCAAACTCGATATTTAGTTGTTTTATGTAAAAAGAAAGATCAAGTTCGTTAACGGCTGAAATCGGACCAGTGGGAGGAGGGGTTTAGAGAGGGGGATTTTCGAAAATTCGAAATATCTCCGTTACTATACGTCGGATCGAAAAAGATCACAGAATCAATCTTATTGAAAATTAAATTTACTATAAATATTGTTCTATACATGTATTCTGTATCTTGAATATTAACTGAGATATTTGCATTTGTATTTTGCGTGTGCTCGGCAGCAGTCTATGTTCGGAATTTCCGTCGTGAGCTCTGGCGGCCATTTTCGTAACTATTCGTCCCTCGTGAATAGGTTTAGAGGTTTCTTACTATTACAGTTGTTATTAGGCAGATTTCTCTATTGTAAAACTTCACGTGGGAAATCTGCTTGACGTCAGCCCCTGCGTGACGGACTTTTTAAGGTTTTCATTTGATTCACCTACGTATCAATTATGAACGGACCTCATTTTCGTCATCTTTTATGTAGGATCGATGGGCATTTGAAGAAAACTTTCAAAAATCGCGCCATGAGTACGACCTCAATAGCTGATTTCCCTTAAGGGAAATCTGCTAAAAAATCTGCAATTTTTCAAACATTTTGAATATCAGTGACTCTATAACTCTAACCACCTTACTTGTCATAAAGTACAAACCATAAATTGAAAATTCAAATCACCTCATAATGGCTCAGAAGAAAACAAAAACCCCTAATACAAACACACATCTGGAGCAAATATGTTTCACTGTTTAGTCCTGTGACAGCTGTTGTATAATATGGAAGAGTTCGGAGGCCTTAGAGACAGTGTACTTCAAACCAGTTAACACTTGCTGATTTCGTTCAACGGGTTAACAGCATTCAACAGGACATACAGTTAGTTCACAATGAAGATAGAAGATGGACAAAAGTTAAGTTACGGTAAACTCTTTATCGTATCACGGACGCTGTTGTTTAAGTTCTTTGTTAGAACTGCCTTTAATTCGTCGTAAGTTTCTGCTTTAGAAGGTCGTACACCTTTTGGACGTAATCAAATTTTGTAATAACCGTACAGTTTACTTTATCTGCTAGCAAAAAGTACATTCATTCACATTATCATTCTAGACTATGTGCTCATTTTCTTTGAGGTTTGGATTTGGTAGTTTAGTTTAGTGAGTGATGTTTTCTGATCATGAATAAAAGGCTAATCATTATCAAACAATCAACATGATTCCAAATCGAGGTGCCAAGGGGTGTGCCTTCAGGATCCTTCTTTGGTTTAAGTACTTAAGCCAAAAGTTCTTTTCTTGGTTTAGTTTCAATCCACAGTTCTGGAACACGCCTTTCAGCTGTTTGGAGACAACATTGAGACCTTTTTCACTGAATGCTACAGGAATCAGGTCTTTTGTATATACCAATACATTGGTGGTGGCACCGTCAAAATCGACCCTGGCAATAGTTGTTTAGTCTGCTAGTAGTTAAGCATTTGGTCCATTTTAACACAACTCTAATTGCTTTTTTATATAATATATTATGGGTAATCGAAATGGGCTCCCCCCCCCGGAATTGGAATTCAATATTTGGTTTAAGGTGTCCATCCCTACATGGTTTTCAATAAACAATAATGACACGGTTCTCAGCTAAGAATTGCATTAAGAGCTAGAGTATGACTGCCCAGAGTCAATAAATGCTATCAGGTACCTGCCGCTACCATACATAATAAGTTAGCCTTATTTTATACTCTTATTTCTGTAAATGTAATGAAATGTCTATTTTAAATATTGTAACTCCTCTTAAACCGGCGTGGAATGAAAAGCTTGCACTCATATTCTTTTCTTGACATTTGGATTACTTTGTCGTTTTTGTGAGAATTTTATCTTCGAGAAGCATATGCTATCATAGCTTGATGATTGATTTTAGCAGGATTCCATTAAGGGAAATCAGTTGTTGAGGTTGTACTCATGACGCGATTTTCGAAACATTTTCTCATATGTCCATCGATCCTGACCAGGAGAAGACGACAATGAGGTCCTTTCAAAACTACACACACACACACGCACACACACAACCAATCTGATTGCAAATTAAACGATCTATGAATTGCATTGTATACATATTTTCTGTTTCGGGAGTATTAGTCGAGATATTTGGATTTTATATTTTTCGGAGTTCAGTAAACCCTCACTTCTACTCATGCTATGCTAACGATAATGTCTTACCATGAACCACTTCATTCCAAGGTTAAATACCAAATATTGTTTTCATTGAACTTTTACTTTGTGAGATACATGCCGAAACGTTATGATGCGTGATGACGTCATTTAAATATTTTCTTTCTTTACTCGAAATGTTTATTTGAATTATACCATACTAGATATTCAACCGTTTCACTCGACCGACACTAAAGATCGTATTTGTTATTGACTGAAATCGGACCTGGAGTAGTGGGGATTTAGAGGGAGGGGGGGGGATTCAGAAAATCTTCGTTATTATAAGTCGGATCATAAAATGTTAAGAAACATTCTTTTTAAACTTTCGACGCACTAGTTTTTTTGGTAACTCAAGTATTAAGCGAGTTATTCAAACTTTCTTAGTTTCAGCCTTTAGTACTCCCCCAGGCCTTCTACTCACCTGCTTTTTCGCATTGAGGTGGAGAGTATGTGGTGAGTGAGATGTGATCAATAGCGTGTTTTACCAGAACGTGGGGAATCTGCTTAGTTTCCGCAGCTCTTGCGTGACGGACTTTTTAAGTGCTTACCTCCAAAGCTAATTGCTATTTTGGAAACTAGCAAATTCGTTAGTACACGTTTTATTTTATCAGACATTTCCTTTTTTTCCAGTTCCTTAATATATAATTATGTTCCTTTGAAATTACATAATTAATATTCCTGTTAATTTAACAAATTATTCTATTGGCCAGTTATCCTTGTAATCATTTATTATCCTCCTATCTGCTGAAGTGAGCCTTAACTGCTACCGCGGCTTGGGAAAGTTTATGTATGGTTTTAGGGATTAGAGATTTTATCTTTTGATAAAATTTGTGTGTGTTGTTGTTGAGACATTTAAATGGGGGTTGTGAGCCGGCCTGCTTTTGGTGGTAGCCGCGGGCGTAGGATTCGACCCACGGCTGGCCAAGGTAATCTGTTCACTGGGAAATATACTAACCCACGCTCTGTCTGATTCATCTCACTTGATTACAACATATGCGTGGGGGAATACTTCTTATCGGCATATAGTCCACTTTAGGAGCTCTTGCAGTTTTTTTTTTTTTTTTTTTTTTTTTTTTTTTCATTTCATCTGGTAAATTCCGTTTTATATGTCTCATATGTATTACGAATACCCTTTCATTTAAAAGCCCACATCCTCATTGTCTCAATTAAAACATAACGCATGTTTGGATTTCAACAAAAAAACTATTCTAAACTGAGGAATACCAGTTGTAAAATTATCTGATACATAGCTTGTATCGTGGATCACATATTTGTTTACTCATTTGGCTAAGACAACACTTTATATTAGCCGACCGAGAGAATTTTGACCAATTCCATTCCAGCAAATTCCCCATGTGTAGTTCCCACCTTGGAATTACTTATTTCATTCTGTGTAATATTTTTTCATTTATTTCTTCTTGGTACCCCTCCCCGATAAGCCTCGCAACACAAAATGCTTGCTTCCGCAAAACGAACTACTTCCGCTTTATACTACGCCCCTATGAAGTAATAATCTGTGTTTAGGTGCATACAAAAAAAGTCAGTCACGCAGGGGCTGCGTAAACTAAGCAGATTTCCCACGTAAAGTTTTACAATAGATAAATCTACTTTCTGGTAACACTTAACATCACCGTGAATATTAAGTGAATAAATACATACTGTAATGAGAAATCGTTTATTCAGTTTTGATAATCTCCCAACGGAAAACGTTTGAATTTTAAACAAGCCGGTCTACCAACCGCTCAGAGCTGAACAGATAGATAGAAATATTCTTCTCCGGAAAGAAAAACAATTACTGAAATATGTCTGAATATAGCATATTAATTTGATGGAAAACAATTTACTATATCTAGTACTGTAAGTTATAATGAATCAGAATAATGTTTATCTCAATCAATCAAATTTCAGTAGCCCAAGAACAAAAGAAGGGGGCGGGGGGGGGGGGGATCAACAGGTTTCTTGCGTCATGAGTACGACCTTAATAACTGATTTCCCTTCAGGGAAATCTGCTAGTACATAATATCAAGGTACGTATAATATATGAGGATCCAATGATGTCCCTTCTCCGAGGTACTTTAGCACTGAACCCTTCTTACTCAAGTCATTTTAGGCAAAGACATGTTGACGTTATATATTCCATTAAGTGTTCACATTTGTGACAATATAATCACCGTTTTATTTAGGTTCTAATATAAGTCTGGAAGGTATTCAGGTGGGTTGGTCTGAAGGGTGGATTAAGAGCGGAGCCTTCATATCGAGCTACCTAAAAAAGTTGGCGTGCGAGATGCCAACTAGGGCTGTTATACTCGATTAGTCATTCCCCTAATTTCTGGGCTATGACTGTCCCCCTTTTCAAATTCGCAATATTTAATATAAAAATAACTTATATTTGGTGATTTGATGTTAATATTTAAATCAACATTATATTATGCCAGTAGAAAGCAAATATACGGGCATAACTGCAGCTATGTTTTTCTTGATTATGTGGTCATGTTTTATCACTTATAAAATTATGATTTAGAAATTCACAATGATATTTTAAGTCATCTTAGGCCGAATTATTTCTAATTTATTTTTTGCCATTAGAAGGATTAGAAGAGGCCAAAAATAAATAGTCACAAAAAGTCCGTCATGCAGGTACTGCGTAAACTAAGCAGATTTCCCACGCACTGGAATATCATACGCTGATGATCTCATCTCACCATCTATTCTCTATTTTTCCCGCAGTAAGGAGCCTTGTTAAACAGGTATATGCACTAAGAGTGGTTCTGTACAGCATTTCGATCCGAAGTATAATAAAGAGATGTCTCCCCTTTCTAAACACTCCTTCCTACTGTTCCGATTTCTGGGTCTTTAGTGTTTTAATATCGACTTTGGTAACGAGATTCTTTTAATATAGAATCCCTCTTGTCCAAGAACTAATGTAAAAGGTGCCTAAGGGTATTAAGATACATTCTATCTAAGAGTATGTACAGGTGTTCCTGCTCAAAGGCGCACGAAGTAAATTTATTTGATAATTTAGTACTTTGGGATCAAAACAATGCGAAAGGGCTGCGTAATCTCAGCGGATTTCCCACGTGCTGGTATATCATACTTAGTCACCTCATCTCACTACATATTCTCTTTTTCTATGTAAAAAAAAAGCTATGAATGGAAGTGGCTGAGCAGGGGGTGGGGCTGAAAATAAGGAAGTATGAATAACTCGATTAGTATTTGAGTCACGAAAAATGCACATAACAACAGTTCTAGAGCATCAATAGTTTAAAAATTTTGGTTCTATAACATTTTATATATGACTCATAATAACGTAGATATTTGGAATTTTTGAACCACCCCCTCTCTTAACCCCCACTATTCCAGGGCCGATTTCATCTAGGTTAGGCAATAACATATAAGAGTATGGTATAAATTAAATACACATTTTAGAACGTATCTCAATTGATGACGTCAAGACATGCCAAATTTATGTATGTGGCATAATAAAGATCTTGAAAACTATATTTGGTATATAAGCTTAGAGTAAAGTGGTCCATGATAAAACAGCTTATTGTTAATATGACATGAGTAGGAGTGGGGATTTACTTAAGGATGAAAATTAAAATCCAAACATCTCGGTTAATATACATGACAGAAAACATATGTATACAACGACATTAATAGGTAATTTAATTTGCAGTAAGATTGGTTATTTGCAATTTTTCAATGCAACTTACAATAATGGAGATATTTCAAATTTTCGAAATTCCCCTCTAACCACCCCCACCCCCTACTGCTTCGCTTTCTGCTGTTAACGAACTTTTCTATCTTTCTTTTTACAGAAAACGACTAAATATCGAGTTTGGTAACGAATAAACAAATATTAGCTCAGACTCACGGACACCAGCCAGACACGTGCATACCAGAATTCAAGTACAGACACACAAAAATATATATCAAAATAATAAGTAGACCTTATTTTTTTCATCTACTAACTAAAACCAGAGGACATTTAAACTATACTTTCAAAGATCCCGTCAAGGTACAACCTCAGTAGCTTATTTATTGTTAACCAGGAGTATTGATTATTTTTAAATTAATATTAGTATTTCTAAAATATAAATTCTTAAAATCTTATTTAGAAAATTAAATTTTTTAGTGAATAGGATTCATTATTATCTATTTTTCATTTTATTATTTGCGCTAGTTTCAAGATGGGATTGATTGTGTTGTACTCAGCGTTTACTATGGAACAAAATTTAAGGTGTACCACTGCTTTAATTAATGTGATTAGAATGTATTCACCTTTACCAATTTTTAGTCTTTTTATTAATCTAATGCAATAAATTCTAAAGAAGCTGATAGACGAGCCATTCTAGCTGCTACATAAAGAGAGGCGATGTGACCTACAATAATTGGTCATCTTCTCGATATTGACCTTAAACTCCTCTCTATCGATCCTGTTTCTATTAATGGTTTACCATTCTTTATTCAAGAATGTCATATTATGAGTACGTATTCAGCTTAACTTCATTTTGGAAACACTTGTTAGTTTTTTAATAGTTAGAACTACTAACTTACAAACACAAATCAATAAAGTAATAACTATCTATTTGATACCAGTATATTCTGACATGACGGAAAATATTTTGGCTGACAAAAATGCAAAATATCCACTTGGGAAAACGTCAAATCGCCACTCAGGTGCTTTGTAGCTAAATCAATTTTTCACGTGCAAATTTACATTTATGCTCTTCTTTCATTTTAATTTATAAGCGAGTATCATCAGACAATGATCATCACTTTTAAGGAGAATAAATAACTCGAAGTTCGGGATGCAATAGGAAATACTGTACCTCGATCAGAATGTCATATAGACAACTTCAGGCAGAAATCCGCTTCACAGGCAGGAAAATGCATTGAAATGCAATAATAGGAAATAGATCAACCAACACGATAACTTATTTAACATGTTTCGATGAGATTTTTACGTTTTACACACTCTCTTAAATACAGTTTCATCCCTTCATTATAGCACATGGGAAGATTTCTAACAATATTTTACATCTACATGTACATGTACATCTTGCACTTATTGTGGATGTATTCATTTCAGAAATCTCTTTAACTTTGACATCATGGACTCAGTGTCATTTTTGAAGAGTTACATTGTAAATGCAAAAGTAAAAAGAAACAAAAATAAAGTTTCGATTGGAAATGTTTAATTGAATCCTACATTATTAGTTGTGAGCTCGGGATTAGTCAAGATTGATAGAACTGTATCCTCTGATCGATTGACGCTAAGCGGCGAACAGTGGAGGGGACAGCGCCACGTTTTAATTTGTCGCCCACAGTCAAGGCCGAGCACGCCTACCAGAGGGGCGGTCTCAGATTGCAGGAACAGCTGCAACAGGAACCACTAAAGAATTATTTCATAATCAGCTGGCTCCTGTCAATGACACCTTGCTTTTCGCTTGCAATTTCCAAACAGAAATAAAAATGTTTGCTGAGCGTAGATTTGTTTAAAACAATGAAAAGGAAATTACATAATGTCAGTAGCAGCACATTGAAACGTTGATTCAAGTAGGTTCAAGAGAAATTATTTCTGTTTATTAAGGCAATATTTTCGTTTTTTTACTTTTCCATTGCTTTGAACCAAGGCAGTAGTTTGGTCTTTCTTCTCCATTAATCGCGATGAATATCAGAACAATTGCTAGGTCATGAAGAAATAGGTGACTCAATATGTAAATCAATGAATGAACTGTTTTGCCACTTCTTATAGTAAAGAACGAATGGATACACAGTTTACCTTGTTATTCCATTGAAAATTTGCTACGTCGTTTGCATTAAAATTGGGAAGGTTTCATTAAATATTCTACTACTAAACAGGTATTTGCTTTTAGGTTTTGCTTTTGGTCTTTAAAAATATAACGGGTCTTTCATCGACCGCTGAATACTTACATATATGAATAGTGTTACCGATGTCCCTATTAAATTCCTTTTACTTTTCATGTTGCTAAGTTACCAGGGTTGCCAAGTTGTTCTTAGGAACACTTACTCCATATATACACAGTGGGTTCAAGAAAATAAATAGTGGAACACTAGCTTTTATAACTTTTAGTATAAAACATTATTTGTCTCTTGACTACTGAGCTCAATATCATCTTCAGATGAAACTTTCTTACTCGCGCCAATGACTATTAGCTCAAATCCATACTGCTAGCACAAAATTTATGACTAATACCGAACTACTTACCATTTAACACCTTTGATATAGTAGGAATGCAAAGGAAACCCTACACCACTTGCTCCACCTATCTGCCCATGTTCATCCACATTTCACCATGTGCTTTTTACAATACCCTCAACACCACCGATAATTCAACCAACATCTCTCTACTTCAGTACATACAATGATTAACCTTCTGGCAATGAAGATTCGTCTCTGAAGAATGCATCCATGAATTAATTGCCTTAGCCACAGAAGATTCATTTAAGAATAACACATTTACTCTTGAATTGTAAAATTCATTGAATTAATTTAAAATTAAGTTATATTTAGTTTAAAGTGTTGAATGATTTGTATTTACGGTTGTAAGCGTGTGGTATAAATTTTATGTCTGTGTAGATATTTTTATGTATTATAATTCCTATAAAAAAATGTAACTTTTTATGTTTTAAGTCCTTAATTGTAAACATTTATTACACGTGCGCTTTGCGTTACGGGCTCCTAGGACTAGTTACGCCTATGAGATTATTTTCTTTCATAATGGAGAATTTCCAAATTTTAACACACGCCTCATTTAAATGAGAACAGCTGGGTAACCATTTTTCGTTGAACCAACAGTAACAGCTGGAATAACTCGTTCAAGCTTTGGGATTAAAGAGGCTGCTGTTTTAGATGGAACATTTCAGTCCTTCTTTCTAACAAGTTCACCAATCACCTAGATTTAGGAGCGAGGCACGTGCTGTCTTGAAACACTGCTCTGTATTATCATAAATCTGACTATCTAGGGCCTCCTAATATGTACTTACATCTGTCTGGTTTCGTTACTCTTTGTAGAAGTTGATCTTTTATAAACAATCTTCAGGTTTTGTTTAAATGTTTTTTCTTGTTCTGCTTTTAATATTTTTTTGTTACAACTTAATTAATTATTTTAAGTTTAGACCGTTTTTTTTTTAAAATCCATTGATATTGATGATTTTACATTGTCTACCCATAGTGTTTAATGAAATAGGTAATAATATATTAAATAAAATGAAAACTAAACTTGTGGGTTATTTAATTTGAATCGATTCTGTGCTTGGTTCAATAATATCCTTAACAAAGTGAAGGAGTTTTGTTACCTCGGGAGCATAATCATTGAAGACAATGATAGTAGAGCTGAAGTCGATAGAAGAATAACACTTACTAAATTAGCCTTCCAAAGCAAAAGAAATATTCTAACTAATAAGTATATAAGCTTGTATACCAAAAAATGTTTGCTAAGTCTTCCGAATGGAGTGTACTACTTTACGGGAGCGAAAGTTGGACTCGCACAAATGGGAATTTAATAAATCGGAAGCACTGGAAATGTGGATCTGCCTTATAATTACGAAATAAAAATTCAACGTGAAAGTTCTAAAATAGATAAGCGATAGCGATAGTCTTATCAAGGCGATGGAAAAAAGGAGAGTGAAACATCTTGGGGATATCATAAACCATAACGATTTCATCACAAATATATTTGAAGGTAAGGTCGTTGGACGTAAGGGAAGAGGAAGGCATAGAAAATCCTATTTTGAAGACACCCAACATCTTATGGATTTCTTTGGGTATAGTAACATAAAAAGAGCAGCTTCAACGTCCAATCATGGTTACAAGAGAGTTTTCGTTTTCTTTCACCTTTATCAGAACCAACCTTTATCATTAAGGCTTGGAATGAGTAATATTTCTCCATGGCTATCAAGTAATGTAGTACAATCTCTCTAAACAAAACTTTCATTTATATAAGGAGATAGTAGATAAGGAATCTTTCTTAGAGCCTCAGTGATTTGCATACCTGATGAGATTATATAAACCACTAACAGATGAATTCCTGTGGTAGCTTCAATTAGTTATGCACACTGTGCCGCATGTTGAACTCATTATGTATATATATTATTGTAATTGGCTTATCGAATGCCTATTCGAAGGCAAAATAAAATATTCGCCTTTAAACCACAGTTACCGTTCTATTTACCAATTTGATTTCTATTTTCGTTTAAGGACTGCCTAATTAAGTGTTATTTAGTAAAATAAAAGTAAACGTTAATTGAGCCACACTGAGTAAGCCAGGCTTATATAACTTTGCCATTATTAAAAATCCACTGCAGAGGAATCGCACTACAAATGCCTGTAAACTAATCATTAAATCTAAACTCTTATACTTCAACGATGTCGATTTATGGTATAAATTGAATTGTGAATATCTGGATGACGGTGTTATAGATATAGCCGTAACTGAAGGTTACTTGAACTAATCAAGGATATAAATAAAGATTAAACAATCCCCCCCCATAAAAGGTTATGATATTTTTGGAAGTAATGTAATTGTGGGGTTGCATATAAAATTATATTCTCCAATCTGGAATTTCTGAATTTTCAAAGTACTCTAACACAGGGGTGAATTTTAAATTCCAACATATTGGACATTAATAAATAACAAATAATATTAAAAATTCATTTGAAATATAACGACTGATGAAATGTTTTAGTAAAGATAGTCAATATTTATAAAAGAAATCCTGTAATTTAAAGTGTGATAGTTTAGTAATTTAAAGTAAGATAGTTTATTTTGGAGAGGAAATGCTTGTGGTGCAGTGACTCTAGTAATCAAGTGGTTATCCTACCGTTACTTCCGTCCACATCCTCTGAAGGCAGAAAGCGAAAACGAAAGCCATATTTTAGGCCAACCATTAGTCAGTTACATACCGTCAACAATTAGGCCTATAATCTATATCTTATCAGGGTCTTATAATACTTTCACAATTGCAATGTTCGTTATGTGGACTTGCTTTAAAACCGATTATTATTGCAAAAAGTAATTTTTTTAGCAATCGAGTAGTTTACTTTCAATTCTATGTTGTGTAGATATCATTGGACATTTCTTCAAACTTCTTAATCTTCTTAATCTCAAATTATTCAAAATGCCATTTGCACTTGGCGATCTCACCTTGTTGGCCACTTTGGTGGGTGACTTGTAGTAACGAATATTGTTCTGATACTTAAAATTTACAGGCTTTTAGTTGTAGAAGCCAAGTCCACCTTCACTGAACAGCTTATGAACCTCCGCCGAAAATGAAAATCAGTGATGGCTCAATACAAACTAGCTGAAAGAGATCATTACCCCTCTTCAGATGTGTCCTCGCTCTTGTTCCCGCCCAGGTCCCAGGAACAGAGCTGTTAAATTTTCCCAATCCGCATTGTCCTATGTGTTAAATGATTTTTTTTCTCATTAATATTTTCATGATTTCATTAATAAAAGGTATTGAAATTTATATATATCCTGAGATTTCATTACTAAATTACCCTTTTAGCAAATTTCCCCTAAGGGAAATCAGCTATTGAGGTCGTACTCATGACGCGATTTTCGAAAACTTTCTTCAAATGTCCATCGATCTTACGCAGGAGATGAGGTTCGTTCAAAATTATATATATATTTTTGTCTGTTAATGCTCTAGAGGTCGCAAGTTTTGTTTGATCGTTACCAAACTCGATATTTAAACGTTTTAAGTGGAAAAAACAGATCAAGTTCGTTACTGGCTGAAATCGGACCTGTGGGAGGGGGGGGGGTTTAGAGGGGAGGATTTTCGAAATAACTCCGTTCCTATACGTCGGATCGAAAAATTGTATAAAATCAATCTTATTGCAAATTAAATTTACTATAAATATTGTTATATACATTTATTCTCTATCTTGAATATTAGCCGAGATATTTGCATTTTTATTAAATGTGGGCGGATAACGGGCGAGAGTGAGTTTCCCGCCAAAAGCTAGTTCGGCCGTTTTCGTAACTATTCGGCTCTCGTGAAATTTCTCTATTGTAAAACTTCACGTGGGATATCTGCTTATTTTACGCAGCCCCTGTGCAGGGCCCCCGCTACCATATGTGCAAAGTGTGCAATGCACACGGGCACATTCATTAGGGACGCCAAAACCAAGGGCCCAAAAAAAAAAAAAAAATTTAAAATAAAAGTTGAGTAATTAAATATGACTTTTAAAGTTCAGTTCTTTGATTTATTTCATGCACCTGCCTACCATAAAAAAAAGACAATTCAAAATGCCTTAAGGGGCGCCAAAACCCTTTTTTGCACCCAGGCGCCAGTAGCCCTTACGGGGGCCCTCCCCCTGTGTGACGGACTTTTTCTTTTAATGGATCTAGTTTGATTTGATTTGTTAATTTTCTGCATTCTGTACATTATATCGGGTGAAAGGTTATGCTTATCGTTCGATCTATGGACGTCGATCACTAACATTGGTTTCGTACATGCAGTGGTTTGTCTGATTTCATTGTGATTGTTTTTACTTTCATTTTTCAGAATTTCTTAGATTCATAAATTTATTCTAAATCGGTTCCCCATGGCAGGTATTTGTGTAATTGTTGTAGGTTACTCCTCTCTATCTGCGGTCAACTTCCTGCAGAGTATTTTATTTGTGGATTTACTATTTATTATTTTATAGAAATTATTTACGTAATTTTACTAAAAATTAAAGTTCGAGAGCTTTTGACATACAGAAATGGCATGGGGAAGTCGCCGTAATAACATTAGGATTGCCTTTATGAAAATGGGATATATTAGATGTGAGAAAATTCAGATTCAATTAGGTGGCAACATGTCATTTGTAATTCGAGAGCCGTGGGTAAACTAGCCAGACAATGGAGATGGTATCAGTCAGAGAGCTGTGAGTACAGATAATAAGATGTATTAAATATCTTTCTTCCTCTGCTACGAGAAATGTGTGCTCGAGCCTAATCTGAAGACCTGCTTTCTGTTTACCAATCCTATTAAAAAGTGCTACAATGCACCACTTCCTCTTGAACTTATCTTAATAATTAAATTAAATTAATAGATAAGCCTCGTGTAATGAAATCAATTATTTAGCCTTTATTTCTTCCGAAACACCTCTCAGTAATGCTTTCTTACATCGCCCTTGTTCTGTCCCTTCAAAATTAGATGATGGATTCGATAACCATGCGAAATTTATCAATATAAGGCCTTTTCGGTTTTGATGATTTAATTTTTCTTATTATTTGCTTTCACAGCTCGCTGATTAATGCCATCTTCTTTGTCTAGTTTACCCACGGTACTTAAATTACAAATGTGGTGTTGCCAACTAATTGAGCCTGCGTTTTCTCACAACTTATTTCATTTTCATAAAGAAGAATATGAAGGTCTAGGCATCTTGTTTTATTTGTTTGTTTCGATATTTCTCCAAATATATAGTAATAAAACAGAAAAACCTGCAGACTAGCTGACAAGTCTGTTTTCGATATACAATTTTATTTACGCCTTTTCCAAAATATCCTTATAGCTAAAATAATGATTATAAGCCATTTTTGATAAGATGCGTGAAATAGGAAAATGTTTCTAATAAATTGTCTTCTTTTCATATTCACACAGGCGCACATATGGATGCATTCACGCGTACACACACACTAGTTAAGGTATCCGGCGATGCCCGGGAAATAATTTTTGATTGAATAATGATGGTATTTTTATAGCAATGCTTCAACGTGTACAATGGCACTTCCCTACTGGGCATATTGTTTTTCCATAAGTGCCAAGTTCCATGTAGGGGACTTATAGATTCTAAATTATAGTTTTGAAGAATAAATTAAAATGAGTTCCTAATCAATCCCTTTCCACAGTTTGGCACTCCGTGGATAATTCTAAATCATAATCACGGATAGCATTTATTGAAATTATATTTATATTTAAATTGTATACACAACATTATATACGTAATAGTAAAGGTGAGTAGAAAACAATGCCAATAATGCCAACATTTCACAGGAAATAAGTTAAGAAAATTAACCGTGTTAGAATATTAAACGCTTCGAATGTTTTAATATATATATATATATATATATAAAATTGTAACCTCTGTCTGTACATTGATTTTTTTCGCGAATTTTCACGATAACTTTTCGTTTCACATGTCATAGACACCATAACTGCATTTTGTTTCTTTCGTGTGTGTTTGTTTGTTTGTTTATTTGTTTGTTTGTTTGTTTGTTACCTTTTCACGCATAAACGGCTGAACCGAATTTTATGAAACTTGGTATGTATATTGCTACTAACCCAACTTAGACTTTAGGCTATATTAATATCCTCTGAGACGGACAGGAGTGGGGGTTATAAGGGAAGCCTTAAATTATAAATAGCGATATTTCGTTTCCTATTGGTTTTTCGGCAAATATGAACATAAGAAAAGTGGTTCACTTTGTTATTTAGAGTAACTTTTGTTATATACATTTTTTCGTATGTTTTGTTTTATACCGAATTATAAACGAGATATACGCTAAAACCTATAGCGGAAGTGAAGAAGTTTATTTGGCACAAAAGACTCAAACCGAAATAAATAAAACTCGGTAAGTGTATTAGCACTAACGCTTTGATTATAACAAGCCATACCAACATTTCTAGGGACGGGCAGGAGTGGGGGTTATAAGGGAAGCCAGAAATTAAAAACAGCCATATTTAGTTTTCTATTCGTTTTTCGGCAAATATTTACAGAACAAAAGTTGTTTATTTTGCTATTTAGAGTAACTTTTGTGATATTCATTTTTGTCTTTTAAGAAAGTATAAACGAGATATACACTATAAACTAAAGCGGGAGTCAACTATTTTATTGGGCGCTAACGATTATACCGAACTTAACAAAACTCGGTATGCCAATTAGCATTAATTCTTCCATGATTATAAGCTATATTAAAATTTTTAGGTTAGAATGGGAGTGGGGGTTATAAAGGAGACTTGATATAAAAATTCACAATATTCCATTGTCTATTTGTTTTTCGACAAACATGCACATAACAGAAGTTGTTTACTTTGTTATTTAGATTAACTTTTGTTTTATACATTTCTCCAGGAACAATGTGTGGAGCAAGTAATTTGCGTAGAAATATTGATATGCTCAACAATTCATTCCAATTTGAACTATCAGGTACCTCACCAGGAAAAATTAATTCAAATCTACGTTAATATTTTGTCCTTAATAACTGAAATCTATGCATAATGCAGAGGAGGCGGGAAATATGACAATATGGACGACAGTGAAGTCTTACATAAAAAATAAATTTTATTGTTAACAAATGCCAACAACGGGTATAAACCCTAAATACTGGGACGGGTAAATGTCAAACAAAATAGTGTGCAAAGTAAAGCCTTGCCAAAAAAATACCATCACCATTCAGCCTCAAATCAATTCCCGGGTATCTGAGCTAGTAATTTATATACCTGGTGGAAATAAATAACAGTGGTACCGTACAAATAATTTAGTTTATATTCAAAAAGCGAGGTGAGAGGAAGAGACCGTACGTAGCCCAGCAAACTAAGTTACACTTTAAACAATCTTATTGCGTTTAATTGCATAATTTCTTTTGTTTTAAAGACATTACCAAGTACCGTTTAATAGATATGATTGTATATAGTTATTTCTATAACGTCAACATATCGGAGGAAATAAGATAATATGTACCAAAATTAAACAGTTTGATTCACCGCTACTTCCGCTACCACACGTTTTGCAAAGTCGTCAGGATGACTATGTTAATACATTATAAAAGTTAAATAATCGAAGTATTCTTATAGTTTACACTTCTATTGGAAATAAGTAACGAAATTATTTTGTTGTGAAAATAAATAATAAATGAGGTGGGTCTACACATATATCCCCAGCAACTCCGGGTACTCAGGTATAAACCCTAAACACTGAGACGTGAAAATGTAAAAATATTGCTCAAAGTAAAGCCTTGCCTAAATAAATACCATTATCTTTCAGCCTCAAATGATTTTCCGGGTGAAACATGTATATATATTTACTGACTTTGCCGCCAAGACATGTTGAGTGTATTCATATAATTAGGTTAAAATAATAAAACAAATCAAGAGCAAGTTCTTCAATGACCTATATAAAGAGGAGTAAAGGAGGTGGGACTCACAAATATTCCCCGACGGCTTTTGGTACTTAAGAATATATATTACTGAAGAAAGTTTTAATTTTCCTTAATGAATTAGTCGACTAACATATAATTAATCTCCTGTAGAGGCCAAATGCCCCATATATCTATGCCCAGGCATGATATGGTTTCCTGTCCCAATTCTAAACTTCTAGCATGAAGTACATGCGAAATAATGGCTATTGTGCACTTCCGTCCTACGCCTTTCTAACCGCTATACGGTTCCCATAGACTACTTCCGTTTTGACTTAACACGCTACTGGGACTGCTCTCATTTTCCCCTTCCTCCTCATTTCCTCCAGTCCTATTAGATGTATAAGTTGATTCGGATAGTCCATCTAAACCAGATTCCTCGAAAACCGTAAAAGCCAAAATTTAATTATTTATGCTTCCAAAGTAAGTATTTTTATACGTGACACTATTCTTTTAGCCACTTTCTTTCCGGTTAGATATTTCACAAACCTTCAAGATCTATTGAAATTACCTGCTTCTATCTATCTTAGATGATGGTTTTCTAATCCACTATCTTCTATTGCCAGTAGCGGAAAGAAGAGGGGGACCACCTGTACCCAGTCATTCCGTGCAATCAGGGGACTCACTTGAGACTCAGGAATATAATTTATGCCTCTGTTTTCTATTTCTCCCTTAGTAAGAGTCCTCCTTAAATGAGACATCAAATTAAAGGGAAGGAAGAAACAATTATTAATCCTTTTAATGTGAAAACCGCATAAGTAGGTTTGTTGGTGATTCACTGAAGACTGAAATGAAAAATTACAAACTCCATAATATTTGAATTACTGTAAAATGTATAGATCACTAATGTTTGTGCAAAACTACTAAACACTAAGCTGCCATGATTTTTCGATACACCAAATAATAACAGATATTTGAGATTATATATTTTTCCACCCTGATTTCAGTCTTCTGATCAGTCAATATCGAACTTCATCTTTAGCTTTCCGCCGCTTGTGAGTTTACATTTACACAATTTTTTAAAAATATTTTCCGCGAATTCGATTTAAGTTCAATAATTGTTCCCTCTTACGGCAATCTTATATCTTAAAGTCCATAACACGTACAAGGAGAATGGAGAATGAGGAAAGAATACCTCTATGGTAGGCATGTACCGTTGGAATGTCCCCTCTCCACAAATACTATACTCTTCACTGGACACGGGCCAATGTCTCCTAGGCTCCTATCGTCAGAGCTGTCTCTCTTTACTACGGGAGCTCAATACTCGTATGTTGCTTCCTTTGGATTTCAAAGTGATAGTATCTGTGACATTACTATCCACTTTGTTTATTTTCATGGTTTAGAACAGGGGTCTCCAAACTTTCCAGCCTTAGGGCCATACTGATTACTCCAGTAAGTTCCGAGGGCCAAAACCATATTATCATTGTTGCCGGTGGTAAAAAGTGAAATAAAAAAAAAAAGTAGTTAGCCCATGACCATATCAATATAGATGTCATATTAATAATTATTCAACATAAAATTAGAATACTGCAGTAAACTAAATTTAATTTGCTATAAAAAATATGCTCTCTATAAGGAGTTTTCAAGTATGCTAGCTCTCCGCGGGCCGGACAAAATCTGTCCGCGGGCCGGATGTGGCCCTCGGGCCGTAGTTTGGAGACCCCTGGTTTAGAAAATCCAGATTATTTGAAGTATGAAGGAAATTAAAGCTGTATGATAATCAGAGTCATCATTAGGGATAATAAAAATTGTGTACTTGGCGCGTTTAACCAGGTAACCTCTTGTAAGGTTAGACAATGTCCCTAACCTTTCAGTTGCAAACCTATCCCCCCCCCCGTCTAAATGAACGGTTCTAGTACTACAGAATTACAAAAGCATGTTTCTGTATAATATTAGCTAGTCATTGCCTAGCTATGATGTGTGGACACTGGGTGACTAAAAAAGTCCGTCACGCAGGGGCTGCGTAAACTAAGCAGATTTCCCTGAAGTTTAGTAATAGATAAATATACATACTGCTAGCACAACACCGTGAATAAATACAAACGGAAATAAGAAATGTTTCATCCAATTTCAATAGCCCGCCGACAGGAAGCGCTAGGTTAGAAATGTAAACAAACGGGTCCCGCCTTACACCGGAAAGAAAAACAATTACTGAAATATATCAGAATATAACACATTAATTTTATTGAGAACTATTTACTATATCTAGTACTGTAATTAATAATGAGTCAGAATAATTGTTATCTCAATCAATAAAATTTTAGTAGTCCAAAACTTTAAGATGGGGGGGGGGAGTCACCAGTGCATATTTGCATGTATCTCGTATAATAAAGGTCTCTTGAATACAATTTTTGGTATTTAAACTTCCAATAATGTGATTTATTATGTATCAGAGTATTGTTTACGTAACATGAGTAGAAGTGGCGGTTTGGTGAAAACTGAAAAATGCAAATATCTCGGTTAATATTCAAGATAGAGAATAAATGTATATAACAATATTTATAGTAAATTTAATTTGTAATAAGATTGATTCTGTATAATTTTTCGATCCGACGTATAGTAACGGAGATATTTCGAATTTTCAAAAATCCTCCCCTCTAAACCCCCCCTCCCATTGGTCCGATTTCAACCGTTAACGAACTTGATCTTTCTTTTTACATAAAACGCTTAAATATGAAGTTTGGTAAGGATTAAACAAAAATTGCGACCGCTAGAGCGGTAACAGACAAATATATATATATATATATATATATATATATATATATATATATATATATATATATAGATATATATATACAGTTTTGAACGGACCTCATTTTCGTCATCTACTAGGTAGGATCGATGGACATTTGAAGAAAAATGTCGAAAATTCCGTCATGAGTACAACCTCAATAGCTGATTTCCCTTAAGGGAAATCTGCTAAAAAGTTCCTACACGAAGCGTTTTAACTGGCAGTTAGTACTTACATGAAGTAGTCTGTCACCGTCCTATGAAAGGACTTTACTTTAATTTATTACACTTATATATCCCATCCGGAGATCGTAATTATTTACTAATGTCCACTTTGTGCTGCTTAGGCTAATTGGGACAGGTTGGCTACAGAAGACTACCCATTCAGCCAGGTTGGGACTAATGGTTTTATTTGATGAGTTCGTCACTAAATAAATTCCGTTTACCAAGTGAGCTTCGAACTCACTATTCTAGGTTTACTAGCTTTCCTGAAGCCCCCAAGTGGGCGTAAATAAAAAGTCCGCCACGCAGGGGCTGCGTAAACTAAGCAGATTTCCCACGTGAAGTTTTACAATAGAGAAATTTCACGAGAGCCGAGCAGTTAAGGAAACGGCCTAACTAGCTTTTGGCAGGAAAGTCACTCGTCCGTTAGCTGCCCAGATTTAATAAAAATGCAAATATCTCGGGTAATATTCAAGACAGAGAATAAATGTATATAACAATATTTATAGTACGAGTACATTTAATTTGCAATAAGATTGATTCTGTACAAGTTTTCGATCCGACGTGTAGTAACGGAGATATTTCGAATTTTCGAAAATCCTCCCCTCTAAAAATCCCCTCCCACTAGTTCGATTTCAGCCGTTAACGAACTTGATCTTTCTTTTTACATAAAACGACTAAATATCGAGTTTGGAAAAGATTAAACAAAAATTGCGACCGCTAGAGCGGTAACAGACAAATATGTATATGTATATATATATATTTAGTCATTGTGAGGATTTGGGCTATCTGCTCCAGCGGTTGGAATTTTTGTTCTGCAAATTTTCGATAGAGTTACGTCCATCTTCGTCAGATCGTCTGCAGAACAAAAATTCCAACCGCTGGAGCAGATAGCCGAAATCCTCACAATGACGATACTTCCCAGCGATGCAGCCTCAAATATATATCTTAATATATATAAATCTCCTGTCACGATGTTTGTCCGCGATGGACTCCTAAACTACTTAACCGATTTTAATTAAATTGGCACACCGTGAGCAGTCTGGTCCAACTTGAGAGATAGGATAGCTTAGATCTTTAATTATAGTCGCAATTTTATTTTATTGCAAATTATTTGTCTATAATTAATTGACAGTCACAATTATCTGTTAACTCCAAAAGATTCTAACAGATGTCGATACTTTTCGACTGGATTGAGTAAGTAATCAATAGATGGCACTGCTATGGTAAACCGACAAACGTGTCATATAAGCTACAATTCAATAGCATGATTACCACGTGTTATTGAGGCTAAAGTATAAATTAAATTTATTTTGTAGTAAACGAAATACCGTGAAATTCAATTATTTCTACTTTTTTTAATTTTTGGTGTTAGCATAGCCAACCACGTGTTACTTAGACAGAAGTGTAAATCAAATTCAAATTATAGTGACGATAATAAGTATTAGAACCAAATACGCAATGCATCAAACTGCCAGACAATTTTTGCACTGTTCTTCAAGATAAAAAAGAATTGATTCAGAGTATTTTTCCGGATATACAGAATAATTACTTGAATCATAACTGGCTCAGTCATCGGGCGATTTTGGCAGCCAAAAATGTTGATGTTGACGAAATTAACTTCCAGATACAACAGTTGTTACCAGGCGATCTGATGTCTTTTAAATCAATCGATACTGTTGTTGATGAAAATGAAAGTGTAAATTTTCCAACTGACTTTTTGAATTCACTAGATATACCTGGAATGCCAGCCCACAATCTTCGATTAAAGATTGGTTCCCCGATTATTCTCCTACGTAATTTGAATCCACCTCAATTATGCAACGGTACACGTTTGATCATCAAAAAGATAACCGGAAACATTCTTGAAGCAACCATTTTAACTGGGAAGTTTAAAGGAAAAGTGGTCCTGTTGCCACGTATTCCAATGATACTGTCAGATTCTACCATACCTTTCAAACGGCTACAGTTTCCAATTCGTTTAGCTTTTGCCATGTCAATAAATAAGTCTCAAGGCCAAATAATGTCCATTTGTGGTTTAGGTTTGAAAATCCGTGTTTTTCTCATGGGCAACTATATGTTACATGTTCACGTGTTGGGAAACCGTCGAATCTATTTGTGTTAGCTAAAGACAGGTTAACCAAAAATATTGTGCACCGATTAGTGCTAAATTAAATTGAAATTGAAAGTATTTATAATTTAAATTAATAAATATTACTGTTAAAGATTTAAGACTATCTGCCTTACCTACCTCATTCATAAGTTTAAATGTCATATGTTATTCACTAACAACTTTGTAATATGCTCATTCGTTACAAAATTAAATGGAAATAATAAATTTAAAAATTAATTCTTTTGTATTGATTTCTGCTTAATATAAACTGTAAGAAAATTTTAATCAATCGTGTTCAACGTCCTTCCCCTTCAAATCCTAATCCCTTGAATTTGTGTACCAACTTCAACATTTCCGTCTTGGTTCGTAAATAATTTCATTGTACTAAAGGGATGTAGTCGTAGAAAATCTGTCATGGAGGTCACCATATTTTTTTACAAATACCATCTATGTAAAAAGCTTGGTGGACCCCGTGACTGATGTTCTCCTACCGTTCCTCTTAAATTGTATACTACAATGTAATATAACAATACCTTTAGCCACAGCAACGCGTAGCCGGGTCTGCTAGTATATATATAGTTTTGAACGGACCTCATTTTCGTCATCTACTAGGTAGGACCGATGGACATTTGAAGAAAAATTTTGAAACTTCCGTCATGAGCACAACCTCAATAGCTGATTTCCCTTGAGGGAAATCTGCTAAAAATAACTAACCGTAGAGAATAAGGTCATTTTCGTTGAATATGATTGTTTTTGTTTACTCTGGTTTGGTGTTCATTTTTACCTCCCCTCTGGGGGTTTGTCTTCCTAGTTGAACCACTAATAATCATAAATTTTACCATTCTTCGATCTCCCTTAGATACCCTCTGGGGGTTTGTTTTCCTATTTGAATCACTAGTACTTATAAATTTTACCATCGACAAAAAATAATTAGCAGGTTTAAAATTGTTTTTTAATTAATATTACAGAATTGCCTTCTAAAAGCGTAAGTGTTGATGGTGGTAAATGCATTAAGAAGTTTCCTTGGGGGTGTTTTAATTTGATTTGCATTATTTTCTGTTTTCAATGTATTTCATCTTGTACGCCTAACAAAAAAGAGAATGACTGTTTTTCTGATAAATCTGTTGGAACAATTATTATTCAACGTTTCATTGCAATAAATTAATTTGTATTTAGATATTCAACTCGCGCTTCGGTAAATAGCATTAATCAGTATTCACCTAAGGTATAGAGAAGGCCTCTAGATCAGGTTGGCTTGATAGCTCCAGATGGTGTAACTATGATGCATTACTGCTAGCCTATTATTCTTCGGACAGCATTTTACATTTGCCTTACTGGTTACTTTGGTCCATTTTTAAGAATTAAATATATAAATATATATCGTCCAAAATTCGTGTTACACCTTCCCTCTGCCTACAGGCCTGGAATTTACCTCAGACTATAATTATTTTTAAGTTCAGAGATTCCAAAGTGAATGTATGTTGGACTGAGTATGGACGTGAGGCTCGTTTGAGCCCACTAATTGTATATTAATGAAAGAATTCTTGGTTGTAGTGGTATTTCGTATGAAAAACGTGTGCCACAGCAGATGTGCCATGTAACATTACCTCCTTGTGAAAATCAGATTAGTTGGTGTGTGCATTTACTTTAGGTTAATACCTAAAAGCTAAAGATTATGTAAATATTCAGGCCCCAAGTATAGGCATAGAGCATCAAGTATACACAGTCTTCTATTAAATAGAAAATCTTGTCCTTATTCTTTTTTGCAATATTATAGTGCTCAAAAGGAACACTAAAAATTATTTTTGTATATTTCTTGTAATAACTCAGTAAAGGGTATTTAAAAAAACAAAACAAGTACAATGCATAAAATATTTAAAATAATTGGATATGTTTATTTTCCGAAGTGATCGATCCTTATTAAAAAAAGAGTGATGATTATTTTTTCCGGGTAGAAATGATTTGCAATAAAGTGGCATTAGTATTCTCTTCATGTTCACTGTTCACGTAGCCAAAGGAAATAATTAATTCTTTCTAATGACAGTTTGAGCTTGAATGGTTTAGAGGATGTATTGTATATTGTGTGACTGTAGAGCGGTCCCGTCATGCCTGGAAGGGGTGTGTAAGGATTGAATCATGCATGATCTCAGTATAATGAAGCCGAGCCTTTGAACAGCCTACGGGAACCCGGCACACAGGTGTCTTCTACATACAGACCACATAGTTTGGAGCTCCCATGTCTCCATTTATTACTCCATTTTTGACACATACTCACTTGTAGAAAACCTTTTTTGTACGCAGTGTATGTGTGAGTGCGTGCGCGTCTACTTCTACGTATCAAATCTTTTTTTTTGTTGGAAATAGAGAATATATAGTAGTGAGATGAGGCCAGAAGCGTCATTCCAACGTTAAGGAAATCTGCTTAGTTTACGGAGCCTTTGCGCGGGAGACTTTTTCGTCCACTGGATGGAACGATGGGTTTTCAAAGACACTTTCCGAAAACCATGTGATAAGTAACAATCTCAATAGCTGAAATCTGCTAAAAAAAGGTGTTCAAAATTAGAGGGGCTTTGTGGGGGACCGACATTTGTAGGTCCATGCTGCAGTAGAAGCTCTGCTTTTGTGCCTATAAAATTTCGAATTTATTTTCTTTGTAATTGTAAAAAATGTCTCCTAGTCTTCTTGATGATGAAAGTTATTTTTTTTCAGACGATTAATTTTACAAATGAGGTTGGAGGCTCGCTATCTGGTTGCAAGTTCGACCTTCCTTTCATCATTTCATGGTAAATGAGGAATCTGGAAAGGAAGTACTTACAGATAAGGCTCTGGCTGTTCATTTCCTTTCCCTGATTAAATTCTTTCTTATCACTAGGATACCTGAATCCTCTTTCTTTATAGCCCTCTATAGTATCTCTTAATCAGGCACGTTGCAACCTCTTTGTATTAGCAGATCTCCCTCAAGGAAAATCATCTTTTGAGGTCGTACTCACAACGAGATTTTCGAAAAATTTCTACAAATGTCCATCGATCCAACCCAGGAGATGTCGAAAATTGAGGCCCGTTCAAAATTTTATATATATATATATATATATTTTTACGATATATATATATATATATATATATATATATATATTATTCGATATATATATATATATATTTTATATTCGATATTTTATATATATTTTTCGATCCGATATATATATATATATATATATATATATATATATATATATATATATATATATATATATATATATATATCGGATCGAAAAATTGTATGGAACCAATCTTACTGCAAATCAAATCTACTACTATTACTAATCTATTCTAATATACATTTATTCATTATCTTGAATATTAACCGAGATATTTTCATTTTTAAGTTTTCAGCCTTCGGCAAGCCCCACTCCTACTCGTGTCATATTAATAATAAGCTGTTATATCATGAACCACTTCATACTAAGGTTAAATACCTAATAGTTTCATTTGAACATTTGTCACAGAATATCTATCACCTGATGTTTATTGATTCATTGATTGTAATTTAACATTAATAAGTAACTGTCACTTCATGGAGAGTTGACTGGGTCAGAGATTTTTATTTATTTGCAACGTACATAACGCAACGTTTATCTTCCCCTTCGATATTATTTTTTTTTGTGTAAGAATTTTCTCAGCTTGCCGTTGAAAGTTGTCCTGGAAGTAAGAATTATACGCTGAAGAGTCCTTCTTTTTTATCTTTGAGTATTTTCCAATAATAGGAGTAATCTTAATGATCACTTAATATGAATGACTTCTTTGAAGATGTTGATATATTAGGATCTGGCATGTACTTTTGCTACTGACGTTGTCTTCTGCTCCCTTGGCATTTGAAGGCTCCAGGCTCTTGTTCTTTGTAAAATTGCATTGGTGGTTCGTAGTAGAATGAAGTATTTTTAGTAGTTACAGTGGAAGCATAGTCATTCTTTCATCTACCTACATTAGAAGTCACTTACACCTGCCAGAATACCAACTCTGAAGTACTTTTTTTTCCCTTTAGTCTACTGTAAACGTAGCCATGAATATTTTGCATAAATTCATATTCATAAACCGACTACTGTTTGGTATTATACTGGAGGGGATCTTGCTTTGGGACTTGTTCAACGATTTTTTAAGATATTCTTGACATTATATAGAACAGCGCCCAATGTTTTTACAAGACTAAGTAAACTTTTGCTAAACTATTTCGTGATATACATTTAGGGTTTGTAACTAATAAATAGGACTTTTTATTTGATTCATGAGGTTTTTTTTTGGTATTTCCTGAGAAATTCCCTTGCTTATAGTAATAGTAGGTGATCAGCTGATCCATATAAAAAATGTTACCAAATCTTATAACATTCTCGAGAGGTTGTCAAAGCTAACCCCCCTGATAAGATAATAGCCCTGGTGATAACTACTAACTATAACTATTTTGCAAGTGCCGTGTATAGGAAAAGTGAGTCATAGATCTCGTTGGTGTCGGGCCATGACTAAGGACGAGGGTTCCGTGCCCCCTTTACAGTTAAGCCTCCCCCGTTCCATCAACCTGTCTACAATGTGTACAATCCGTGCCTGGTAGCTGCCTCTATACATCCATATTGATTCACCCTACCTATCCTAACAATGCAAACTATCTTATAACTTACAACTATACATTTTATGCAGTCAAGGCAAGAAGTAATTTTCGTCATACCTGCGCCATTGTTATTCTTAAGGTATCTGCTATTACACAAATGCCCTTTAAATCTCATAACATAATATTCTTGGGAAAAATGTTGAACTTCTGCCAATTTCCTTGTGAGAGAGCTCGTCTAAAACGTAAAATTGGAACGTATGATAAAATTATTAGTTTGATAGAATTACAGTTATTACTGGAAATTTGTTAACACTCTTGCAGCTACTGTTATTTGATCACACCTAATGAGGCCTTGGATGTTTAATGCTTCATGTAAAACTGAAGATTACGTTTGTTATCGGCTACGTTAGGACCAGAAGAAATGGGGCTTTAGAGAAGGGGCAAAATTTTCATTACTAAATATCTCAGGTGTTGAGCGTGGAAATGTTTGTATATATATATATATATATATATATATATATATATATATATATATATATATATATATATATGCATACAATAGCGGACCCGACTGACGTTGTCCTGCATGATATTTCAAGCGATTAGGATATTAAATTTAATAATATTATGTTTAAAGCAAAAGCTACTTTTAATAACACAAAAAACAACATTTGTTATGTGCACTTTTGCCTAAAAACAAATAGAAAATAAAATATCGCGAATTTTTTATTCAGACCTCTCTTACAACCCCCACTCCCGTTCGAACCTAAAAAAGTTAATGTAGCTTACAATCATGGAAGAATTATTGCTAATTTACGTATAGAGTTTTGTTAAGTTCGGTTCAATCGTTAGTGCCCAATAAAATTGTTAACTCCCACTTTAATTTTTTAGTGTATATCTCGTTTATTCTTTGTTATATTACAAAAGTGAATATAACAAACGTTAGTCTTAATAACAAAATAAACAGCAACATATCACTGTAACATTTTTACAGCTAAGGCATTTCTGCAAAAACACGTCCTGTAAAAAATGACTTCTGTGAATGAAAATAAAGTTGTAGAAGTTTACGTTGTGAAGAAATGATACCTACCAGAATTTGCCTGTTAGATAATATACAATTTTGATCTTAATGAAACAAAACTGGCAGATCATAATGTAGAAGTACAGGTTGTCGCACAGTGCGACCTAACATAACCCATATATTATACAATGATAGCTAAAATGTTAACACCGTTTTAATCAGTTAAAGCGTGTGATGACGCAGAAAATATTCATGATGCAATTCATTTGAAAATTATATGCGCGAATGCATCGGGTTAAAAAATATAGAACACAATTTATTTATATATTTATGATATCCAAAAAACACTTTTTACAAATCTTCGTTTTTCTAACAAGTATGCAAAAATTGGCAATTTTTAATATTTGCCCTCGTTAAACCCCTCTCCTCCTTAGTTGGTTTCGATCAAGAGTTGCACAGTACAACTGTATGTTCCAACAGTTGTAAATAGGAAATTTCAATATTCTAAAACCAAGTTGTTTTTGCGTTAGGCTAGGTTCGTACGGACTTCACAACGAAATTAGTGAAGATGCAAGGTCGAAATATTTATCAATTAGAATACGTCCTTTACGTTGTTTAAGGAAGTAAAATGAAAATAATCCAATGGAATAAATAATCTTGCTTTCTGCTGAATGACTCATATCTTATCAATAATATATTTGATATTGTTTTTTTCTCCTAAATATGTATTACTGCGAAATTAATTTCAGTCATGTGAGTAATCTGCTTTATAAGGAAGACGGCATGAGCAAGAGCGGCTGAAGATAATGTGTTTCATGCTGGTTAATGGCTGACAGGAAGTTTTAATTTGTCAGCCCTAGACAAGTTTGTGGTAGGCGATGTGTCAACATTGTATTTTCTACAGAGTATTCTCGGTACTTCTCACAATTTATCCTAGTTTCCATTGCTCGACATTTCGCTGAGACATTATCACGAGTTGTAAAATATATCATCTGTTAACTCTCAAGCTGTCACAATTTTTGTTTGATCATTACTAAACACATTATTTTAACGTTTTATGTATAATCAAACATCAAGTTCGTTAACGTCTAAATTCAAACCAGTGGGAGTGAAGGAATCGAAATGTTTTAGTATCTCCAATATTATGAGTCGGATCGCGAAATTGTGTATAACCATACGTGATGCAAATAAAAATTCCTGGAAATGTTCTTCGCATGTTTTCTCTATTACGAAGATTTTTAGTTACCAGCGTTTAGTAAAAACCCCACTCCTAATCATTTTAACAATAAGCTGATGTCTTGAAATGTTTAATTGGAGGCTCAAATTATGATTTACTTTCTATACTATATGATTTGTATTTGATCTATAATATACTCTTTAAATACTAGTTTTAGCAGATTTATCTCAAGGGCATAAATTTCAGCAATTGTTTTTTTTTCCGTTGAGAGTCGGGTTTGCAGACCTATTTGTTTACATTTCAGACGCTTCCCGCCTGGAGGGGAACGATTTCTTATTACCGTTTCTATTTATACACTACACAATATTCACGGTGGTGTTGTGTTACCAGTATGTAGATTTATCTATTATTAAACTTCATGAGGGAAATCTGCTTAGTTTACGCAGCCCCTGCGTGAGGGGATTTTTATTTTTAGTCTGGCACTTGTTGTAAAAAATTCAAAAATTATAATGTAATTTAAAATGGCATGCTTTAATAAAAGAAGCTTCCTTCTCTCTCGGGGTCTCCCTATCAATCTTATTTATAGAATGACCTGATTATTATTTTTCCGAAGAAGGTTATTTCACACACGCACGTACGCGCACGAGCACCACACACACGTAACTTATGTTTAACATAGCAAAAACTGCCAGTAGTAACAATTATGGACATATTATTGAACAAAACATAAAAAAAGGAAGCGTGAGTCTGTATATATGATAAATCCTTAGAGGGAACTAAAATAAATTTCGCATCCCGTTCACTTGGGACACATGCAAGGGCGTAATAAAGAAATTATTGTGATATGGCTTTTATATGTGTATCAAAACCAGTGCTTCTGGTAAATCAAAAAAGTCCGTCACGCAGGAGCTGCGTAAACTAAGCAGATTTCCCACGTGAAGTTATACAATAGAGAAATCTCCATAGGAGAGCCAAACGCTTACGGCAAAGGGCGGAACTAGCTTTTCGCGGGAAATTCAAAAATCCGTTATCGGCCCAAATTTCATAAAAATTCAAATATCTCGGTTAATATTCAAGATAGGGAATAAATGTATATAACAATATTTATAGTAAATGTAATTTGCAATAAGATTGATTCTGTACAATTTTTCGATCCGACGTATAGTAATGGAGATATTTCGAATTTTCGAAAATCCTCCCCTCTAAACCCCCCCTCCCACTGGTTCGATTTCAGCCGTTAACGAACTTGATCTTTCTTTTTACATAAAACGACTAAATATCTAGTTTGATAACGATCAAACAAAAATTGCGACCGCTAGAGCGGTAACAGACAAATATATATATATATATAGATATATATATATATATATATATATATATATATATATATATATATATACAGTTTTGAACGGACCTCATTTTCGTCATCTCCTGGGTAGGATCGATGGACATTTGAAGAAAAATTTCGAAAATCGCATCATGAGTACAACCTCAATAGCTGATTTCCCTTAAGGGAAATCTGCTAAAATGTGCTTACTGCATGAGGTCCATGCGTGACGTATTGGATAGAAATGTGGAGTATTTTTAAAAAAATAATGCGCCTGTTCAATAAGAGCCTGGTCGTTTTGTAGAATTATTCAGTACCGAAATAGAGAGCCATACAGGATGAAAGTTTGTTTTAAACTAAAGAAATTCATGCAGGTGACCTTTATTCACCTTATTTTTTGAAATGTCAACCTAACATTAACACTCTCCTCTCCCATCTGCTTGTATTGCCTAAGAATATAGTTTTCGATATTAGTTACATCATTGTTACTGTGTCCTTATTATAGGGACGCTGATCACATGGATCTGAAGCCCATTAAAAGCCAGAAAACAATACATATTTAATGCTAGCCTCTTCTATATATAGAAGAAGGTCACATTCTAGGAGGTAGATATGAATATCAAGGCCCTCGCCCTTGACCCTCAATACCTAGGTGGGGCATCATAATTTCAACAGTAATCTTTGAGGAAGTCATTTTCTATAGAATGAATCTGTTAGTACTAGTTACTTACTATAGACGTTACAAGGCCTGCCCTCTCCAAGGCTTTAAACCAGTATGTGTGGTCTGCAGCGAAGATCGCCTAATTCCAGCTTCCGCAAGTCCTCTCAGGTCATTCAAACACCTCTGCATTGCCATACACCCTCTCCTCACACTAACTTGTGTACGAATATATTGCCAAATATATATTTTGACTTCCAAGTAATCCCCTCGATCCTGTCAATGCAAACAGTGTAGTATAAAAATGCACTTGGGAGTAGGAAGTGAAAATTTGGAAATTCCTAAATCTAGGTAATGTACATTAAAATTTATTATTAGACATAATAACCTTGCAGTTGATAGCCCAAGCATACAAACTCCTAATTCTTCAAACAATGTTTTCAGGCTGAACAATATGTTATAACTCTAATTATTATTTAATCTCACATGGAAACCTAGAAGGATGAGTTCGGCTCCTGCCTGGGCAATAGGAATTTAATAAAGTGACAAACTCATTAAATAAAACCATTAGTCCCAACCTGGCTGGAGAGGGTGATAACTAGTAGATAACCTGTCCCAATTAGCCATAGTTGCAAAAAGTGGACGTTAATAAGTAATAATTATTATTAATTACATATATGTGCTAGGTATTGAACACTTGATATTTTCTGACTTCTAGTATGTTGTGGCATATTTAAGGTCTTTGTTAACTTTAGCGAAATCGCTTTTACGAACGCTGTCTAATTTATGCTGCTTCTGTTCATATTGGCATAAAATATTTCGTTGCAAGCTATTAGCAAATTTACCTTAAGGGAAATCTGCTATTGATGTCGTACTCATTACACGATTTTCGAAATTTTTCTGCAAATCGATCCAACCCAGGAGATGACGAAAATGAGGTCCGTTCGAAGCTGTATATATATATATATATATATATATATATATATATATATATATATATATATATATATTTATATATTTGTCTGTTACCGCTGTAGCGGTCGAAATTTTTGTTTGATCGTTCCCAACCTCTATTTTTAGTCGTTTTATGTAAAAAGAAAGACCAAGTTCGTCAACGACTGAAATCGGACCAGTGGGCGGGGGGGTTTAGAGGGGAGGATTTTCGAAAAAGCGAAATATCTCCGTTACTATACGTCGGATCAAAACATTTTGCATAACCAATCTTATTGCAAATTAAATTTACTATAAATATTGCCATTTAGTCTCTATCTTGAATATTAACCGAGATATTTGCATTTTTATGAAATTTGGGCCGATACCGGATTTTTGAATTTCCCGCGAAAAGCTAGTTCGGCCCTTTGCCGTAACCGTTCGGCTCTCGTATGGAGATTTCTCTATTGTATAACTTCACGTGGGAAATCTGCTTAGTTTACGCTGCCCCTGTGGGACGGACTTTTTTGATAGTCCGTGCAGCTGCTTGTGTAATCATAACTGCAAGCGAAGCAGTAATTTATAAAGTGATGAATGAAATGCTGGTCAAATGTGCTATATTTATGCTATTGTGTTTTTTTCTTTTTTAGCGGGGGTAAAATGTGGTTATGTTTTATGTAGTGAAATATGAGGTCTATGTACTTGCTGCGGTTATGTAGTAATTCAGTCAGTGTATGGTAGGTCTATGTGAGTCCTTAATTAGTCAGTTAGTGCATGTTTTATTGTAAATCTACAGATACAGTGTTGGCAGTAGGGTTCTTCTTCTCCAGTAAGTGTTTAATGGACAATTCTTAATCTTGTGAGGAAGGCCATTCACGAAGTATATGTACAGTTCTCGAAGTTTCTTCTAACTGAGATTTGGAAAAGAAAAAGATGATTGCGCTTTGCACTTTAGGTATTTCTGAATGTTTGACATGAAATTCCTTTTCTTACGAGGGAAAAACTTGGAGTGTAATTTTTGTTAGTGCTAATCCTTAAATTTGAAAGTGCGTATCAAATTTTAACTGCATACATGATGATAGTCATAAGCAGTTTGATGGAGGCTAGCAGCGAGAGGTAAAACATTAGCAGATTAGATTTCGCCCTAGGCTATCGACCATAGAGATAGTAGCTTCTCTATTAAACAAATACTCTAAAAGAGATATGATTCTAGTTTTAGATCTTTCAATGACTAGCGCCTAATAGTAAGTAAGAACAATAGATATTATATATACATAAATATAATAGAGAAACCGTATATATGCTGGGTGTGATACATAAATTCCCTAGATTAAAAGGAAGAATCCAATAGGAGTTAGGCAATATTTGGATGGATTGGCACAGAGGAGGCCCCTTCAAATTACAGCTGCTACTATCTTAGTGTAGGTGTACCTTGTTGTTCTGAGGGCATAGTATATCTTAACGCCGGAGGGACCCGGATAAATAAATGAATGGAAAATAAATGAGCTCTACGTAAAACTGATCTATGACCTAACTGAGCTCAGATTATTAATGCAAAACATAGAAAAATACGTAAACAATGAATTATTGGCTTAATTCATTGTTTACGTATTTTTCTATGTTTTGCATTAATAATCTGAGCTCAGTTAGGTCATAGATCAGTTTTACGTAGAGCTCATTTATTTTCCTTTCTTACATGTTTTTTAAAGGTTAAGGATAAGTAGTGAGTAAAATATAAAACCTTTTGATGTTTTATTGGATTTAACTTAGAATTGTACTCGTATTTTCATCACGGTTATGTAATATGGTGATCCTACGTTTCTTTGATGACTTGCTCACAACAGTGTACCTGATTGACAGATATGTAAAAAATATATTTCACACTACTTTACAATTATCATTATCAAACCATAAGAAATACATGTAGCTGAGAACTTGTTCTTATCCTAAAATGAAAAATATAGTGTCGCGACGCCAGCGGAGTTCGAGTGTATAAATTGCCCTGACGGTCCCATCGATATAGTTTGAACTTTTATTCTCCTAGATTCCGTATCAGATAAGCTATCTCCAGTGGGCAGTGCAACTCCTCCCCATCACTGCTATGTCAAGCTGATTGTGAATCCCTTCAAGGTACCTAATGAAATTAAATTTGCATTTTCTTCTCAATATTGAACTAAAGAAAAGTGTAAATCCACAAAAAAAAAAAAAAAAATCATTCATAGATTTAGTGCAATGGGATTATTTTATTTATTTGAGCTATTTAGTGAAATCAGTTTCACTTTATAGTTTCCAAAATATTTGTAAGTTGTTATTGTTGTATAATTTAATGTTATTAATATGTTATTTAATAACACCCACATTGTTCTACTCTGGCTAATTGGGACAGGGGGTTTACATGTTACTCGCTTTTCTAGCCAGGGTAGGGGCAAGGATTCCTATTGCCCAAGTGAGGATTGAATTCACCACTCTAGGTTAACCAAGGGAGATGTAAGACCATAGTCCTAACTCACTTAGCTAACCAGAGGCCATTTGGCATTTTTTTTTTGGGGGGGGGGTGTTCTCGCTCATTCCATTGCCCGCCATATTATCACACAAAAGAACTTGTCACTACTATAATGAATTGTGTTAATAGTAATTTTAGAAATCCTGTAATCCTTTGGAAAGCAGGCTGCATTGAAGGGCTGAGATTTGAAACTAAAGTGCATCCTTAATTATTGTAATAATTAGGCTGTGCCTAGGAAATTCGCTGATTACTCATCGGCTTTGGAAATTTTATTTAGATGGGTTTAGTTTAGTTGAATACAGCGGGATATTGTAGGAAAGGGAACGGGACGGAGGCAGGTGGTGAACTATTCTTCGAATAGCAATAAATCTAGTCAGGCCAGAGTATCTATGGGCCCTCAACTCCATTTCTCCCCCCTTCATGTCTTTCTGGCTCACTCTTCCCATATATCAGTCCTCTGGAAATTCTAATATAATATTGCTAGCTTGGGATTTTATAACATTTTTCTAATGCTTACCTCTATTTTCCTTCCGATATTCTTTCTCTTCATTGTGCAACTGAGCATGTTCCTTCCTATTAGGAACCATGTCTTCTTTGGCAACCCTTTTAATTTTCCCACTCAGTCATGGTTCTAAAGATTATAAGTCCAAATTTTCTAACTAATTACTACTTACTATTAATCATTTTAGAATTTGAAAATATTCAAATTTCATTGAACACGGTTTAATAAATATGAAACAAATAATAATTTCGATTCCTTAAGCAATCTCGCATTGTTAAACTTATCATTACGAATATAGATTATTCTACATATTTATACATATAACTAAATAATGAATTATTAAACTGATACAAAGTCATAAGTATGTCGCTTCACAAATATTTTGATTCATTTATATTTTGGAGAATAATAAATCTTAATTCCGCTGGATTAGTTAATATTAATCCACTTTTCAATTGGTTCTGAAAGCACCCATGTATATATTACTTCTTTCATGCTATTGACTATCAAAGTGGTCTTCATGAACCATTTTATTCGAAGCTTAAATACCAAATATTCTTTTCATTAGACTTTTAATTTTTGAGACTCATGCAAATACGTTGTGAGATGACGCCATTCATTTTTTAGTGAAGATTTTACGTTCTTTACTCAAAATAGTGAGTCTACCAGCATCTGGGAATTCTGCTTTGTTTCTCCCTGCGTGACGGACTTTTTAACTTTTTGAACTTATCTAGCAAGCTCTTAGAAGTTCCTATATTCTAAGTTTTGTTAAAGGTAAAGCTCTTACCGAGTTTCGTTTGAGATTATTTTAATATTGTTGTGTAATTTGGTATCTAGTTAAGTAGGTTATTGTCTGGTTTTGGGCCACTTTAGTGGGGTGGAGGGAGGAGAATATTTAATGTTATTATTGAGACAAGGGTTAACTAGCCGTTCGCGGGTTATTTATAAGTGGGCCAAACGATATGGCGTCACAGTCTCCCCGCCTCAAATCTCAGCGCCCTAGAGACTTCATAGGTGAACAATTCTAATGGAACGTTAATTTTAGCAGATTTCCCTTAAGGGAAATCAGCTATTGGGTTGTACTCATGTCGCGATTTTCGAATTTTTTCTTCAAATGTCCATCGATCCTACCCAGGAGATGACGAAAATGAGGTCCGTTCAAAACTGGATATATATATATATATATATATATATATATATATATATATTTTTGTCTGTTACCGCTCTAGCGATCGCAATTTTTGTTCGATCTTTACCAAACTTTATATTTAATCGTTTTATGTAAAAAGAAAGATCAAGTTCGTTAATGGCTGAAATTGGACCAGTGGGAGGGGGGGATTTTTGAAAATTCGAAATATCTTCGTTAATATGCGTTGGATCGAAAAATTGTATAGAATCAATCTTAATGCAAATTAAATTTACTATAAACATTGTTCTATACATTTATTCTGCATCTTGAATATTAACCGAGATATTTGCATTTGTATTGTGTGTGTGGTCGGCAGGAGTTTGCTATGTTCGGGACTTTCAGCCGAGAGCTATTGCGCCCGTTTCCGTAACTATTCGTCCCTCGTGAATAGATTTAGAGATTCCTCACTACTACTGTTATTATTAGGCAGATTTCTCTATTGTAATGCTTCGCGTGGGAAATCTGCTTAGTTTACGCAGCCCCTGCGTGACGGACTTTTTTTTTTTAACAGTGTTTTTGTACGACACAGCCAATCCCTTTAGAGTTTTAGTGGAGTATATTACCATTCTGTTACTCTAACAATTCTATTGTAATGGCGAATATTATATTTCTGTCATTTTGTTTTACGTCATGCATTCGTACGGAGATATGCTCTTGCCACTTTAAATTGACTTAGGAGACTTTTTTTAGTTGCACCGCTCACAACTGAGTTAAAATTACTATTATTCTGAAATTCAGTTGATTAGTAAAATTCCAAGCTCACTATGGGATGTTGCTTAATATTATAGTACGACCTAGTATTTTTAGAATGCTAGTAGAAGAGCATTTCTCAATTATTCCATGGATTAGAATCTTGGAAGGAATTTCCCCATTAAATTCCTGATCCATATTTATTAAATGGATTGACTAGTGCTTGTGACGGACGGTCACGCTAGTCGGCCATATCTGAATGAACGTTTGTTTTTCGACCTTGAATATTCTGTCGATAAGTCCAATATCTGCAAGCTAATCTATTTTTTGTAGTTCTTTATCATTGGTAGGGAAAACGATGACTTGATATATCGAACCGAATATTTCCCTCCCTTGTATTATAATATACGTATGTTTTTTTCAATCTATTAATTCAAATATTGGTGCTCTCTGAAAGTCAGCTTTAGTTATTAATTACAGTCTCGGGGTAACCAACCCCACATATTGTCTTCATTGGATTTTCACGAAGGGAAAACACATAAGGCAAAGTAGAAATTATGTGCATTTTATCGATTAGTTGAATTTAACTTGTCCTCCCTGTTTCCTTCCTTGTATTTATTTCAGTTTTGATCATTTTAGTTTTCAGATTTCAGCGGAATTATACGTTTTGAGACCCTCCTTCAATCCATTTTGAACTAGTTTCGGCGTGGTGTCTGTGTGTATGTTGCGTTACTGGACTGTAATAACATTTAGTTCTGGACCTCTCCTTATGATTGAAATATACTTAGGAGTAGGAAGTGAAGAGGGGGGAGGGCTAAACGAGCTCGAAAAGAAAAGTTACAATTTTCTCCGTACATATTATAGAAAGAACATTTTTCTAGGAATTTGTTTTATGATTAAAATATTTATAAATCATGTTTTAGAACATTTATTAGCCCCATGCACTGGAACGGAGATATCGTGTGTCACTTTCAAATGAAATAATTTCAATTAAAGTGCTGAAAAACCTTTTTTTATATTTTATTTAATTGCTGCACAAAGATATCTACATCAGGGGTTTTTATATTATGCTATATGTAATTCTTTTGTCTCATACATTTATAATAGATCCTAATCTTGTAAGTTCGATTCTCACCTAGGCAATAGGACCTTATTTAGTGACGAACTTAATAAATAAAATCCTTAATCCTACATTGGCTAGAAAAGGGTGTTGTAACCTGTAGATAACCTGCCCCAATTGGGCTTAGTATCATAACGTTTATAAATTGCATTGTAGACTCTAATAGACTCCATCGTTGTATGATTGGCTATTTTTTAATTGAACATCGAATTTTATTATGATGTAGGTTTATACTCAGTAAAAACTGGAGTAAAAGCCATATTGGGGGAAAATCCAACCGTTATGGAGTTTGTGATTGTGACATGTTAAGGGGAATTTAAAAGTTGTCTAACAATTCTGGCAGTATCAAAAAGTATACCCCTTGCTGTGCTTCTTTTATAATTCTTGGTGCCTGCTATTGTTGTTTTTGGCACGAGTCCATTTGAACTTACAATAATAGGCGTAACTATGACAGATTTCAGTTTGTATACCTCTTTGAGCTCGATAGCCAATTCTTGATATTTTCTTAATTTTTCGGCATGGGATTTTCGAGTATTCTCATTATTGGGTACTGCAATGTGAACATCCAATTTTATTATTATTATTTTATTAAAGCTCTGACCGTGTGTTAAGAGCATTGCCCTGTTTATGAACAGACAATGTGAATCGTCTAATAATTTTTCTGTGGCAGTAATTGCTTCTTTTGTGTAGGGAGAATCTTACAAATTGGCTGAGAACTAAAACTCTTCAGATTAGGACGATTATAATAACAATAATGAATGCTTCTTGTCTTGTGTGATTATAGTCACAGATATTCTTGGGGTAGGGGAATATACATTGCTAGGCTCCGGTATTTTACGTTCTTTACTCAAAAATGTTTATTTGATCTATTCCATAGTCTATATTGAACCGTTTAATTCACACAATAAAGGACATTTTATTTAATGGCTGAAACGGGTCGCGGAATTGTGGTGGGGGGGGGGTTATTCAAAAAATCTCCTTTATTATCTTAACTTAAACGAGTTATTTGTACTTTCTTGTTTTCAGCCTTCAGTAACCCCCCCCCCCTTGTACACATAGGATTTTTGTTTAGAAACAGACAATATATGGTGAGACGAGATTGTTAGCAAGTCATACCAGCACGTGGGAAATCTGCTTATTTTCCCGCTGCGTGTTAGTATTTAATTTTTCGATCTTTTCTTGCACGCTTTCAGAATTAGCTATAGTCCAAGTACTGTTATCGGTAATGCACATACCGAGGTTCGTTTAGTACATGGTTTGGTACATGGACATACGATGTACATTGCTTCAGATGGGAACATGTTAGTTCGACACAGTCGATTCTCAATGCCTATGGCACAATGCATAGAGGCTAACTATCACCATCGAGGTTCGCACCCATCCATGGCAGTATCCTACTACCTCTCAGACGTATAAACAATTTTTCCTTATTGTTGGAATGATATTTGACCTTTTGGGCTGAAGCTCTGCTGTGTTTTCTTTATTAAACGGAATAATGGAAGTAATGTAATGGAGTAAAATTTTAGGATTTCAACGGAATTATTCGTTTTGACCTTCTCCGAAGGTGGAGAAAGTACGCATCTCCTGTAATTAAAAGTCGAGTAGCCTTAGAGTGTTAAAATTTAATATTTTGGGTTGTCGTAACATCCAGTTTTGGGCCTTTTCATTGAAATCTACAAAAGGAGAAGGGGGGGGGGCTAAGAAGAGACTGAATAAACAAAATTTTAAATTTGTCCGTACTTATTAGAGATGCAGAATCAGTTATCTATTAGAGGTTGAAATAAAAAGCTTTGTTATACCTGAAGTTAGGCTTTAATTAACACAATAGAACATTGTAAACAAAGATCAGATGTTAGTGAACATATGATTTAGTAATAACAAATCTAACAATACTATTTTTTGAGAATAATTTATATCATTCATCCCCTCCTAGGTAGTGTAATCTTGTAGGTAGGCAGGTCGTTGTCGGACCCGAGAGCTTCTGCGTAGTTCACCAGATGATGTAGGGGTTGGGCTCGGAGAAACTGCAGGCGAGGGTGTCTCCGGAGAAGATGGATCAGCTGATGTTTTGCCATTACATTCTAATTGAATTTGATGATATTCTACCGGATAATCAGACTGTGTGGTTTCCTGTTTTGAACAGTCCTCCTCCCTACAATGAAAGTCCTCTCCAGTTGGCGCTAAGTTTCTTGTGGATACCGTAGTCTCCCGGCCGTCAGGCAGCCTTATGTGAGCATACTCCGGGTTTACTTCCAGTAAGGTGACTTCATCGACATATGGTTCATATTTGGAATGTCTTACCGGTCTTCTCATCAACACCTGTCCTGGAGTAGTTAACCACGAGGGTGTTGAGGGACCGCAACTAGATTTTCGCTGATGTTTAAATAATCGTTCATGAGGCGTTTCATTTGTTGTTGTACACAGTAATGAACGAATGGCATGGAGGGCTTCATCGACAACCTCTTCCCAGTGCCGGTTGTCTAAACCTCGTGTTCTTAGGGCTAATTCTATAGTCTTCCAAACAATACCAACATACTTTTCTGCCTGGCCATTCCCTTGAGGATTATACGGAGTTGTTCTGCTTGTTGCTACCCCGGCTGATGTTAAATAGTTTTTAAGTTCCTGAGACATGAAAGAGGCACCTCTATCCGAATGTATATAAGATGGCACTCCAAATATAGAAAACAATTTCTTAAATTTCGCAATGACAGTTGAAGAAGTCATATCTGACGTAGGGATAGCAAATGGGAAACGTGAATACTCGTCGACAAGAATAAGTAAGTAGCGATTCCGTGTGTTCGTAGGCAGCGGACCTTTGAAATCGATATTTAGACGCTCGAACGGGTGTGTTGCTTTAATAAGAGTTCCTTCTCGTTTCATGAATTTTGGTTTTAGCTCTGCACATATTTTACAAGTAGAGGTCATTTTTTTTATTTCCTCCAAGGAATAGGGCAAATTTTTGGATTTCACCCAGTGATACATTCGGGTTACCCCAGGATGGCAGAGGGCATCATGGAGAGCCTTCAGTTTTGTTGTGGCGCAGTCAATCGCTGAACATATGCGTGATAATGCATCAGCGGCTCCATTTTGTTTCCCCGGTCTATAAATAATTTCGTAATCATAACATGATAATTCTAGTCTCCAGCGCATTATTTTCTCATTTTTTATTTTACCTTGTTGTTTGTTGTCAAACATAAAGGAAACTGACCTTTGGTCTGTAACTAGGCGGAAGTGTCTTCCTATCAAATAGTGCCTCCACTTTTTTACTGCCTCAATGATTGCATATGCTTCCTTCTCCACTGAATGATGTCGTTGTTCAGAATGAGTAAGTGTTCTTGAAAAGAATGCCACTGGTCGTCCATGCTGGGATAAGGTTGCTCCTATTGCTTGATCAGAGGCATCAGTCTCGACAGTAAATACCGCTTCCTCATCTACAGCAGAAACAAGTGCCTTTTCTATATCATTTTTGAGTTGTTCAAAAGTTTCTTTCGCCATGTCCTGTAAAGGAAACTTTTTACTCGTAAGGTCATTAATTTTCTGTGAAAATTTAGGTATGAAATTTGAAAAATGTGAAAACATGCCTATTGCCCTTCGAAGTGAATGAGCATCTGTTGGTAGAGGGAGCTCCCGTAGTGCTTTTAATCGTTCCGGATCTGGGCGTATCGTCCTATCGCTTATAATATAGCCTAACAACTTAATCGACCTCAATGAAAAAACACTCTTACCTTCATTAATTGTCAGTCCATACTTATCTACTGCTGCCATGAATTCCCGAAGGTTTTTGTCATGTTCTTCTTGATTCCGTCCACAGACAGTAATATCGTCTAAGTATGCATATACACCTGTAAACTTCTCAGTGGCAATAATGTAGTCGATCATTCTCTGAAAGCAAGCAACTCCATTGCGAACACCAAATGGTATGCGTTTGAATTGCCATAACTTACCACACGCTTCAAAAGCTGTGCTCTGCTTATCCTCTTCGCTGATAGGCACTTGGTGGTAGGCACTTCGCAAATCTATGGAGCTAAAAACTTCTTAATTTGCCACTTTATTGACAATATCCTGTATCCGCGGTAGTGGATAAGCATCAAGTTCAGTATAACGATTTATCGTTTGTGAGTAGTCTATCACCATTCGGCGTTTGTGATTTTCCGTTTGGGTAACTAATACTTGGGCTCGCCACGGAGAAAAACTTTCTTCGATAATGTCATCTTTTAGTAATTTCTCAATTTCAAGTTCAATGAATTTAGCATCTGACGCTGAATGTCTTCGAGACTTGTGGCTATAGGCGTATGGTTGGGAGATAAGTTTCGAAATAGCCTGACAGGTGGTACCTTAGCTAACGATAAACTGCAAATGGTTAGAGGTTCTTTTGAGCCACCGAATTGTATTTCTATTGACGAATGTCGTCCTAGAATGTCATGACCCAGTATGACATCTGAACATAGGTCTGGAAGGACGTTGAGTGTAACGTCGCAATATTCGTGTTCATTCAATTTCAAGTCTACCTTAACAATTCCTTTTATCGCAGAACTAAATGATGTTGACGCCATAGTGACAGTCATCCCTTTACCTGTCTTTATTGGTACCTTAAGTTTCCTTGCCACCCTTTCTGATATAAAACTTGCTGAACTGCCGGTGTCAACCAGTGCATGTACCTTAGAATCATTAAGAAGAACGGCAGTTGTGGCCTTGGATAAGCCAGACGGTAGAGCAATGTTAGCAGAGACAATAGTATTGCATTTACATGGCTTAGTAACTTTAGCTCGTCCAGAGCTCTTGCATACCTTAGAATAATGTCCAACCTTGGAACAGGCTCTGCAAGTAGCTTCTTTCGCTGGACAATTGCTTCTTTTGTGATAACTAAGTCCACAGAAGTAGCATTTCCGTTGTGCAGCTGCGACTATCTCCCCTGATGAGTCAGTGTCCTCATCAACTTCTTTACTATTATGTGAACAGGGAGCTGAAGACTTACACTTGTTAGGTCGATTGCAGCTTAAAGCATTGACAGCAGCAGAACCACGGTAATGCTGGGATTGCTCTAGTGCAGATTCCATAGACCGTGCCTGGCTGAATGCGTCATTTAAAGTGAGGTTATAACTTTCAAGGAGTCTTTGCCGGATAGTAGACTCAAACAATCCAGCTATGAAAGCATCCCTTATATATTCGTCACGATTTAGTTCAGCTGTGACAGCTTTGAAACCACACTCCTTGCTTAAGAGCTTAAGAGATTCTAGGTATCTGGTAATGGTCTCCCCTGCTTGCTGTTTTCTGTTTGCAAGCTTGTATCTGGAGAATACTTCATTAACAGGTTTTAGAAAAATGCTCTTTAAAACACTTATTGCATCATTAAAGGTTTTACATTCAATTATGTACTCATAAATCGCTGGGGATACATGATTAATTAGTATACGTAACCTGTCAGCATCACTTACTTGGTAGGTTAGTATGAAGTTCTGGAAAGTTCGATACCAATGATTCCACTCGATTGTAGCTGTTTGTGATTCAGGATCTATAGCTAATCTTTCTGGACGTAGTAATTTATCCATTATGTAATTGTGTTAATTAAATTGAAATAAAAAGCTTTGTTATACCTGAAGTTAGGCTTTAATTAACACAATAGAACATTGTAAACAAAGATCAGATGTTAGTGAACATATGATTTAGTAATAACAAATCTAACAATACTATTTTTTGAGAATAATTTATATCAGAGGTATCATTCATTATCACTTTCATGTGAACTAATTTTAAATGAAGAGGATGAAAACATGCTGTGTTTACTTAATTCATAATGGTTACAAAGAAGCAACGTGGTGTCTATTTAAGATTTTTACTACTTATTTTAATATACAATAAATACAATACTTCTTCTATTCGTAATATAAGTCTAAGTATTTTAATTATTAAATTTAAATCCACTTTATAATCTGGTATTGTTATCTACAGTGTATTACCTACATCTCATGAGGCTGAGTAATGCAATTCAGTTTTATCTTTAGCTTTTGCTGGTTCCCATTCTTAATTGCTAATTCGGCTATTTTCTTGCAAGTTAAAGGAAATAATAAGTAAAATCAGCATAAAACAGGAGGACTCAGTCACAAATTAATTTGAGGACCTGATTCCTACTACTATTGTAGGCAATTCTTACGGTATGCTATTTAATACAGATATATATATATATATATATATATATATATATATATATATATATATATATATTCATCCCTAGCCTCTGTGTCGTGTTCCTGCTGATCAAGCTATCTCTTGCTGATCCTTTCCTTATTCCTGCAAAATTATATTCTTTCGATTTATTAAGCTAATTCAGTCAGCCTTCCTGTACATTCAAGTCCATCATTAGTTAAGCGTTGCTCCTCATAGTTACTGTGTTTTCATTTTCAAGAATCTTATCTCTTCCTTCTGAAATCTGTTTTATAGATTAGCATCTTGGCTTTAACTCAGCCGTGTACAGTCGCAATTGGCAATTCGAGATTATAAAATGAAAATCTAATATATTTGATGACTAAATTAAGACACACCCAAAATCTCACATGAACAAATGCCAACATCTCATTCTGGAGCACATTTATCATCTCACATTCTCTATTGCTCATAGTTAAACATAAATTGGAATTTAAACTGCTCTGTTTTATTTATTGGCACTATGGCTTCATTTGAAACTCATTTGTGTAATGGGGGTTACCAAATGTTGGTAAAAAAAATCTTCGAAGTACTATGCTTAATGTTGGAGCTGTAGTAAAAGTTGTAGAATTCTAATTATAGATTTTGCCCGTGTAATGTGCTTCTACGCCATCCATAAAGAAAATATTTACCATTTCGTATGACACCTCTACTTTATATATCTGGTCTGATTTTTGCCATTGACGAACTTGACTCTTGTTTTGGATTAAAGTAATAAATATCGACTTCATTTTCGATATCATAAAATTGCTGCATTTGACCCTGAAGTTATTATGGAAGAAGAGTTTTTGAAACTCTCGTGTCATGAGTACAATCTCAATAGGAAGTAGATCTTCTTCATGAGAATCTGTAAATGCAAAAAAATATTCATATGAAGTATTTTGAATGACCAAAATTATTTTAAGCTGACTAAATAGATTCATAGTATGCAATGCCGGGCAAATAAATGGCAGGTGTTACTTTGAATTCCTCCTTCTTTTTCCACCCACTACTGTCGTGCTTTGCTTCTGCTGTAATCAGTTATTTATAGATTGTTTACATCCTGTCTTGTACGTTTTTATTTTATTTTAGCAGATTTCCTTCCAGCGGATATTTCAGTTGATGTTGAAAATGAGGTCCTATGATCCATTTGAAATAGTATATATATATATATATATATATATATATATATATATATATATATATTTATATTTGCCTGTTACTGATCTAGCGGTCGCAATTTTGGTTTAATCGTTACCAAACTCAACATTTAATCGATTTATGTAAAAAGAAAGACCAATTTCGTTAATAGCTAAAATCCGACCAGTTGGAGGGGGGGGGGTTAGAGGAGAGGTGTTTCATAAATTCTTAATATCTCCTTTATTATGCGTCTGATCGAGAAATTGTATAAACTCAATCTTATTGCAAATGTAATGTTCTATAAATTTTGGTATGTGTATTTTTTCACTATCTTGATTATTAATCAAGATGTATTGCACTTTATAGCTTTCGACCTTCCGTAACCCCCCCCCCCTCCCTCCTACTCATGTCATTTCAACATTGAGCTGTTATATTATGTAGCGCCTTATTTGAAGCATGAATACCAAATATTGTTCTCATTGAACTTTTACATTTTGAGATAAATGCAAATACGTGTCCACGCGTAAAAAATCTGCTTAGATAACGCAGCCCCTGCGTGACGGATTTTTTGTTTACGCCTTAAAGGTTTTACTAGTTATGCTCTGTATTTACAAGCCCTTCGGCCTTACCCGCTAACGGCTTGTAAATATTTTGAGAGAGGTGCTGGTTCATGTAAATTTTGTATGTGTGATTTGATACCGGAGGACCATGATTTATAAAACGGTTATTACCATTAATAGTGTATTGAATAATTACAAGATATCCGGCCCGAATCGGACCAAACTATATATGTATTTCTATGTTGAATAATTACAAGATATTGTGGGATGGGCTATTGCAGGGCATATATGTGTTAGTGAGTTAGTATATAAATTACTTCAAGGGATACTGTTGATATGGTGATACTGTCCTGGATGCTGCTATGGTGTTCTCCCTCTTCCTCCCTCCATCCTGTTCTCCCCCTGGATGCTCCTTTTTTACTCACTCATGTTGGAAGTTCCAAAGAATGGCTGTGAGAAAAAGGTAAAACTGCTGCTGCGCATGGGAGGCTCTACTCTCTCCTCTACTGTCTCAGCCTGTCTTCCTTATCTCTTGCACTTTGAACCCAAGGATGCCCTCTCAGGTAGTATTTACAAAGTAGGCTATAGAGGTCAGCACTCGTCAGGGGGGATCCTTGGTTGGTCTAGTTGACAACAGATGGGGCTGGTATAGTTTATTGCCGCTTCAATTTTAAATTGAACATGCTCTCTAACATTTTTAGAATCCATTTTTATTTATTATTTATTAAAATATAATATACCGTATCTACTATTGTCATTAGCGGTTGGTGGATCTATCTTTCCTGTACAAATGAGTTTCTATTAAGAATGCCTTTCGCCTTTTGACGTCTTCTTCGGGTATCATCCGATTCCATGTTTAGTAACGGAGATATTAATGATTATATTTTTTTAATTTCTTTGCCAAACCCACTTAGGGCATACCTATGCGAATTTTCTGATATTCCTCTAAAAAATAAGAATTCATTCACATAAATTTTAGACTTTTATTAACATCTTCCCACTGATATTTATTAAATAATTAATAGTGGTGACTGCAGCAAGGTAATAGCTCTGGAGTGCTGTCAGGTGGTATTAATTTAATTACATGAGAACCATTAGTGACGGGCCTAGGATCCTATAGAATTCCAAGACTTTTCCAAACTATTAGTTAGTCGTATGCTAAATTATTTAAAGCAACTCTAACGAAAGCCTTATTAAGGCAAGGATTTGAATTAATTCATAGGGGCTCCATTAGTTCTGCCACAAAATTTCTCTAGTAATTGATCTATGAAATATTTTCTCGATTAGTCTAGTAGTTCGCATTTTGATTATATCCTCTTAAAGTCGGTTGGCTTCATTCATCCTTCCAAAGCAGTCTAAATGTTTTTGATTTTAATAATGGTTTTCACTGTTGTGATATTTATTTTGTTCATTTTTTCTTATATAATGTGTCTTTACAATTATAGGACTAGATAAATTCACGTGAACAGCGATTTTTTTTTTTTTTTTAAGTACTGGAACAAAACATTTTTGTATTTGGAAACCTCCATAACCGTTTTTTTAGCAGATTTCCCTTAAGGGGAACGGAATTTTCGAAATTTTTCACGTAATTTTTAATTTTTCACGTAAAATTAATTTTTTACGTAAGTGAAGACTTACGTAAAAAATTAATTTTATTATTAACAAATACCAACAACGGGTATTAACCCTAAACACTGGGACGGGTAAATGTCAAAATATTGTGCAAAGTAAAGCCTTGCCAAGTAAATACCATCTCCATTTAGCATCAAATCAATTCCCGGGCGAAGCCGGGTATCTGAGCTAGTATATATATAAAATTGTAACCTCTGTCTGTACATTGATTTTTTTCGCGAAATTTCACTATAACTTTTCGTTTCACATGTCATAGACACCATAACTACATTTTGTTTCTTTCGTGTCTGTTTGTTTGTTTGTTTATTTGTTTGTTTGTTTGTTACCTTTTCACGCATAAACGGCTGAACCGAATTTTATGAAACTTGGTATGTGTATTACTACTAGCCCAACTTAGACTTTAGGCTATATTAATATTCTCTAAGACGAACAGGAGTGGGGGTTGTAAGGGTGGCCTGAAATTAAAAATAGCGATATTTCGTTTCCTATTGCTTTTTCAGCAAATATGCACATAACAAAAGTTGTTTAGTTTGTAATTTAGAGTAGCTTTTGTTATATGCACTTTTGCCGTATACGGAAGTATAAATGAGTTATACGCTAAAAACTATAGCGGGAGTCAACAATTTTATTTGGCACAAAAGACTCAACCGAACTAAACCAAACTCGCTTTGTGAATTAATACTAACGATTTCCTTATAATAAGCCATACTAACATTTCTAGGGACGGGCAGAAGTGGGGGTTATAAGGGAGGCCTGAAATTAAAAATAGCGATATTTCATTTCCTATGGCTTTTTCAGCAAATATGCACATAACAAAAGTTATTTATTTTGTTATTTAGAGTAACTTTTGTTATATGCACTTTTGCCGTATACGGAAGCATAAATGAGTTATACGCTATAAACTAAAGCGGGAGTCCACAATTTTATTTGGCACTAATGACTCAACCGAATTAAACCAAACTCGGTATGTGAATTAGTACTAACGCCTTCATTATAATAAGCTATACTAACATTTCTAAGGACGGGCAGGAGTGGGGGTTATAAGGAAGGCCTGAAATTAATAATAGTGATATTTCGTTTCCTATTGCATTTTCGGCAAATATGCACATAACAAAAGTTGTTTATTTTGTTATTTAGAGAAACTTTTTTTTTTATATACACTATCATCGTATACCGAAGTATAAAGGCGTTATACGCTAAAAATTATAGCGGGAGACAACAATTTTATTTGGCACAAAAGACTCGACCGTACTAAATAAAACACTCAGTATGTGTATTAGCACTAACGCCTTCCTTATAATAAGCCATACTAACATTTCTAGGGACGGGCAGGAGAGGGGGTTATAAGGGAGGCCTGAAATTAATAATAATGATTTCCTATTGGGGTTTCGGCAAATATGCACATAACAAAAGTTGTTTATTTTGTTATTTAGAGAAAATTGCTCAACACTTCTTTTCAATATGAACTACCAGGTACCTCACCTGAAAAAATTAATTCAAATGTATGTCAATATTTTCTCCTTAATAATTCAAATCTATGCATAATGCACAGGAGACGGGAAATATGACAATATGCAGGACAGTGAAGTCTTACATAAAAAAATAATTTTATTATTAACATATGCCAACAACGGGTATTAACCCTAAACACTGGAACGGGTAAATGTCAAAATATTGTGCAAAGTAAAGCCTTGCCAAAAATATACCATCACCATTCAGCCTCAAATGAATTCCCGAGCGAAGCCGGGTATCTGAGCTAGTATATGTATATATAGTGACGCTGTAGCGGTCGAAATTTTTGTTTGATCGTTACCAAACTCGATATTTAGTCGTTTTATGTAAAAAGAAAGATCAAGTTCGTTAACGGCTGAAATCGGACCAGTGGGAGGGGGGGGGTTAGAGGGGAGGATTTTCGAAAATTTGAAATATCTCCGTTACTTAACATTATATAGAACCAATCTTATTGCAAATTAAATGTACTATAAATATTGTCATATAAATTTATTCTCTATCTTGAATATTAACCGAGATATTTTCATTGTTCATTTTTCTGCCTTCAGCAAACCTCCACTTCTACTCATGTTACATAAACAATACTCTGTTATGTAATAAACCACATTATTCGAAGCTTAAATACCACAAATTTTTTCAAGTGACCTTTATTGACGAGATAAATGTAAATATGTTATGGTGACCCCCCCCCCTTCTTAAGTTCTTGGACTACTAAAATTTGATTGATTGGGATAAAAATTATTTCAATAATTGTTTTTCTGTCCTGTGAGAAGTTGGTACACTTGTTTGTGTACGTTTCAGATGCTTCCCGTCTGGAGGTTTCTTATTATCGTTTATATTTATTCACTTCATGTTGACGGTGATATTGTGTTACCAGTATGTTGATTTGTCTATTGTAACACCATGAGGGAAATCTGTTTAGTTTACGCAGCCCGTGCGTGGCGGCCTTTTAATTTGTATAAATATAGTTTGCTAATTCAGTCAGGAATTGGAGGGGAACAGTGATTGGGTGTCGATGGTTTGACATTGTGGAAACGGAATCCAATATGAAGGACATTCGAAGTGAAGGTGATGGCAAATAATTAATAATGTTTTATTGGCCCTCAATATGAACACATTTTTAGATCAATACCCGACCTCGGTCTGATCCTGACCTACAATTTAAAAATGTATTTGGTGACAATGGACTTTAGTGAGTGAGGTGTTTGCATTACAAAATATATATATATAAAAAAAAGAAAAGATAAATAAATAAAAAATCTACTTTCTCGACTCTGAATTAAAGGAATTATCCAAACAAGGAATAAAATTTCAATTTCGCTCCATCAAAAAACTTTGTTTTTATTTATTGTTTTAAAGTATTAATTTAGTAAAGGACTGTTCATGAAGGAGTCCTGGCTGATAGTGCGAGGTTTATGGACACCAATGTTTTATAACTTCAATATTTTCGTTATACCCCAAAGTATTAATTGTATTTACTGCAAAATACTTTTAAAGCTTTAAGGAATGAGAGTGCATAAATACTAGTAATTTTTTATGTTTTGATCTTGAACCAAAGTATGATACCTCATTCAGTTATTTGGACCCTTGTATTTTCCATTAACCTTATTATCGATGATGCATTTTTGAGAAAATGCAGTAAGGAAGATCTTGTCCATATAATTTCATCTCCAAATAGATTTTTGATGAAATCATTGTGCCTTGAGATTTGTCCAATCGTTCTTATTCTAATTATCCTTTTGAGCTTCCGCGTTTAATTTTATTTGAGCTCTGTAATCTTGACATTCTGTAATAACTTCATATTTTGTTGACCCTAATTTATTATAGTATTTGTTGTACAGGCTCCAAATTTCATTTCCATAACGCTTTACACCCCAAACGGATGACAGGACATATTTTAATTTTTAGTACAATAGCAGTACGCTAGTCTGATGATTTATGACGTCACATATTGTATATACCTTTATTTCATACATTAAAGATCCGATGAAAACTATGCATTATTTCCATCGAAGATGGTTATGTATCATTTTTTGATCCGATTCATACTTACGGAGAAGATACTTTCACTATCGTAATTATTAACGGAGATATTTGAGTTTTTTTAGTTTTCGGCCTTCAGTAAACTCCCACTCCTACTCATGCCATATTAACAATAGGCTGTTACATTATGAAGCTCTTTATTTGAAGCCTAAATACCTAATATTGTTCTCATTGAACTTTTTCGTTTCCAGATAAATGCAAATACGTGACGCACGAGGGAAATCTTCTTAGTTAACGCAGCCCCCACGTGACGGACTTTTACTGTGTAGCGCCTTGAAATTCCGAATCTGTTTTTTTCCTATCACGTTTAGTTTTCTTAGAAGAACCAGATTACATGGGTATTCAAGAGGGTTTCTGAAAATAAATCGTGAATTGAAAAAATAAAAGTCCGTCACGCAGGGGCTGCGTAAACTAAGCAGATTTCCCATGTGAAGTTTTACAATAGAGAGATCTGCATACTGGTAACACAATACCACCCTGATTAAATACAAACGGTAATGAGAAATCTTTCAGTTAATTAAAATAAATTCCCAACTGAAACGGCTTCTGAATTGTAAGAATAATTTATGTTTTAATAACACATTAGTAGTCCAAGAACTAAAAAAGAACAGAACGTATTTGCATAAATCTCACAAAGTAACGAAGATAAGGTAAGGTTAGAAGAAGCTTCAACCTGAGCCGAGTAGTGACGGATATGGCCGACCTAATCCGAACTATACCCGGCCACAGACTTCATAAAAATGCAAATATCTCGGTTAATATTCAAGATAGAGAATAAATGTATATAACAATATTTATAGTAAATTTAATTTGCAATAAGATTAATTCTATACAATATTTTGATCCGATGCATAATAACGGAGATATTTTGAATTTTCGAAAATCCCCCCTCTAAACCCCCCCCCTCCCTCTAGTCCGATTTCAGCCATTAACGAACTTGATCTGTCTTTTTACATAAAACGGTTAAATAACGAGTTTCGTAACGATCAAACAAAAATTGCGACCGCTAGAGCGTTAACAGACAAATATATATATATAATTTTGAACGGACCTCATTTTCGTCATCTCCTGGGTAGGATCGATGGACACTTGAAGGAATTTTTCGAAAATTGTGTCATGAATACGACCTCAATAGCTGACTTCCCTTGAGGGAAATCTGCTAAAATTTTTAGATTTTCTCGCATAGTTAGCACCTTGAAAGTTCATTTTTTGTTCCTAGCAGTAATCAGCTAACATTTTGCTGAACTTTCCTTGGTAAAGTTTTTCAAGGTGTAAAATATCTTGGTGGAATCTTTCTTTGTGTTTATCACTAATGGTGCCAAGGTTTGGCTGAAAAAGTACATGAGTGAGTCGAGGAAATTAAGTTTTACATATTGTAGCTCATTTTTTGGTACTATTTAATTATCGTAGATTAGCCACCAGATCGCGATAGTTTTCAGCCATGATATTTCCTAGAAAATGTTCAACTACATTTTCCAATGCGTTCCACGAGCTTTTTTTCTATTGAACCCAATTTCTCTTGAAATTCCTAATCCTTCAGCACTTCCCTAATTTGAGGCCCAATACAAATTCTTTTTTTGATCTTTGCCTGACTGATTTTAGAGAATTTTTGTTTCAAATAAGTAAAACAAGACCCATTTTTGTCCATAGCTTTTACAAAATTTTTAAAAAGTTTTAATTTAATAGAGAGGTGGCAACTGAACATTTTTTGAAAAAGGACATTTTTAAATCCAGGAACGAGTGCTTTACTTTCTGGCCAATCTTTTTTCGTGTAATGATTTTTTTTGCCTCTGCTATTCCACTCGCAGATGAAGCAACAATATTTTGTACGGTGAAGGTGTAAGCTTAGTAAAATTGCAATTGTTTTAAGTCGACGGAAATTTTCAAACTATATTTTTCTTTGATATTTGTTTTCTATAAAAGTAACTGCATATTCTTGTAATATTCTTTCATGTCAGTTCCATGAGCTAACAATAGCGAGAGGAGTTCATTTCCCTTATGTAAAAGAACAGCCTTTAAACTTACTTTGGAGTTATCATTGAATCCATGTGAAGATAATTCTTGGTCGAAGTTAACTATACGATCCTTCCCACAAAGTATCTTTGTATCATGCTCTCCTTAATTGTAAAATATATGAAAATGTGTTTCTTGTTCCTTTGTTGATTAGTACCTTTTCTGTTCTTAGGAGTCTACTGTTTCAAGTTCCTTTAGAAATTTTATGCTTCTACTTCATGTTTGATTAGACTATTTGTTGTCATATGAACATATTCTTTCTGTATAGTCATTATCTGATTTCATATTCAAAATGAATATGAAACATTTATTTATTTTTTAATGCCCCACATCGATGGTGATTGACAAACATAATAATTCTGAATACTAATTTAATACAATTTTATTCTAGTGGGCAAGTAATGTTTTAGTGAACCATTTCCCTTTCCACAGAGTATTATTTGTTGTGTATAGTAAATAATAATTTACTTATTATGACTGAAAGAAGTTAATGCAAGAATACCATTTCCCTCTAGGGGAATCGGCTATTAGTGGCGAATAAAAATATTTTTCCCTTAGATGGGTTTTACAGTTCTAAATATATCACTATTACAAAATACAATTATAGTAACATTAAAAAGGAGAAAACTATTTTAGCTTTTTAAAAATAAGTAAAAGTTACATTTTTTTGTTTGTTTAACTAACTTTTATTTATAAATCTAATGTTTCACTTACTTTTTTTTTCAGTGTAAACAACCTAGATTCCCTTGAAGTGTTCCAGTTCTGCACAAAACTTCAAGATTTATTTGTGAGGAAGAACAATATTTCTGACCTGAATCAAGTCTGCTACCTCCAAGGTCTTCCAGAACTTAAGTGCCTCTTACTGAAAGATAATCCATGTTCAGCCAATGAGGAAGAGTAAGATTTTCTGCTTTTCATTAATGCTAGTTACTTTCAAATTTTCAATTGACTTTTAAAGTTTATTGATTGGTTTTAATCATATTTTCCTTAGACTAATATATAGCAGATGAAAATAATACATGTCATTCAGTAAGATAGAGACAGTTGGGCTAGAAAAGGATTTTGCAAGTACTAAAATTACTATTAATTTATTAGATATTTATGTATTTCTGATAAAGCTCAATAGGATTTGATACTAGTTATATTATAGGAAATACAAAAACTCTGTCATATAAATGCTGCCTAAAATAATGCCTGAATGGCATGCTAATGACGATATCTTTAATTTGATTCCGTTTTTTTTTCTCACATTTTCTTGGTTTTATATGTGTGTTTATATATATATATATATTTACATTTAATTATATAGGTATTGTCAAATATGTTTTGACATCAAAGTAAATCCTCCACTCGTAGTAGAAAAATCAAATTCTTATTTACTCATAAATAGAAATGTTCGTCGAACCAGTTTTAGTGAACAATGAGGAGACGAACAAGAATTTCAGTTTTTATGTAGAATGACCGAGCATGATAAAAATTTATTATCACTATATTTAAATATGATTTCAGAAAAACCTTGGAGTTTATTTATATAGATATATCTATTTCTTGTCTACATTCTTACTGAAAACATGCCTGGTGTCTACAGTAAAGTTGTAATCTGCATACTCATACTGGATAATGCCTAAATTTAGCCAGTTTATGCAGGTTATAGACTATGGAGGGAGCTATGGGCTTTGTTACAAGTTTGGCCTCAACTCTTAATTATTTGGCAGTGTTGTAATTGTCTTCCTGGCGATGCCCTTATCATTGGATGGTTTGATGCAGATGTGCCTTTATGGTCTTATTCTCTTGGACATTCCTTTGGAAAATAGGGTTTCATGTTCTCAGGAAAAATCACCAGGTGTAACCTATAGTTGCACAATATTATACCTATACATATAAAGAAATATTTAAATGAAGTTCATTTTTGGTCATCTTGAAAACCTTGGCCTATAAGCTGATTCTTATAGGTGATTTTTCTTATAGAATCACCAATAAGCATATTAAAATAACATATCCCAATCTTGTTTGTTTGTCGATGTATAGTCTCATTGCTGCATGCAATAGAGCAATTTGCCCTATTTTATGATTATCTAGCTGTGCAATGAATCAATATTGATTTCCTATTATTAATTGGGTCACTATTCTGATGATATATTACATAATTCACTTTAATAAAGCTGTTTAGCTTTAAGGTTCACTTTTAATTGTTGTAATCTTTCTCTCTTCTGCTCAAAATTTTGAAAATTAACTTAAATTGTGTACGGTTTTAGTAAAATTGCAATTATTGCATTGTGTGGTAAAAGTGAGTTTTTGGAAGTATGATAATCCCTATAATTTGACTATTTTTTGCTTCCTTGTACAAAGTAAAGGAAGTATTGTAATTATGAAAATTTTTGATTTTCATATGTCAATGGAACTACCGTTTTGACTAGTTTTGGTGTAACGCCTGCATGTGGAGCCTCAGATTGTTGAAATTTCATATTTGGGATTGTTGTAACTTTCGGTTTGTAACTCCCTTTTGATCAAAATCAACAAAGGTGGGGGAGGGTTTGGTTCAAAGGGGACGAAAATTTAAAAAAAAATGGTGGTGACCTGCACATAACCCGCTCCAATTGCCTTAGCAGCAAAAAGTGAATGTTAATAAATAACTAGCTCAGATACCCGGCTTCGCCCGGGAATTCATTTGAGGCTGAATGGTGATGGTATTTTTTAGCAGGCTTTACATTGCACAATATTTTGACATTTACCCGTCCCAGTGTTTAGGATTGATACCCGTCGTTGCCGTGGATTTGCTAATAATAGAATTATTTGTTCGATAAGGCTTCACAGTCTTCGATATTTTTATATTTCCCGTCTCTTATACATGTAAATATAGTGAATTTTTATTACAGGCCTCCCTTATAACCCCCCTCCCGTTCAAACCTAAAAATTTTAATATAACTTATAATCATGGAAGAATTAATGCTAATTGACATACCGAGTTTTGTTAAGTTCGGTTCAGCCGTTAGTGCCCGCTAAAGTTTTAGCGTATAACGCATTTAAACTTCGGTATATGACAAAAGTGTATATAACAAAAGTTACTCTAAATAACAAAATAAACAACTTTTGTTATGTGCATATTTGCCGAAAAACCAATAGAAAACAAAATATCGCTATTTTTAATTTCAGGCTTTCCTTATAACCCCCACTCCTGTTTGTCTCAGAGAAAATTAATATAGCCTAAAGTCTAAGTTGGGTTAGTAGTAATATACATACCAAGTTTCATAAAATTCGGTTCAGCCGTTTATGCGTGAAAAGGTAACAAACAAACAAACAAACATACACGAAAGAAACAAAATGCAGATATGGTGTCTATGACATGTGAAACAAAAAGTTATCGTGAAATTTCGCGAAAAAAATCAATGTACAGACAGAGGTTACAATTTTATATATATATATATATATATATATATATATATATATATATATATATATAGATAATAATTCTCAAAGCACTATTATTAATTAGGATTCATGCAGATAGTTATTGAATACATTGAATAATATAAAATTACTTCGTTTGCTTATGTAATTTATTTTAATAGCTCATCAGGAGCATAATTGCATTTAAGACTCATTCGGTGATATACATCATTCATGTAGATAGAGGAAGACTAGCAGATAAAACTATAATGAAAAAAAAGAGAATAAATTGACAGTCAACGAAGTGATCATGACCTGTCAGAATCTCTTTTAGATTAGTTAATACACATGAAATGTGCAAATACTGGTTGTAGTGTGAAGCTACATATCATTTTCATTGTGTTTTCTTTTATTATAATGTAACCATAGATTGAAAGCTGTGGACTACAAGACAGCTTTTCTTAAATAAATAAAAATGATAGAATTTGACTGGGATGTCATTAATTGTGTTCTACCTTTTATTTCTATTTATTTGTTTGTACTGGTACTGCTATCTATTACATTCCTTGGTCATTCATGTGCACACGTGTGTGAGAATGTGTGTGCGCGTCTGTGCATGCCTGTTTGCTAATAATATTCTAACAGCTGCAGTTTCATGAAAAATAAAGATAAGGTTTCTTCAATATCCTTGAAGTCATTACAAATCAAATCCAGTACAAGAAAATTGGTCTTTTTGGACCCATATAGACCATAGGAAGAAAGCAATACATTGTCTGGACAGTAAACAACTCATACATCTTGATGTTCTTATCGGCCAGTTATATGAGTCTTGGGTCTACCAGGTTTCTCTTAATTTTTACTACATATTTCATTTCATTTGCCAAGATACCTATAACAATATTTAACACTTGGAAAGCAATAGCATATCAGTAATAACAAGAGTAACTATGAAATATTCCAAATAATTTATAACTTCAGAACAATGAATACTCTTGTATGCGTGAAAATAATGTTTAATATTTTGGTACTAATGAAAAAGTAAAATCCTTTTGTTTAATATAGTGTAGGATTTTGAAATTAAGAACCTTACTCTTTAAGTCACATTTGTACTTAGTTTGTTGTTATTTTGTTCACATTTGACTTATATTTAGGTACAGGCTTGCCGTGATACGTGCTCTCCCCCAATTAAAAAAGCTTGATGATGCGCCTGTAGAGACTTCGGAAATAGAAAAGGCACAGAGGCTTGGGAGGCCTCTCATACATCCAGACCAGCAACAGGTATTTTTGCATTATAACTGAGTCACTTTGTAGCATTTGTTTTGTATATAACAATAAATGTCCTCACTTTTAAGATCACTTGGAAGGTTTGTTTCCTTCATCTCACTAAATTGTTTTTGTTGCATATAGTTTTTCTCACTTTGCCTACACTGTGCACATGAATTTCACATATACTGTTCGTTGACCAGAATCCCAATATTGCTGTTTAACATTGTTATAATTACCATCTCTGAGAAATAATTGTATGATATTTAATGATTAGATTACCTCAAAGACCGTTGTATTTATTCTTCTTGCCAGCTTACAATGTTGTTTGTGATATGTTACTTGTGTGTGTGTGTTTTTTTTTGTTCTACCTGTCATAACGCCCTCCACTTAGTGCTGAGTCTTGGTGAGTAGTGTTAAAGAATTGTCTAAAGGAGTTGATGCCGTAAATATGCATTGAAATACCAATCAGTGTTATTAGGATTAGAATTATTAGGATCATTAATTTAAATATTTTCAACTTGACTTAACTAGAAAAAATCTTAATAAATATATAACACTATGGATAATCTAGTTAAAAGGTGGAAACGAGATGTGCAGAAAAACAACAACTTTCAGTGATGTCCAGTTTAATAAGGAACATAATTTTTGAGTCATTTGTAAAACCTGGAGTTGGTTTTGAACCAGGTACTCTTTTTAACCATCGCCATTCTTCATGAGTCTCAGTGAGGATCTGTCACTTATGCAGTTTAAGAGCCGCTTAGTTTATATGTAAGTGAGAGTGCTCATTCCCCTCACTCAGCCCTCCTTTTTTATCCAGACTTGGGACTGACTGTAAATGTAGTACTACCACCACTGGGCAACCCCATGGCTTGCAATATTATTGTCAATTGGCTGGGACCCAATTAAGTCTCCTTCTACGATAGACAGATCATTCATTGTGTAGATTATTCTAACACTCCCTCTAATAGAAAACACCTTACGCCACTCATATGGCTAAACCGAGCCCTGGATCAACTTTAAAGTTATACTATAATTATAGTATAGTTTTTATACTAAAGTTATTTTACTCAAGGAAAACTGCTATTATAGTTTTTCACTTGGCACAATAAGTGAACAGTGGTTCCTATTTTTCCCACAATATATTTCTTCTACCTTGCATTTGGCTTCACTTGGCTGGTAAGGGTTTCTTCAGTGGTTTTTATTTTATGTAACTCGTAACAGCTTTGAATGATTTGCATTAAGAACCAATAAGGACTGTTTTAGGCACCTGAAGAATCAAACTGAAATGTTGGCATGAACTTTGGCCCAAAAATGAAAAATCAAATTTTTTAAGTATGAATTTGTTAATTTGGGTTTATTTGGAAGCCATTCAAAATATATAGGGCATGATTGGGTGGATGTCAAATTTTTCCTTAATTTTCTTCTATCAAAGATTTTAATACAACTTACGGTTAAGAAGTTACAAATACTTGTTACCAGTCCTCCTTAACATGTTATTCTTTGTTGACTCTCTCTTGTTACTCACTTTCTTTACAAACATAAGCTCTGCAGATGATATAAAAATAGAAAAATGTGGACTAATAGAATAGAAATAGTGGCGACATCATTTTTAACAATAACTTTATACCGAATTTTGAAGATTTGGTTTAATTTATTTGATTTATTTAAGATTTGATTAATAATTTAAAAAAATCTGTAACATCATAGTTTAGTAAGAATATGATGAAACTTTCCTAAAAAGATGTATTTGTTCTTTAAAATTTTAATGTTATTATGACTGCAATATATTTCTTACTCTGTTAGTGCTATTTATGTACTCACTATGTGTTATAATCATTACTGTTTTCCATGCATGATCTGTAAATATTGTATATGTTTTTATAGGATTATGAATCAGATGATGATGAGGAATATTCTTACTCAAGTCAACAGAATAATCGAGAGGTGCGATTTTATTAAAATTATTTATTTCTTGGTTTTATTCTGTTCATTTTATATTTTCTTCATCTCCAATTAAAGTTATATTTTTATATTTTGTTAAGTGATTATTTTATCATTATTCTATTTAGGTATATAATCCCAGCATGTTGAAAGATATTTCTATTGCGCAATTTTCCTATTTACTTCTACTTAGCACTTCACATTGTGATTGGTTCTATTCACTTTGTATATACACTCTGTTAAAATATGTTTTACCTCTTGGTATTTTTATTTTTCACTGTCCATTTAGAGATTATATGTCTGTTTTTGTTGTGGTTCATGTATTTTGTTTTGTGCAAATGCTTATTACTCCAACTTCTTCGAAATTGATTATAAATAAGATGAAAGTTTTTATCAATTTTACTCTACTTTTACAATTTATAATTAGTGAGATTTTTCTATTGAGGAGAAGTAAAGAATGTATTATAAACAGATTACAATTATAAGATATTTTACCTCAACAAAGGGTTTTTCTCTATCAATATGATAGTGATAAGATTCTATCCTTAATGGTATTTGTCCAGGTTTATAATATAATGTGGTTTTATAATAAATTAAATAGTGTCATATTGAGCATATACCTAGTTATTTCCTTACCATCATTTGGATCATATAATTAATTGAATTTTATCTTCTTTTTTTTTTAAAAAATTTGAGTTAAATTATTAATTAAACTTTTTGTTTTCTTACTTAATTGATGGTTGAATATTGTGCACCAATGAATAAATTTAAAATCAGAGGAAAATACAGTTACCAGCCTAAAAAGTAATAAATATTCCATTCATAAGACATGATGCTCATATAGGTAACATCCAAATTTTTATTTGCCTGTTACATGATAAAGAAGTAACAACTTTTTTCCCTCCAATTTTATTTAATAATTAGAGCTTTTTAAAATAGTAATGAGAAGATTCATCTAAAGTACTGCTATAACTATATTTTGTGGCTCTTCAGATGGGGCAACATAATTGGTTAAGTTCCTTCTTGAGTGTCACCCTTGATTAATAGCAGGTCCGTTTAATAAACATAACCACAAGAAGGAGCCTGAAGACCCCAAAATATAGTTATAGCTGTAACTTATGCCACTGAAGAGAGTAAGTAACCTTCTCTTCTTTAGTAGTGACAATCCCCAGCATGGAAACCTAATAAATTAATAATAGTTAATTAAAAGTATCAATACACACTTTTATTTTAAAGAGTTCAAAACAGTAATTTAAACTGTTTGATAATTCCATACGTAAGTATAAATTATAGGAATGAATATGCATGTAGAATTGCTAGGAATTGAAGCAAGCATAAAATTACTAAATCTACTAACCCATGTTTATGAATTCAGAGGTGTGTAGTTGAATATCCAGCCCATTCTACCAAGCTTCTGTATTAACCACTGTCCATTATACTAAAAATGTGTTGACTAGGACACGTTTATTTCTTTATGCGAAACAATTCTAATGTTAATATTTATGAAAATGGATTTGGCCAGGAGAATATATGGGCTAAATTGAGTTTTAAAAATTCTCTGATGCCCAGGATTTTCTTAAAACACAGTTATTTAATTAAATCTATTTCTGACTCATATCATAAATATCTGTATTTATGATATGAGTCAGAAATATACTCTGGTATATTCGTTTTTCTTGTAAACCTGTTCACATACATTATTATATGGATTATGTTTAGTCCAATTATATGTAAATATAAATGTCGGATCGTAATAAAATTTGTGTACTCGTGTTTTAATTGAGAATTGAGTTACACAATAATTATTATGTTTCTACTCAAATGTTAATGTAAATTAATAAATTCATTTTCTGTTTCCTTTAGGTCACTCCTGAACGAAGTCCATCCCCCGAAATTCAGTATAGGCCAGTTGAAAGAAATAGTTACAGCCCTGAACCACCTACAAATGGACAGTAAGTAATTTACAAGCAGAATATAATATAGTGCTTAAAGAACCAGAGACTTCTCATACTATTTCATTCAGATTAAAATGTTTGATTGCTCTAAAGAAAATTTATTATTATAAATGGAAAAGCATTTGTTTTTTAAATATATTTTTTAAAATTTTTAACTGTTTATGAGAGAAAATGTAATGAATCTCCTGAGATTCAAACGCTAGACTAGAGTCACATTTTTCATTCCTATAAAGTAATTAAATATTGTAATTGCATACCATATGTGCATATGCCAGGTAGATGATGTCACTGCTGGCCTATTATAGTATCGTGGCACAGTGGAAGGTCGAAGTAATGCAGAACCTCCACCCACTGTTGTCCACAGTCCACTGGTTGGCAATTAAGGATGCCTGTTTCCCGTGTTGGTTATTGGTTTATTCTTTGGGCCACGATATCCGATGTTCGAATTACACTGTTCCTGTATTACCATTTGTGTTTTATTTAGAAATGAGAATATGTGGTGAAATGAGATCAGTACTGTGTTAAACCAGCACATGGGAAATCTTCTTATTTTATGCAGCCCCTGTGACGAACATTTTATTTTAAAACTTAAGGTTTGAAGAAGTATCGAGTGGGAAGCACAATTATGGTGGCTAGGGCACTAATAGACAAGTATGTATATATATATATATATAAACATATAAACAATCTTTAAAAGACATTTGTTAAATCGGGGGCTCAGGTTAGGCAAGTGAGTTAAAGCAATGGCCTTAATTTCACATGGTAAATCTAGAGTGGCAAGTTTGATTCCCGCCTGGGCAATATGAATTTATTTAGTGACAAAACCTTTAAATATAGTCATCGTCCCACCCTGGTTAGAAAAGGGTGGTAACCTGTAGATAACCCATCCCAATTAGCCACAGTAGCAAAAAAATGGATGTTAATAAACAACAATAATAAAAACATTTGTTAAATCATTTTATAGGGAAGGAACCAAATAAATACATTTTATAAAACTAGAACTGATGAGAGAGAAGGACAAGAAGTCACTGCTATTTGTCAGAGTGATTAAATTAAATCAGAGAAATGAGGGGGGGGGGGGAGTGTGATATCTAACTCTTTATAAAAATGCAAGGGATTTTTTTCTGTCATAGTAATAATGTATCAAGATGAATTCGCAAAGGGTCGAGAATAATGTCCTCATTATTCAGTATACTCATCTATTCATCAATAAAATGTTGTGAAATGTTTTAGTTTTGGTTGTTAAATCCAGTTTAGCCATCCACTAAAAATATAAAATAAACTTCACCAGAAATTTTCTCAAGTGAAATTTTGGGAGTTATTGTATTCACCTAAATTGACTAATTACTTTTAATATTTTAGGTACCAGAGAAGTAGGGAATTGAACAACTCATATGAGGTGAGTAATTGAAACATTTAGGAAAGGTATCTTGATATTTGACATTAAAATGAATGAATTATTCTAAAGAAAACATGATTAATTTTGTTTTCTCTGATTTTAGCAAGTAAATGATATCCAGAGCTACAATAGTGACAGTGGGAGTTCTAGGGTAATTTACAATGAGCCAGCACCCCAGGTGAACCAAAATCATCGACAACCTGCCCCAGTTTACAAGGTTTGTTTTATAAAGTTCTATAAATTTTAGAATCCATTATACCTCAAAATTATACAGTTAAGGTTTAGGTAATATTTTATTTAACAGCTCTTTTATATAGATAAGTTATACATTTGATTCAAGCTTATCGATTCCATATTTATTCTTACTTCAAGTACTTGTGGTTTAAATCAAATAATTGATTTGATATTATATATATTTGAAATTATCATGTATAAATGCAGTCTTAATATAATTACCTTTATGTTCCCTTTAGAAATGCATATCTACTTCTGCTGAAAGCATTGTTGATAGCTTTTTCATGAAGTTACACATTCACTTCAAATTTATTTAATTTTTATGGATGCAGTGCAATGTCAATGTTAGTGTTGTTAGTTATTTTATGACACTTATTGTTATTATTCTAAAACATGATGGTTTATATTACTACACATCATTATTTAAAATGGGAAATAAATTATTATACTTTTACTGAAAAATATACTATTTCATCTATTTATAGTATGAAGAGGAACCAACGGTTCAGCGGCAGCAGAACCACAGGCCACAAGGAATGCTTCCAAGAAGTAGGACAGTAAGTAAAGGATTTCTTTATGTTTTTTCTTTTATTGTTTTACCTTAACTAAAAATGTGTTATTATTTCTCTTTACCACAGCTTAGATTATTTGAACCACACTTTACCAGCCTTCTGGCTTCTTGAAATTATATTTTTTTTTTAAATTTTAATCATTTATTTTATTGTTAAGTTTGATTAAGAAGTAAGTACTTTACACTACATTCCATGATATGACAATCATCTGCTCAGTTTCTGCAAGTTCTCCAGGTCATCTTGACACCTGTTCCTGTGCCTACATCTTTTCCTACTTCCTAATAAAGCATCATGGCCAGTTACAGGGTTTCAATAGCCCCACTTTTCCGAACCTTTAATGCTCTTATTGTTTGCTTTGTGACATCACTGATATATGACCACTGGTCTAACACTGTTTTATATATCAGTAACTTGTTTTCCTTGGGAAGTTGTAGAGTTGGCGAGCTTAGTGCAGGGCTTAGAGACACCTGATTTCTCTGGTCATTCTAGCATTAATATTAACCTCTATTTTATTTATCTTCAACACCACTTTTCCTAGGTATTAAATGATATAGACATAGAAAATTATTGTTCTTCTCTCACTCCCGAAAAGGAAAAAAAAACAAACAACAGGAGCCCTTTTGTGCTCACGTACTTTGCTTATCTTTATTTTTGCTGAACCAAACTTTAAAAACATTTTCTACTGCTCCATTCAGTGCACTAATAACTCTGCTATTAATCAACGCATCTTTGTATATGGTGCTACCAGAATTAGTATTTATTTTTTGGATTGTTACCCCCTCCCTCAAATTTAGATTAACCATCACAAGAGATAATTGGGCTCCTACTGGTAACTAGTGGCACTCTCTCTGGGCTTTCGACTTTGTATGTTTTCAGTACACTTTTTAGCAGCCGATAAGCTATAATTAATCCTATTTTGATTGAGCTCTTGTTATTCATTATTTTTGTCTTATCCTTAATTATATTTGTAATTGTTCTTCATCTATATTTTAGGTCCAATTGGTTTTGGCAAGGACCCTTATAGTTCCGCCACTGTCCATTCATCCTGCCTAATCATAACTTTAACTCTTTTCAACAAGTAGACATAAATTCACATAATTTGGCATGCATTTGTACAATTTGATTCTTGATCATTATTAATTATTTGTTTTAAAAGTTTCTTTATTTTGTAATTGGAGCCAAAATTTAAAGGGCTTAGAAACTTATTGTCAATGGCTGTAATGGTTGTAATACATTATTGGAAAGCCCTTGCTTGGTGCCCATTAGTAGTATTTGGTGTTAAATCTTAAATTGTAAAATGGCTGAGACATGTACACTTTTTTTCCTGTTCCTCTCTACTATCTTTGTTCTTGTTGGAGATTTTTTTTTATTTATAAATTTTCAGTCAATACATCATACATATTGATCATATTAGCTAAAATATTTTAGTTCCTTAATATTTTTGATTTTTTGAGAACTTGAGATATAACCACTTTTCAATTATTTGCTAATTCCGTCACATTCTTGCATATATAATTTTCATAAATATCGAATTTTATCTTAATCTGGTTGAAAATTAAGTGTAACAAACTATTTTGTATCATTTCAGAAATTGGAAATATTTTTAATTTAATTACAATGATGTAATGTACTCTGAATATTATTCATGGTTTAGACTAATGCTGTAACTCTGCCCACTTCTCATCCTTACTCCCTAGTGAAGTATTCTAATAAATCTTATATGAAACATATTTTTTACTTGCTGAATTTGATAATAAAACATTATGATTAAGATGAGATATTGTAGAAAATTTTTCATATGGCCTATTTACTTTAATTTTTTAAGGGTACCTCAATATTTCAATAAAAATTAACTACCATTTCGGAATATTTGGATTTCTGCCCTCCATCTCGAGTGCATTTGCATTAAATACTTCCTTTAATAAGAGTTTTCTTTGTATTTTATATGTTGTATTATTTTTAATGATAGAGGCATTCGATTTTCTAAAACCAATGTTGTGTGATTCTTAAGTAGTTAAACAGTGGAAATCCAAAATATAAATACAAATTTTTTATTTAGAACCATCTACAAATCTTAATGGCTTTCAGATGTTCTACTAAAAGCGACAAGATTCCTTTGTTACTTTCAAGGGGAAGTTAACCTTCATTACCATTGTATCATCATCATTTGATTTCATGTTTGAATCAAATTAGTTTCCTTAGCACCTTTTTTGAAGTGGGTTCAGTATTTTAAAGTACAGAAGCTAAATGCACCCTATACATTTCCTAATTTTTTTCTAAAGAAGTATAATGACACATTTTCTGTATATTCTTCTTCTGTCATTCCTACTCGCTCTTTTAAATTTGGCTATCCCATTATATTCCACTATAATGATATTATTTTTACTTAGTTTATCTGCTATTTCTTTAGGCAGTATTCTGTCTCTGTTTTACTAAAATATTCTTAACTAAGGACCAATATCTACTTTGATTGTGTTGAATTTATCAAACAATTAGGCAAAACAATAATTTTTTAAAATAAAAATAATGAATGAAAAAATAATAAAAGCATGAGTTGGTTTCTAAGCCAATTTGCCATGTATAGGAATGGCATGATGATATCACCAGTGTGACATACCAGCATTTCATGAGCCAGCTGGGCTTGTAATCTGCTTCCCCCTTTCTAAGTTATGAAAATAACATTTGAAACATAACCTAGTAATGAGATGTTTAGTTGGAATACTTTTCAAAGTAGAAAGTGAAAATAGTAGTTTGTAGGATGGGGGGGGGGGTTCATGCAAGAGAAAAATGTTGTATCGAAAGAAAATAAATCTTAGTACATTAAATTTACTATGAGATAGGTTATGTTAGTTTTTGTTGTTTGTCTAATAAGTAACGGAGATACTTGGGATTGAAATGTATTATCGATAATAATTTATAATTCAATGAATTCAGTAGTTTGACTCTTATTTGTTGTCAGGAAGTTAGAATAATTCATCATAATTAATACTGTAAATTTATAATGCTAAAACTAATGCTATGCTACCACCTATGTACAATATTGGTACTCACTTCCATTTCAATAGGGTAGACTTCCAAATGAAAATAATGATAAGATTATGGTGTAAATAGTTTCTAGTGGAGCCCATTAAAATAAAATGCTGATCAAACTAGAAGGGTTTAATGGTTCAGTGGCCTTTTGGAAATAAATCATAACCTTAATTTTTACTGTGATGTGTATTTCAACTTGTCAACAACAGATAACTGCTGAACTAATCATAAATGAGTCAATATTACTGTCACTCCATACTTCAACGGTGTAACAAGATAACTTAAAAAAAGAGGGGACTATTTATTAATTTGTTTGAATTTTATTTCATGTGATAACTGGCCCTGAATTCTGGGTCCTATTAAGTAAACCAGAATCATATTCAGTATATGGAGATTTAGTTAATTTGAAATGAGGAGGGAAGCTAGGTGCTACACAATTAATAGGTGTTAGTGGCTAGCCATGCCTGCATACATCTACTAAATTGAACATGTATATAATGTATTTTACCTTAACTAGCTGCAATATTTCACATGAATCTTGGTGTGCCCTTACTTGAACTGAACACTAGTAGTTTTTGCAATGGCATTTCTTCTTTCCTGGTTCTCTTTCTTTATTTTATTACATAAAAATAGTTAGTTATGACATATAACTTTCTACTTGGCAAGGCCCTTACTCATTACAGTCAAGACTGGTGGTAATCAAGTTACAGTCTGTTTACATGAGCTACCTATAGTAAGCCAGTCTATGTGGACTACTGGAGGATGGCCTTCTAACAAATTCGGTCTCCAATGAAGACATTTCTTCAATGTCTAGCACCTCTTCATGACGCCTTTATTGTTGATTAGTCTCATCTGGTCTGGTTATTTGGTAGGTTTTTAATGAAGAAGTTTGTTCTTTCATCAAGAAAAGAGTCATTGTTAAATACAAAGCATACTAAACTGGACTGGATATGGAATCTAGCAAAACATTCATGTTTGAATGCTGAATTAGCTTCTAATAATGCGGTGCTTCAGTATTCTCATATTATTTTTTATTTTTTTCCAAATGAAGACTTAATGGCACCATCATTACTGAAATTTACAACTTTTTAAAACAGGTTATTCCATACACTCAGAAGGGATTTATGCAGAAGAGCTCATCAGCAATGCTTCCAAACCAAAACAGATTGTATAGGGTATGTTTATAGAGCTCAAATATCAACTTTGCTGATTAAAACCATTTTTCTTCTAACTGAATTTTTCATTGCGCTGTAATTCTATTTTTAAAACTGCATCTTGAAAGACGAATCTTCTCTTTAATATATTTATTAACAGTACAATGCGCATGCTGCAAAAATAATCAAGTAACCATATTGTCTGAGTTGTTAGTCTGAAATTTCATAATTGAAAAATTAATTTTCTTAACTTTATCTCTGCAGCCTATTTAATTTATTTTATTAATGTTGTGTTATTTTCATATGCAAATTTAATCATTGAATAAAATGGAAAAGAAATAACATAATAAACCCTCGACAAAGGACAAATCATTGTAATTATTTATTTTTTGAGTGTCTATTGAACATTTTTTTAAGACCTGCATTTTCATTAGCTTTGCATTTAGTATATAGTTAGTACTTTTTAAGAAAGTATTTTATTTTATTGTTTACTCAAATTATAGTTACTCTTTAGTATGCTTAATCAATTAGTTCAGCATGAAATAGAATTTTGGGAGAATAGAATATACAGTAGACATATTTCAAGAGAATTTGTACTAAATTTTTAGCTATGATCAACACCAAAAGGCAAAATCTGCAATGTAAAAGTAACTATTGTACATAAATAATAAAACAGTGTTGAAAGTCTATTATCTTGGAACACTGTAAAGGTCTAAATAACATACTCTTGAGATAGACTTCTTTATTCTTACTTTTTGGAAGTATTGTGTATGATTTTTGTGAAATGGATATTACAATATTTGCACTTTTTTGTCTAATGTCTTAGAACATTCTTTTTAAGAAGTTCAGTATTTAACTTAACTCCTTTTAGCTTATATAATTTAAGAAGCCAGGCTATCTATATGTCGGCTTTGAAGGTTTATTATTTATTAAATTAGTATTTATAGTTTACCTTAAAGGGGGGGGGGTGTATGGAATAACAAACTCGTTATCATATGTATTTGATAGTTTTGAGCATTGTTAATTCTAACTTTTGTATCTCTTTTCCAATTTTAAAATTCCAATACTGATATTGATAGAGTTGATGAGAGCTGTTCGTATTGGTCTGGGTGATGTATATAAAAAAATTCCCTATTTCCCCTACATTTAATGCCCCAAATGGGTGGTTACTTTTGTTATAAAGGTATCAATCAAAGTGTGACAGACAAAGAGTCTGTGCTGAAGGCAATGGAAATGGAAAGTACTTGGCAGAATCCCTGTAAATTTAGTTATTTGAACATATTAATTCATCAAATTTGTTTTTGTACTAAAATTCACCTCTTCTTTAGGTACTAATGCTTTGTCAAAAATGCTATTGAGAAGAAAGTCTGTCACTCATTTGCAGATTAAACTAAGCATATTTCCCACATGTTGAATGATGCACTGATGAAGTTATCTCACATTCTTTTGTTTGATACTCTTATAATAGGAAGCCTATGTAAACAGGACATGAAGTTTAAACTGCTCATGAAAAGTTAATCGTAGAAAGTTAATTTTAGTGAAAATTGTATGAGTAGTTGAGGGGTGTTAATTGAAAAATGAAAAAAAAATACAAATAACTTAGATAATATTTGAGTTAGAGAAAAATGTGCAAAACAACATTTGTAGTAAATTGATTTATTAATGATTTAGTTTGTATTTATATTAGCAGATTTCCCTTAAGGGAAATCAGCTATTGAGGTTGTACTCATGACACGAGTTTCAAAAAATTTCTTCAAATGTCCATCGATCCTACCCAGGAGATGACAAAAATGAGGTCCGCTCAAAATTATATATATATATATATATATATATATATATATATATATATATATATATATATATTTGTCTGTTAACGCTCTAGCGGTCTCAATTTTTGTTTGATCTTTACCAATCTCGGAATTTAATCATTTTATGTAAAAAGGAAGATCAAGTTCGTTAATGGCTGAAATCGGACCAGTGGGAGGGGGTTTAGAGGGGGATTTTTGAAAATTCGAAATATCTCCGTTATTATGCGTCGATCGAAAAATTGTATAGAATCAATCTTCTTGCAAATTAAATTTACTATAGATAGTGTTCTATACATTTATTCTGTATCTTGAATATTAACCGAGATATTTGCATTTGTATTCTGTGTGAGGTCGGCAGGAGTCGGCTATGTTCGGTTCTTTTCGCCGAGAGCTCTGGCGCCCGTTTCCGTAACTATTTGTTCCTCGTGAATATGTTTAGAGATCCCTTACTACTACAGTTGTTATTGGCCAGATTTCTCCACTGTAAAACTTCACGTGGGAAATCTGCTTAGTTTACGCAGCCCCTGCATGACGGACTTTTGTTTTTTGATCAGGTGTATTATATGTGTTGTCTCAGTCCTTTTTAAACTCCTTTCCTCCTAGTTATTTATCGGTGATTAAAGAATATAACCTTTAGTTTACATGAAACAGTTAAGTATTCAGTATTAAAATAAAAATTATAAAAATAAAAGGTTTCTAGATCCTAGATGGTTTACTGATGGCATCACAATTTATCCATGTATCTCACACAATGAAAATCTGATGAAAACCATTTGCTTGTAATGAGGTGTATCATGATATATTGGCTTATTGTTTGTGTGATATGGGGTGGGTAGTAGCCTAATTTGGGTTAGTAGTAGTGTATATACATATACATACATATGTACCTACCTACACACTCACACGCACTAAGACAAGGGCAAGCAAATTTGTAGGAACCTAATTTTTATCATATCCTAGATAAGATCGATAGATATTTCAGAATTATGACATGTGTATTATGTTATTAGCTGATTTTCCCTAAAGGAAATCTGCTGAAATGACTTAGAAGAGTGCAAAAGCAACAATAATGGTGGTTTACTTACAATAAGCAATATAGGAAGTTGTAGCTTGAGTCATGTGACTACATGTATATACCTTCTAAATTCTCTTCCATGTATATATGGGAATTAAGTTCTCCGCTTTAATCTACCTACTATTAAATAGAATATCAAATATTTGTTAAAATATAATTGTAGTTACTCTTATCAAACTTTCAGCAGACCAGTTTCAATTAAAATTAAGCTAGAAGTTTTATCTCCATAGGAGTTTAAAATTAATGGCTATTTAAACTAAAAGTCTAATCATATATACCGTAAATTGTCAATTTTATATATTATAGAAAATATGACGAAACGAACCTCTGACCTTAGTTGAAGATACAAATTTAGTTGAAAGTTACAAAAATTATTACTCTAGGCAGTTAGTGCACAATAATAAGATATGGGTATTCTAGCTGAGCTTATTTAGTTGTAGTAGAGATGCTTTTATTGAATATATGTTATAAAATAGTTAAAACATATTTTTCATTGGATTTATCAATTTCATGTATATATTATCTTTCTTGAATTCACATAAATATAATAATATTAGTAACCATTATGTAGTTAGTAATACATTTCAGCAGCATTTATTATACTTAGGTTAGATAGACATACTTCATGTAATTTTACTTTGTCATGAATTAAGTACATTTATTAATATTAAATGTAAAATACATATTAAAATATGTCAAATATATATATTTTTTTATACTTTAGCAAAACTTGTAGAAAATATTATCTATAATACAATTGATCCTTATTACATTCTTCTTCCTCTTGCACACTTTAAAAAACGCTTTGTAATTTAAGGCTCACACATCCTAAAGAATACAATTTCTGACATTATATTGTCATAAAACTAATTTCTAACATGTAAATATGCAACATGCATTTTTAATTTAACTGACATGCTTCAACATTAATTATAAATATACATGATATATAAATTAATAGAAACTTTCCTCCACCTTTAAATAAAAATGTTTCATCATAAATTAATAATGACTGTGTATTCCATCCTAAATTCAATAAAATAAATTACAATAAAGTTTTTTTAGTTCATTTTTAGTTTTGGAATTATTATTTATAGATTAATACTTCCTTTTCCTTTTCGTGTGGATTAAGGTGTGGGCACATCTACCACTACCATCAGCAAGCTGAAGGAACAAATAGGCGTAGGTTCGATCCCCGGCAAGGAACAAAATTAGTTTACGTGTCGCTCACCAAAGCTCGTTAGTTTCACAGTCCTTATGGATCTAACGATTATATACGTCTTACAGACCCTCTGGGTACAATGAGGCTCGTCATTCTACTGGAGACAACTCATTCCTGGTCTTCCTTGGATAACGGAGGTTGAATGTCGAGCGTTAGTATGTTGAAATTTCATTTTAGGACGGATATAATATCTATTTGTGCATCTTCTCTTTTGATCAAAATCGGCTAGGGAGTGGGAGCTGTAGAGGAAGGGGGCAAAACGAAAGAAGATTTCTATAGATATTTTTTGTTTATCATATAAAGACCTATAAATTATGTTTTTTGATTTGATGCTTTGGAACAGAAATATCATATTACTTTCAAGTAAAATATTTTTAAATGAAGTACAGCAAATCATTTTGTTTATTTATTCCAGTAGGAGTACAATGAGGGCATGTAGTGTCTACATTAGATTTTTATAAATGTGAAGTACAAAATAGGTGGAGGTGAGTGATGAAAAAGCTCAATGTTATCAGTAGTCAGTAGCAGAAGATCATATTTTCTATATAAAATATATTTGTTTGAAAAATGTATTCTAGAAGACAATTTATTATTTATATTTTTAATGTAACTGTATTATTTAAGAAGTAATTATTTTCTGTTAAACTAATATCATCTACTCTGATATTGCTTCTCTAGGTTTTTGACTTCTAAATAAACCCCCATTCCTATACAATAGCATGTTCCTAGACCTCATGCACCTTGGAAAATGTTTCCATCTGTGTATGTTGTGTGTGTATATATATATATATATATATATATATATATATATACCTCCAGTCTAGTCCACTAACATGGTATTAGTGTGAATGTATGCAAAAAGGAGGATGCCCACGAGAACCCTTGTAAAAAAGGTCATCTTATGGCTCTATTAAATAGATTGACTTTTTTGGTGATAGAAAAGATTTCTTTTCATATCTCTCTTCTTGCCACTTCAAAGCCTTTTCCAAACTCCTTTGTGTACTATCATTACATTGTATATGTATGAATTTTTAATATGCTTTCTTTTGAAATAAAATTTTATAACTTCCAGAATTTTGTTTTGTCATCTTTAAGATGATAGCTGTTATCAAGATTATGTTAATGTTTTTCTTGATTGGTGATAATTATTTTACAGTTAATGTCTTGACTGATATAAATTTGATAATTAACTAAAAGGGAAGGATTTTATTGGTTAGAAGCATTCTATAGTTTTGATAAATTATAATTGTTTTACAATTCCTTTAATGTATGTTTCATTTCTAAAATTAAGAGGTGTTTGCGAGATTTATTTTTAATAGCCTGGAAATCTCATTTTAATTTTTCATACAGACATTTTTGAAGTAATCTTAATTGTGGTGACTAGTGTAATTGGCGTTGTAAGGCAGTATGTTTTTTGTAAATCCTTCAATTTTCTGGGCGAGCTTGATACCTCTACATCATCTCAAGACTATAAAAAAAATTATATAACCTTTGATTGAGAAATATCTTCTACTACAAAACATTATAATTGTATTTTATAGACTGATGGAGAGCTTGGCCACTTCAGTTGTCCCACCTGCATTTCAATTCCACAGCAAACTCACAGGAGGCCAAATGAAAGGGTAAGCATTTCTCTGACTGAGTGCTTTTTCCTGCCTGGTAAAAGATTTTTCGAATGGTTTAGCATGGATCCAATTTTATAGATTCTACAGTTGTATATCTCTTCTAGCTTTTAGATTCATACAATATGGATGGAGCTTGCCTTTTGGTGAAGATTACAAATGTCTTTGCATATAATTTTGTGAAATCTATATTATTGTAGCTTTTATTGTTCTTTAGAATTTACAATTATACCATGCATTTAAATATCTATGCTAGAAATTTTGTAAAACGTCTCTCTCAAAAGTATATATTTTACTAAATGTCTGAAGAAGTATCATTCCCTATTGGATTATTACGTTTTTATGATCCTTAATTCTCTTTATGCAAGAGCTTTGTATAACAAAATTTAGGAAAGAGAAATTCAGTATTTACTTACTATCTACTTTAATTTTTGTATAGAGTATTCGGCTGATTTTATATTTTCTCACTCTTAGGGCTCAGGGTAGCCATGTGAGTTAAGGTGTTGATCGTAATCTCACTTGGCCTAGAGTGGTGGGTTTGCTTTCCACCTGGACAATAGGAATTTATTTAGTGACAAACTCATTAAATAAAATCCTTAGTTCCACCCTGGCTAGAAAAGAGTGGTTACACAGGTGTACAGAAATATTCCGTTACAATTAGTTGTAGTAGAATGAAGTGGATGTTAAAAAATAAAATTTAACAATATTTTTCTGGTGAATGTATTTTGTAATACTTTATGAAATATGTTTGATACATATTCTATTCAGTTTATCTCAGATAAAAATAAAAATAAGGTACCAGATTTTTTTTATTAATTTATTTTATAAAACTTGCATCATTTTAATAAAGGCAAAAAAAAAGATGTTCATTATGTTCATGTTTGCTTGTGCATTAAAAAGATGTTGGTTCCTCATTTTAAAGTATAATGAAATTCTATAAATGTGACTGGTTTCTAAAGTAGATAAAAGTTTTTACTGTATAAGCTCAGAATTTTGTGTAATGGACAAAGAAACTGTTTTCTTTTTATTGATAAATTGTAATCACATATTTTCCATTAGCGAGTGACAAAAGAAATTCCTTCGATGATTTAGAATCCCTTCGTCATCCATGTTGACATTACTTTGTGCATTTGATGTGCACTGCGCCTCCTACAGATGATTTTGTAATTTATCTCATCACCTACTTGTCTAATCAACCCATGCATTACATTCCAGAGAATTTTAACAATGTTTAATACTTACCATTGTTTAGACTTAGCTTGTAAGTTGTTGAATAAATTTAAGTTTTGTTTCATCAAAAGCATTTGGAGGGCAAATTTAGGTTTATAACATGTAAACACTATATCGTTAAAATTCAACACTACCTCAGACAAGTATAATTAATACTGATGTTATGCGGTAATTCATTTAGTTTTAGATATATAAATGATTTTTTTATGAATCTTTAATTTATAACTTCTGAAGGTTTAAAAAAGTAGTAGTAGTTCCTTGATTAAAATATTTTCCACTTCTGAACTACCTGTGTATGTGTGCATGCAGTGTGTGTGTGTGCGTGCGTGCGTGTGAATTAATTTGTGCTCTGGAAGACTTGGATAAAGCAGCACAAGACTTAGCTAGGGCATAGAATAGGTATGGAAATGAGTAAGTACACGAGAACCCTAGGCGGTCTGGGGATTATTAGGGAATTCATGTTTCCTAGTGGTAGCACATTAAAATATCTCTGAGAGATACTTATGAGGAGTTATAGTGTGGAAGCAGATATAAGCCAGAATGGTCTTAGGAATCTAGTGCATCTCTTCACTGTAAGAGTCACTGGGAAAGTGAAAGAACAATATATCTAAAATAGCCATGGGATGAACAGCTAACTATAGCAGTGAAATACGGGCGCTCGCCAGGAAGCCTGAAAGCCCTGAGCAAGATTGGAGCAGTAACAGAGGTCAAAAGTATCAATGCACTAAGTGACTAGCAGTCTGATATCATCTCTGCTATTTACAAAGACAGATTATGCCAGTTAGGACATGTCAGTGAGATGGAACCGAACAGATTTTCCAGAAAAATGTTGTATGGTACACCGGGCAGGGTGAGAAAGAGAGCCCATGCTGAAGTTCCCGGATGACCTAAGGAAGGATTTGTAGAGGCTAGAAGTCAGCAAGCGAGTGTGCCTTAGAGTGCTCATGTATCGTGCATGTGAGAGAGTGTGTTCATGCATGTATTTATATGCATGTGTGACTCTGTTTTAAGATTTCAGGAATTAATAATCTTTATACTTGAATTCAATTAAATAATAGTCATAAATAACAAAAGTTAGTACCTACTTACTTCGACAAGAAAGGTTCAAAATATGACTGTTTGCTATTTCATTTGCTTAATATCTATACATGGAGATGCTTTGAGTTTTTGTTCTTGACCTCCTGCATCTTCATATATTGACTTTGAGGTATACAATAGCTCTTTTCTAGCTATTCAAAAAAAATTAAAACTCCATTGTTACATAAATTCAGTTATCAGTTATACATTCTTGTTAAATTAAGATTTCATCATTTAAGCTATATCTTATGGGTATTACATGGTAAAAATGTAACAGAACAAATCTTTAAAATTTTTAGCTAACTCTGTGGGAATATTGTAATTTTGGATTACAATAATCATTAATAAAGGTTTATATCACTGCCATGAAAATCTCGCATGAAGGCTTTAGTACCTTCATTAGTAGTTATTGTCTGCTTTTGTTTATTTTTTAATATTTAAGTTAGGATTATATTATTATCTTTATGTTCTATAACAATAAAAATAAGAATCTTCTGTTTACAGAGAACCAATGTGTTAAATGCAGTGCTCTGCTTAATTAAGGAACTTGACTACCCAAACCTTGAAGTCGTCCAAATGGCAGTCAAGTGCAGAATGGAAGAACTTTGTGATGACCTCTAACCTTACCTCTTCAAAAATCTTAAAAATACAAAGTAATTAAGTGATTTGAATTAAATTTGTAAATATATTTATTAAGGACATCCAAGAACTTTAATTTAGTACTGAGACCATTAGACTTCATTATTAATAATTATATATTTTAATGAGACTAGGAGGGGAGATTTCATTGGTGATACAAATTAAATTAATAAGCACATCTTTTTTATTCACAGAATGTTAGTGGGGAGGGGGGGGGGAACCATCCTTATATAGGAAGAGACTCTCAAAATGGTTTCTGCTAGTTGATTCTCCCAATGTGAAAATGATTTTTTCTAAAAGTCTGTGTTGAATAATGCTGTGCTTTTAATATAATTATACATTTTGTTTAGATTGTGTAGTATACTTAGTATCTTGCCGTTTATTGAATTTATGGTTTGGGTTTCTGTTATCTTCTTTAAATATTAATATCTCTACCCAAATTGATTGTTAAATGTTTTGTTCCTATGAACTATAAAGCTATCATATGTATACATTTTGTTGTTTCGTAGACTCCCTCGCTGTGCTGAATGTTCTTCTACTCCAAACCGACTTTCATCTCCAGTGAGAAGACTGCTGGAGCAGAAAGCTGGTTTGGAGAAGAAGCATATACATTTTTAAGTATTAGTTCAATGTTCAATTGATCCCTAATTGTATGTAAACAAATGTACTTTTGTTTAATTTTATGAAGTTATTGAAAATTGAGATTCTTTATTATTGTCATATTTTTCCTAATAATATTAACAGCCCAAAGGCATATGATAAAGACATATACTTACTAACATGAAATCTCAAATTACAGAATGCTCTGACAGTATTCTTTGGGACAAAGGTGCAATAACACAATTAATGTAAAAATTAGATTATTTTCATTTTGGGCTGTTGGTGTTATGCCTTGTGATATTATTATGTCAATTCAACCATATGAGATAAATCTATTGTTTTGTGTTTCATTAAAGTTAAAATAAACTAGAATTAGAAAATATTTTTTTTTTGTGCAAACTTTTAAGAATTTTGTATCAAGATCTGTTATTTTAGTTTTATTTCCATAAAAAATGAAATCGTCACATGTTATTGAAAATGTTAATTTAGAACATGATCTTCCCTGGAAGGAAAGTAGTATTAAGACATTTTTTAATTCTTGAAGAATTATTCATTAACCGTGCATTGTTAGTCATATTTTTTTAATTAAAATTTTTGTTACTCAAGAGGAAATAAGATCATAGTTTCTTTTCAAAATATTAAAACATAAACAAATGGCATACGGATTTTAATATGAAGAATTTATAAACTGTTAGGTGGAATTTAATTAGACAACCTGTATTAACAAGTTTCCCAGTACTATATTCTTCAGTGACAAAGGATATATTCATTAAAATATGTTAATTTGAACAAATAATACAAAATAAATATAAACACAGTAGTGTATTAACTGTTTTTGTTTAGGGAATTCATAGCCTACAATGAAACAAATAAGTTTTTCCCTTTAAATTGAGAGAGTGTATCAAATTAATTTCTTCATTTAAAACACTAAAGGCATTTATTTATTCCAATGCAGGGCTTTAACATATGATATGTAGAAATTGTATTTGAATTTGCTACCTCCTTTTATTCTTGCCTGTAAAGAATCCACTCAAAATATAAAATGAATTGTTTCATTTATCTGGATTTTAGCAGATTATTTTTGTATTCTGATGGGTTCAGAATCAAAATAATGAAAAACAAGTAAATAATAAAAACGGAGCTTCTCATATATGGAAATTCACAAAATATTTATGCTATCACTGGATAAGACATTTTCAATTCATTTGAATTAATTTTTGTATTAATAGAAGCTACCATTTATAATTAACTGCCAGATGGTGAAAGCACGGTGCCAGTTTTTTGGATAAACTAAAACTAACCTTTCCTAAACATTTAAATCCACATAAGCACAACAAAACTCTTTCAGAGGACTGGCTCCATTATCAGTGTCTATCCTTAATTGTGTAAATAGTATGGACATTTTCCTGATTCATGTAATGCCAATGCTTAAATTAGGATTTCAGGTTTTTGAATAACACCTTTGTAATATATTTAATAGGACCACAAAGTGCGTGCTATCAGAACACTTGCTCTATTATCATGGTCTTATGATGTATGAGAATAAATAATGCCAAGTTGTTTGAAACCATGCTGCTCATTTGATTCTTGTTTATTTCATCTAAAAGTTTATTGTTTATTCATATCAAAGTCTGCTCATTTGTTATAAATTAATAAAACATCTTTACTAAATATTGGATATTATTTAAAATTGAAGTGTTTTTATTTAATATTTTGTTGCATGAATTTGGTGCTGATGTCTTAAGTTGGTGCTTGATGGTGGCTAGGTTATCCACAAGGTTTTCATTTAGCCCTGCATTCAAGAGAGACTTAACTCTCCGTCCAGAATTAATTTTAGTTAGTTTTATTTGAAAGTAATCAAACTAAAAGATATTATATTTGAGTTACTTCTAATATTATAGTTCATCCTATAATATTATTAAGTATTTTGTGAATGTTTTGATTTGATGTTGTTAAACATAACATTGTGATATATAAAGTTTGAGAAATTTTACTTAATCTAAATACATTTCCTGGGCATGTAAGATTTGTGAAACATTATGTTTAATTATTGAGTTACTTATACTGTGTTTTGTTACTTGGCTGTTAATTAATTAAATTAATATAATAACAATTTAATGAATTGATTTGATAACAAATACTATAGAATTTTATTTTGCTCATTGATCATTAAAGTATTCCAGTTTTAAATGTGTGTATTTAATTTTTCCTAACAGCCTTAACTTTTAAATATTTTTGCATGTATTAAATTATATAATTATAGAAAAAGCTCACTCCAAAACATTTCACAGTTTGTCATATGAAAATAAGAATTAATTGAATGAATAAATAAAATAATAGAGCATTATTTGTACATTCTAACTACACTTTTCCCCCTCTTTTTTTCTTTATGCCTACATTATTTTAAAATAAAACTGACTATCGAAAAAATTTGTTTCTAGAGGAAGAAAGTTGACTGAATTACATATTTGATGAAATTTCTGTTATTTATTTTGTTAAATATTACTCCCTTCTACAAAGTAGGAAGGAGTATTACAATCACAAATATTTTGGGTTAAGATTTCAGTGGAATTATTTGTTTTGACCTCTCCTGAACCCATTTTGATTAGTTGCACGGCATCTGTTCATATCTCTCATAATTAAAAAAAACTTTTTTTTTTTTTTTATTATAAAAAGATCAATAAATTATGCTTTTTTGAAATTTGTTGATCAGATGCATTGGAGCAGAAATGCTGTGCTTGAGTACAAATGAAATAATTTTAAATGGAGTGCAGCAAAACAATATGTATATTTAATTTAAGAGTATAAGAAAATCATTGAAAGCCCACACGGGAGGGGGGGGGGGGTTCCAATTTTGCAGTTCTAGAGGTATGTAATACACAGGTAGGATTTTTTTCTGTATTATAATTATTATGTTTATATACTATTTTATTATATGGGAGCTTATCCATGAACTTTGAGACTAGTTCATTAGGAAATAAGAAGTTTGACTACCGAAGGATTTATTGTTGTAGGTAGGGAAAGAGAGGCAAGTGGAACAGTTCATCAAGGTGTTCAGGATTCTAAAGTTTTTCTGGGTCAGAATAAAGGGTAAATGTTGGTTTCTAATGAAGTGTAGATTTTTCTTTATTGGAGGTGCTTATCTTTATGATGACAAGGGAAAGAATTCTTTTAGTGGCTGAGCGGTGATATTTATTTTTGATTTGGAGGAATACAAGCTAAATTCTCCAGTTATAGGATAGGGTGTAGAATGATTTTTATTGCTACTTAACTAGGGAAAAGAGTCATTGTTAAAGTTGTACTAGAATAAACAGAAGATACATTTACTAGCAATTTTTGAGGTAGACAATAGTCTGATTTGATATGAGACGTGGTCAAGGTGTTTTGAGAAAAAAATTATGATCACAAGCTGCAATAATTTTAGGAAGACAAAATTTAACAAATAAATTAGATTATACCGCTTTTATGAAAGTAAGTAAGGGGGGGGGGGTAAGAGAAGGGGAAAAAAATGTTGTGAGATGGGCAGACAGAGGTAATGATGTTTTCCAAATATCTCTAATACTATGAAAAAAAAAAAGATCCAACATATCATTATGTCAATATGCTTATGATTTTATATTGTCTCTGTAATTTTCAATGAAATATTTCCCACATGGGCATGAAAAGAACTGGAGGGCATCAAAAAGTTAATTCCATTATCTACACATACATCATTTTTAATAATCGAGTCCATATATTTTTGTAGAGTAGTTCGTTATTGGTTTTCAACTATAGATTACAGTGTGACTATCATTGAAATACAGTGACAAGCAATCCCTCTTTCAAATTATTCCTTAAGGGCAATCTCCTTATCTACAAAAAAAACAGCAACATTATAAAATTCTTTATTTTTAATTGTTTTATTAATTTGAGTTTGATATATATAGAGTGGTTATTTTCATTTTGTTTAAGTCATCTTTAGACAAGGCAGATATATGTGTCTGAATATTCATTTTTTAACTTTTTTTTTTGTATTATAGAAAACATTCTCATGGGATCATTTAAAATTTTGAATGCCAGCATTGACTTATTTTTTCAGATTCAACACATCATTTCGGCTATGAACCTAGAAATTAGCCCCTGGCCTCAAAGAGCAGAACAACTGTTTGCCGCTTATTAAGCTTGTATTTCTCCCTAACCAAATAGAGACCAGTTAAATCTTGTGAATGTGACCTTAGGGATGGTTATGTAAAATAAGATTCAAATATAAACCCTATTTCGTGATTAATCTTGGTGTAACAAATGATGAGATGTAATAAAGGTGAGATAATATATAAATGCAATAATATGAGGGAGTTTTGTATACTCACTCATCTAAAGTGTTTTCAAAACTTGCAAAATGTAAAAATTACTGTCTTCATTCTTATATTTCTTTTCAAGATCAACTATAGCATCAAAATTGAGGCTGCTCTTATTCTGTGTTGTGTTTGTCGAGTGTGGTGTAACACAAATGTTCATCAACAATTTTATTTATTCTACATGATCTTATTAGAACTTCAATCAAAAATGTTTTATCCCAAGCTTAAATACCAAATGTTGTTTTCAAAGGACTTCTCCAATGTGAGATAAATGCAGATTACCTGCGACATCAACTCCTGCTTCATTCATCTGTCCCAAAAAAGGAGAGATTAGTTCTCAAATGGCATTAAATTATAGGAAAAGAACAGGCACAGTATAATTCATATAGTTTATTTCTCTGTTGCAATATTTTTTTTTAAAATCCATTTACCTTTTTAATAAAAATATTTACTACTTATTACAAGATAATATCAGATATTAAATGAGTACTCAAGTTCAGTCAGAAAATATAAGTTTTAGAAATAGTGGGCATTGAGTAGTCTAGTAATTTATACCTATTATATTAGTTCCTATAATTTATCAGACTTTTAAGGAAAAAATATTGTAAAAATAAAAATAAAAAATGTGAAAACTATTTCAAATCATTTAAAAAAAAATAATTCTCCTAAATTATTAGTTATTTTAAATAGACTAGAATTCAATTTAAGGTGTGGAATTCATAGACATTCCCAAATATGATTGATTTCTTAGTTAAAATAATGAATCTATTAAAAAAAAAATTTAATTTATATTAAGAATAATTATGAAATAATTTGGGATCAATGAAATTGTAACCTTCCCCAGATCCTAAGAAATACATAATTCCTTCCAAACAGACCAGGAAAAAACTATGTCAAATACTATCATCATTATAAATATCAAATAAATTATGGCTCAGTCTAAGTGAATGGTCCTAAGACATTTTTCTGGAGAAGTGTTAAGGCGAGCTATTGTTCCATCGTGAAATGGGTAGCACTGAGTTCCATCAATGACTAGGAAGCCCGAGAAACACCGAGAAGTTGCAGATACACTACTTGTAAATCCACCAGCAGGAAATCCAGGCGGGTCTGGAAACACTGATCCATATATTGGCTCCCTTAAGCTCCAATAGAACTGAGAATAATCTGTAAATAATAATTATTATGCCATTAAAAAAAGGAAAGCTCTTTAATTATAAATAAATTCATTTAACCCAATGTTTTTCTGCCTAACTGTACTATGCCAGGATTCTGGCTCTTATAGGGTGCTCTAATGGAATATATTCTAACTCATAATTCTATTACGGACTAATATTTTGCATGAGGCTTTAGATATAATTTTGTAGACTTTGATGAGGGTCGCGGCTTACAATAGAATTCATACCAGCCTTTTACCATATCCTAACCAATTTCTGTACTTTTGTGTGTTAAGTTTTTAATTTCTGTGAGTTCTGATAAATAGTTAACTGTATTTTGAGGATGAAGATGACATTGACTTCTCATCAGATAGCTACGGGGCGTGGCATTAAATAACTGACGCTGTAAAACATTTTATTTTTATTTCATACATTTTTACTTATTATCACCTTCAATATACACCCCTCCTTTATCCCTACAACGCTCCATGCGAACCTTCCATTGTACCAAACAGTGCTGGAAGTCTTTTTCTGTCAGCTCCTTCAGGACGCGTGCCGCTTTCTCTTTCACAGCTTCAACAGACTCAAATCTTGTTCCTTTTAATGCAGATTTCACCTTAGGAAACAGATAGAAGTCGCACGGCGCAAGATCCGGCGAATAAGGCGGATGGTCTAACACTGGGATGCTGAATTTGGCTGGAAACCTCTTAACAGACAATGCGGAATGAGCCGACGCATTGTCTTGGTGGAGAACCCATGACTTGTCCTTCCACAATTCAGGTTGTTTTTTCCTTATTCTTTCACGGAGTTCAGCAAGAACGTGAAGGTAGTAATGTTGATTAATCGTTTGACCTCCAGGAAACCAGTGAAGGTTCACAATCCCATGAATATCGAAAAAAAACAATCAACATTGCTTTGAATTTTGATTTGCTCATTCGAGCTTTTTTGGCTCTCGGAGAAGATGGGCTCTTCTAGTGCATGGATTGGTGCTTTGTTTCAGGATCATACATTAAAAACCATGATTCGTCACATGTTATTATCCTTTCCAGTAAGTTTGGGTCATTTTCAATGGCATTCAAAGTGTCAGTACAAACATTTTTGCGAGCTTCCAGTTGTTCAAATGTGAGAATTTTAGGCACCATTTTGGCACACACTTTTTGCATGTTAAAATTGTTATGTAATATTTGCCGTACGGATTCTTCATCAATTCATACAGTTTCAGCAATCGCACGAATACTTAACCGACGGTCAGATCGAATCAGATTACCGATTTTTTCGATATTGTCATCCATTTTCGACGTGGAAGGGCGACCCGGGCGTGAATCATCTTGAACGTCTTCTCGGCCATCTTGAAAACGCTTAAACCACTCAAAAACACGTGCACGCGATAAACATTCATTGCCACACACTTCTTTCAATAAATTATAAGTTTCAGTAGCAGTTTTTCCAAGTTTCACATGAAATTTCACAACAATTCGTTGCTCTACTGTTACACTTAACATTTTTCCGGGGAAACAAAAAAACAACTCTAATGCGAACGAAGGCTATTCGAAAGAGGAAGCATCACGATAACAGCTGCTAGTTGCTGGCGTTTGACGCATGCGCACTTCTGTAGCAGCGTCAGTCTCGTTATTTAATAGCCACACCCCGTACAATGACAGATGTTTCTGAGGCAGGATTATCAGGGACTCAAGCTAAGGAAGCTGAAGTGCGATTGCAAACAATGAAATTTTGACTTCAAATCAAGGAGAAGGAAGACGCCTTGAAAAGTGAGAGAAGGACTCCAAAGGAAATGAAAGATTTTTTTTTTCTTGAACACAGCATCTTGTTTAGACTCGGAATTAATGTGAATTTCATATACAAATAAAATCATTAACATGAGAAATAATAAACATCATTTACATATTAAGAAAATAAAATTAAGAACCACAAAAAGATTCACATCCATAAACTGAATGTTAAGAACTGAAGTGACTTGTGGTGATTATGGTCTGCTATGGTAAAATATATGTTTAAGTTATTATTATAATGTGCAAAGTGATATTTACATGAACTAAATAGTAGATCCAAAATGGCATATATACTAATGTGATTTCTAATATATTATATATTTAGTGTTACAACTATTTATTTGAACCATTTTTTAAATATTAATTATGCAAAATTATCATTTTGGTAGGAGGAAGGAAATGAAATAATAACTACTGGTTGATATATGAATTTCATTATGAGTGAAAGTATTTCTGAATATCTTAAATATTTTAGTGAAATTTACTTCTCACTATTAACCCCAATTAAGAGCATTATCGTTCCTAAATCTAATCACAAGTTTAATATTGATAGACATTTATCAAACCCCAAAAACTCTAATTCTCACAGATTTTGAGATTTGCTTTAAATTGAAATGTTATAGTTTAAACTCAACTTAAGAGTTGAGGATGCATTTACAGATGGTTAACTTATTTCATGGCAGAACCTAAGGCTTTTTAAATGTTAACTTTTCATGCCTAAATATTGATTGATTGGATTTGATCTCTGCCTTCAAAATTGTATCTTCCATAATGTTTTCAAGGACCAGTGTTCCTGCGACAGAAAACTATCTTCAACCCAAAAAAAATATAAAAGGTTCCCTGGTTCCTGCATGCTAGCTGCAAGTTACAATTTTTAAAAATAAAATAATTGTGATCATTTTCATTGTCTAATCTCTAACAATGGTTGAATAAAACAATGCAAGGCTATAGTTGAATTTTATTTTATCCTTTGTGTTATCTGCTAGAAATGTTTATATACTATTTTATTTATTGACAATTCTATTTTCCTAGACAATTGTAAAAGTAGTTTTAATTATTTGTGATTTAGTCATTTCATTATTCCAACCTTCTCCTTTGTCAATTTTACAAAATTTTGGACATTCGAATAGAATTTGTGAATATTTAATGTTTACGGTTACTCAATAGATTAAATAAACAAAAAATAATATGAATTAGCTTTTTTGTATTTCCCAAACTTATGTCTATTTTAACATTCATTTTAAAGAAAATAAATAATAAATCAAGAGGAACAAAACTATATTTTATGTGAGCAATGAAAGACAACGCCCGAATAGAGTTTCAAAAATACATTTAAAGTTACCACTAAGTACTAATACAGTTAAAGTTTAGTTTGCAAGTATCAATAAATTTTGACCACCAGTTATTCATTGCTAATATATTGTGGTGTTTGTGTGCATGCGTGTGTTCCTGAAGAAGCAATTTAAATAAGGAAGCAAAACATATTAGTTCAATAAAGTAAATGCGAAGAAAATAGAGAATTTTGTCTCATGAACTCCTACTATTATCTAATCCAAAATTAATTGTAAGAAAATAATTTTAAAAAAAACACTCACCTGGCGCAAATTTTAGAGCTTTGTTATATTCCTCAGTAATTTTTCCTACATTATCTACAGGTTTATCATACAATGAAAGTAATCTCCTTACCTAAAATTAGTAAATAGAAATAATAGTATGTCACTGTCATATTTTGCTTATGATAAGATATAAAGAAATAAAGAATGTATATCAAATAAATACAAGAAAATATTTTGATTAAATTTTAAATGATTGAAAAAAAACAAAAAAAAACACAAGCAATTATATAATAGCTGTTTCATTTTTCCTTCTTTTTTTTTAAATGAAGTTATATAAACTCTTAAATTATAAAATTAATGAAGGGAGAAATAATATGCATCAATTGAACGTTAGAAAATACTTTCATTTAATTTTAAATTACTCTGATAAAGAGGCAAAAAAATACTAAGTAAAAAATAAGTGCTTAGTTAAAAAAATAATAAGAAAATATATAATTCTTAAATTGTACAATTTAATATAACCGAGAAAGTATATAACACCCTTGACACAAAGCAAAACTGTATTTATCAACCCAAATAAGTAAAGTTAATAATACAACTGTATTTCTTCTTAGTAAAATATATAGCTAATGAAATATTTCAGCTTACTAAATATGAGAGGGGGCTCAGGTTGTCCATGTGAATTAAAGCATTGGCCTTAAACTCACATGGTAAACCTAGAGTGGCAAGTTCTATCCTTGCCTGGGCAAATAGGAATTTATTTAGTGATGAACACATTAAAAAAATCCTTAGTCCCACCCTGGCTAGAAAAGGGTGGAAACCTGTAGATAACCTGTCCCAATTAGCCATAGTTGCCAAAAGTGGACGTAAATAAATAATAATAATAAATATGAGAGAACATTTACCAAAAATGAATGAACTATTTTATGAAGTAAAAGTAGACTCCATGAAGAATAATAAGAAAACTGAATGAAGTAAAAAAACGTTATAACATTATCATTTAATTTGACCAACAACCAGTAAATTTTGGCAGATTTCACTCAAGAGATATCACCTATTGAGGTTTCAATGATGTTCAAATTTCTTCAAATGTCCCATCAAACGTACCCAGGAATTAATGAAAATGAGGTTTGTTTAAACCTTTATTGTGTATTTATATATTATATATATAGCCATTAAAGGTTAGAAAAAAATGTATCTAATTCAGTCACACACACACATTTATTTTATACCGACACTTTTCAGGACTCCACACTCCACCTCAAGGGGTTATTTAACCATCACTGTTTTTTTTAAAAATATAACATACATTGTATCATGTTTTATATATATATATATATATATATATTAACGTTCACATAATCGGCTAAAACATTTTAGCACGACATTATTAAAATCAATTGGACTAGGCAATTATCATTTTATAGGTCTTTATAATTGCCTACTTCAATTGAGTTTGATAATTTAACTGTTTCAGTCAATACTGAAGATCATAATCGTCAATAACTGAATTCACACCAAGAATAGGGGGGGGGCGGTTTAGAGGGATGTGAATTCGGATATTCAAAATATCTCCATTATATGAGAGAAATATTATAGAGCCAAACTAGTTAAACTATTGATGCTTTACAATTGTTGTTCTATATATTGCTATTTTATTTTATTTATTTACGTCCACTTTATGCTACTATGGCTAATTGGGACGGGTTATCTACAGGTTACCACACTTTTCTAGCCAGGGTGGGACTAAGGATTTTATTTAATGAGTCCGTCACTAAATAAATTCCTATTGCCCAGGCAGGAATCGAACTCTCCACACTAGGTTTACCATGAGAGATTAAGACCAATGCCTTAACTCACATGGCTTACCTGAGCCCCTCAACAAATTTTTTTTTCCATATTAAATATTAAATGGATTATTACACTTTCTTGTTTTCGGCCATCAGAAAACCCCCACTGCTACTCGCCAGATTTTTATTTATAAATAGAGAATAAATGGTGAGGTGAGATCAGTAGTGTGTCCATACCAGCACGCATGGAAAATCTATGTAGTTTATGCAGCCCCCTTAGTAACAGACTTTCTTTTATTATTTGTAACCAATTATGAGTTGACAGAATAAGGATAAATGAAAGACTCACTTTTTCTTCTGTTAATCTGTTAATTGACATATGCCAACTTGTAGACCCTGTCCCTGTGGAGACACATAGACCGGAACATTTAACTGCAGTGGCTGGCCAGTTGTCAGGATGGACTATAAGATGAGAAACGTGTGAAGAAATAGTTTCGCCCATGAAAACCTGAACACAATACAATAGCTATTAAAAAAAACTAATTAAGCTGCCTTCTAGAACGGTAAATTAATTATAAACTTTGAAATTATTACTGTGAATTCAAAAGATAATCTGATTTAATAGTATAATTCATATGTGGTATCCATATAGTTTATAAGCATCGGTTACTTAATTTGAAACATTCATAAATTTAAAATTTGACTATTTATAAATATAATTTAATTTTCTTAAATGTTGTAATTTATCAAGGATGCTATGAACATCGGTGTACTACTTTTAACATTACAAACAATAATTTTATAATGCCACAGCGAAAGGATGTTGTAGATATTTTAAACAAGAATGTTTTCTGAGAATTATAATACTTAATTTATATATGTATATATATATATATATATATATATATAATTTTATTATAATTTCTGTGGTTAATTTATAAAGTTGAATTTTTTGTTTAAATATCATATATCAAATAGAACATAATACTTACTGGATGCTACAGTCCTTGAAGGACCTGGCACTTGGGTTTCTCCCATTATAGATTGAAGTAATAAATAATAAACAAATCTCCCCATTTCATAGACATTTTTTCATTTGTTAAGTAACCCCATATCACCTGGTAAAAATATTCTATGTCCAACATGGTTCAGCAATTCCCAAAGAATTTCATCAGGCCTAGTAGATTTTTTATTTTGAAGAGACTACATCATTTCATCAATCTATTCTCAATCAGATGGCACAACTTCCTCAATATAATTATCATTATGTTGACTAAAAATGGGAGATCATGACCAACTCTACATTTAATATTTCCTTCAAGTATTGGGCCCACCATCCTTGATTACAATCACTCTCAGTGGAAAGATTCCATCCCTTGTTGGTCAAGGAAAAATTCTGTTCTCAAGGTCCTGATACACCTTTTAAACACTTTATTCAAATGACCTACGAACCTACCTAGTAAATAGAAAAAAAAGGAATCTGTTTACAAGAATGATTGTAATTTTAGTTTAACTTTTAGAATGATTGTAACTGTTTTTAACTTTTTTAAAAAATGGAACATATTTTAATTTAGATCGCTTAAATTAAAACATTTAATTTTATTTAATGTCTATCCATGGGTTTGAAAGAAATATTTTCTTCTTACAGGCATTTTTATCTGATTTACTATATACTTGAAAGTTAATAATTTGAATTTACTGTGTCCAAACATTAAAAGCTGAGGAATTAAATAACTAAAATGCCGTTTCAGTCATCCAGGAGCTCTTAATCTTTCATTCTATTTTTTCAGTGTTTCTATGATAAATTATGAAGAAAATATTTACCTCATTAAGTGCAAGCGATGGCAAAACTCGTTTTGTGATTTCTGAATCTCTAGTTGCAATGCCAGCACAATCAGGAATGCTGAAAAAGAAAATTAAATTTAAAACATTCATGCCAGCCAATAATTTGCATTTGGTTGCAATGGAAGTCCTAAAGTCTAAATGTATGTGGGAGTGCAAAGTGTTTATACTAAGTATACAAATTTATAACAAAGCTAAAATTAAAAATATATACGATTGAAGATACTCAAATCATCCAGTAAAGTGGCCAATTTCTATTTACATAAAAACAAAAATGAATTTAAGCTGCTCCAATAGTATACATCTGCTAAAAGAATTATAAAAATAATTTGAATACTTCATATATAGGAAACATATCAAATTGATAAAATTACCTTGAAAAGGCAAATAAGTAGGATGATCTTGATAGTTAATCCCAGAAAGGTAGTGGGCTGCTTATTTTGTTTATTCGTTTTGTGTGTGGGTGAATGTTTTTATATTATATTTACAAATTCATACATATATATTTGCAAATTGGAGGTAATATTTGATACAAACCTCTTTATTTTTGTTGAATCTAAAATAACAACTTCATCAGATGCATGTTGACCTTCAAGTTCGACTTCAATCCTGTTCCTCAGAATCCAACGGAATTCATTCTGAAAATAATTTTGTCTTTTAAAACTGTTTGGTAGATACAAGGGGGTATGCAACTCGTAAGTGACAAGAGTAGGGCTAAGAAAAACCAATGGATCAAGCTGTCTGTATGCTCCGATATAAGATAGTTTGGGATACACTGATATAAAAGATGTGAAAGAGTTAATAAGTGAATTGAAATGAGACAAAAGATATTTTGATCCTATGTATGAACTGTGTGGCCATAAATTGGTGTGCAATATCTACCTTCTGCTGACCTCCTGTTACCATATTTTTTGGTGAACGGTTGGAATCAGATTTAGATCACATAGCCAGTACACATAACACACAATTCCACAAATATAATGAACTTTTGGGGACTAATAGTCCTCTTCTATACCTGTGTTTTGATTGTGAAGAATGTGAGGCTATTGTTATGTTATGAACCTCTAATTAAAATTAGCATTCTATTCCTGTTAAAAAAAACAAAAATAAAATATATGTATACCTAATATTATAGCAATGGTAAACTTATCAGTAGAGTAAATCTAATTATACACGGGTATACTTCTATGCATTTCACGTATGCCCTCCACTCCTTATTCATAAATATACATTGTATTTCCCAAAAAATTGCAGCACAACAGCCCAAGAATGGCCAAAGCTTGTCACATGACATTGGTGGGATAGAGCAAATGATCAGCTTGACTGTTCCATGCCATATTGTGGTGGCTACACAGACCAAAAATTGCTCCTTCTATAATCAAGTAGGCACACATTTCCCATTTGATGCTGAGTAAGCACTGGGGTAATGGATAGAGGTCAAACCAGAAACCCAAGTCTCTGAACATCTAAATAAAATCTAGTGTGCAATCCCTAGCCTTGAATTTGGATTTAATTCCTATATGGGTAATAGGAATTTATTTGATAAAGATCTCACTAAATAAAATCTTCAGTCTCTCAGGCTATGATAGGACGGAAACCTGAAGATGAACCATTGTTATTAACTATAAAACCATGAAGGGGACATTACTGAATATAAAAAAAACAAAACATACATAACTAATTGGTTACATTTTATTTTATTATAACATATTATTAACACATAATACCTTTATAATTTTTTTAACCGCTGTTGCAATGTCGAAAGTATATTTCTTTGGAAGGCACAGATGACCCACTGAACGATCAGGATCTGTGTTAAAGCCAACAATTGGTTTATCTCGATTAGAAATTTGACTGGCACCTAATAGGAATGTTCCATCACCTCCCCCAACAACAATAAGGTCAGCCCAATCAACTTCCTTCTTAGTATATGATGTCCTGAAAAGCAAAATAATTTTCCTTGGGTTTAAGTTTACTTTAAAGATGTAACTAGTTGATATAACTTTTTAAACTATGCCAACGAATAAGTAATAATGTTATGGTTACCTCCGAGATGCGTCTTTTCTATGGCTGAATTCTTCTCTTTATCACACATGACTAGTTCAATTAAGTCTTCATTCTCAAATATTTCTTCCTCAATTGTTTGTATCCTTGTATAACATTCTTATGAAGATAATGCTACACTGTATCTTAACAGCGGCATTTTAAAATTGTATGGCACTGATAAGTCCTTTTCTCCAGTATTTCGTATTAACATATAGTAGATGACAACATGTGAAGACCAATGTCATGTGAAGAAGAGAAGAATGCACCTTTAAATAGACACATCTTATGTTGCAAAAAATATTGGAAATAAAGAAAATAGCGCAAAATACTAATACAACTCCAAATCTAATAATCAAATAAAGATATATTAATTCATTTCATATCTATCATGGCTAAATTGTTTAAATTGGGTGATTTTTAACTTTGAAGAACATTAACGGTTCCATATGAAATTATGTTTAATATCTTAAAGGAAATGTCTGATATAGAAGGGAGCCAAAGACTTGTGAATAAATGACAAAAATGAAACATTTGGTCAAGAAATTGTATTTTTCTCTTATATGCATTTTTTTTTTTTTTTTAAATATGTTGTTATTTATTCTGTCAACTTAATGTGACAGCAGCTAATCAGGACAAGTTACCCTGAATGTGTTGATTATAAAATATTTTTAAAATAGAAAAATAAAGCAGCTCTTATTGTAAAATGGAGGAACTCTTGAATGACAAAACAAATATTTGAACAGGCAGTTACAACATGAAGACCAAACATATTATCTCAGAATAGTTGGAAATGTGAGTAAGAGATACTACTCACAATCCGTTTAATGAACAACAGTACAACCAGTTTAATGAATTTAACCCTTTGAGGAGTTTGAAACAATATATTAGTGTGAAAATTCTAAATTTGAATAAATAAAGAAGAATTAACATTTAGGCTTCACTAGCAGAGTAGAATTTAGAGCTCATGAGGAGGAATGTGTCTTTGCAATTCGGATAATTTAGAAGGGAATTAAATGTTCACTTAATCAACTGTTTATGCAATGTGAATCCATGAATAGGATTGAAAAATCAGGGTGATACGTCACAAGGTTCAGAAAAGAAAGAGAATATTTTTTCTAAATTGTATGTACTAATAATTTATTAATTGTTCGAACTAAAAAGAAAAAAAACACCAGTATTTTGGTACAACCATCTCAAGTACATAAAGTATCTAGCACATTGATAAATGTGGACATTCCTTTAAACGCCTTTCCCAATAAAATTTTAAAGATATAATGAAGACCATGTTCTGAATAATACTGGTTAACCTCAAGCACTAAATCATAAGAAATACAGAGAGTATTTTCTCATGATGGCAACACACTAGAAGCAAAAAAAAATCAGCAGACCCTCATTACTCTGCTGTATTAGAATTAATCTATCAGAGATGCCGTAATTACAAAAGATTTATCAAGAACCTCACACAAATGCAGCTCAAGCTGAAAAGTAAACCTCAAACAGCTTAAAGCAAAAAATTGCAAAATACCGTGTGCATTTGTACATGTGTGTAAAAATCAATATGAATACATTGTTTAATATGTATTTCGCCCAACGAGTGATATTTCAGAATATGTAAAATGATAAATTCATGGGCCAAAAAGAAAATCCAATAATAGAATTTTATCCATTGAAAATTTTGTTCAGAATGCTGAGAATTAGCACTCAGCAAAAAAATGAATTTCATTGAAACAACTTTTACAATGAAATAATGCAGGACTATATCAGTGCTTTCATAATAAAAAACAAATACAATAAATCATTAAAAAGCTTTTAGTATTTATTTTTCTGTAGCCTGAGATGTATTTTAATTAGCTAATTGCTTAACTTCACTTTTTATTTCTAATTAAAATATGTAAAACAAAATATCCCATGGAGAAATAACAAGTGGAAAAGATCATTAAGAAATTGAATTAAAATAGTATAAGTTAAAATGATGATATAACATGTTTAAAGGAAATATTCATTAGGTCCTCCACCATTGGCCCAGCACTCCCTCGATTGTTCCAACAACATATCAGATGCTCAAAGGGCCTCTGTTTTGTTAGTCCTTATTTCAGTTTATTTTTTAATTATTCTCCACAGGCTTAAATGGTCGAAAATAGACTATTTTCTTCATATTCCCTTAGACATAAAAGTCCAAAAGTGTTATGTCTGGACCCTTGGCCTCACTGTTCTATTACCCTCTTTCCAACAATCCATGATTGAATATTCTAACATGCATTTAAAAACATACATCTGTCCAAATGTTAATCATTTAATATTAAATTAAAGATAAAGTCCATGAATGGAAAAAATTAGACCATGACTAGTGGGGACTCAGTGAAGAAGTAAACTTCAAAATTTTAAAAAAATCTAAGTTAATATTGAATTTCATCTTAACCTACAAGATTCTTAGGACAAGGGTAATAGAGAATAACATGACAGAGATGAAATCATTTGTCTAGTTTTAGAATGTGGCAAATCTCTTTTTTTTCTTTTTTTTTTTTTTAAGCAAACCCTGTGTGAAGGAACTTTACTCAAAGTACATGCAAGTTGATACCCGTATCAGCTATAAAGATATGACTGACAATTTAATACACAAAACTGTTATAAAGAGCCATGCTACTTTTACGAAATCAACCCTAATGGCAAAAATGATTATATAAAAACATTTTTCTTAACATGTGAGCACACTAGAATACTGTGACTTCAAGAAAATTATTTCAAATTACAAAAGAATAAAGGATATGACAAACAGTAATTCCTACCTCCCCATGCACTTGATTTAGTTTTTTTTTTTTAAAAAATCAAAGAATGGAGACGGGAAGATTGATACATGAAGGCATTTCAAAGACTACAATACAAAGTTATGTCGTGATTTACTTACAAATAAAAAGTAAATACATCAAAAACAAAAAACCTCTTAATGTTAATTTATTAACATGGTATGTTTTGATAATTTCCATTCTGATTTATTAAAGCATAGGTACATTGTTTTCAAAGAATACAAGATATAATATTGAAAGAAGGAAATGACAAGACTTACCTATTTACAATTTCCACATCTAATCCATGTTCTGTAAAACCCTTAATAATTTTATTCAAAAAGTCTAGATGACGATTGTGATGCAAAAATAATCTATCAAAATCTGAGCCTCTCTTTCTAAGAATCTTCTCCAAATGCTCATCCTGAATTCCAGGTCTAAGTACTTTTTCTAATTCATATCTAGTTCTTTTGTTAAGAAGTAGGACTCGTTTAAAATTTATTTTTTTGTCACTATAGAATTTAACATCAACTATCTTCCATCCTGCAGTGGAAAAAAAGATGATGAAATGAAAGCTAATTGAGGGAAGAATAAGCAAGTACTCTTCAAGATGGCAAACAGATTAAAAATCAAAATAAAATGTGTAAAACCAACCTTTTTCGAAGTTTTTCTTTATGGAATTAAAATATTTCATCATTGATACATGAAAATGACTCAACGTCACTAGGTCACTTCCAAAATTAAGCTATTTCATAACAGCTTTGAAGTGAAATAAATAGCATACCAGTTCAATTGGACTTAGAAATGTGAAATAAAGCTTTTTTACTTTCCTTTTAAGGCAACATTTTATAGATTAAGACAGATGTCACATATGACAACGAGAATAAGGTAAACAACCTAATTCTTAAAAGAACTGTTATAAGTATGTCAATAGAAACGTAGTGTCCAACGAGGTTATAGAAGACTATAAGCTCAAAACAAATACCCATATACTCTTGTATGCAATGTTATCCACAGCTTTCAAATGTTTTCCTTCTGCTCTTCATGTTTATGAGTAGTTTCTGGAAATCTCATAACTTTCCTCGCTATGGTACATTTTTACCCCTAGAACTTGATACAAACCTTACTTTCCTTTACTAACTTTAATTTTTCTTTCCCGAGGCACTCAAAATATATAGATAAGCAGTTTTCCTCATCTCAAGATAGTATTTGCAAATATACGCTGTCATTACATAGTGAGGTAAAATAAAAAAAAAAAAAGGTAAAGAAATATTTAATTTTTTATATTAATGTAGTATTCCCATGGTATGCCTTGTATGTTTTTCCCGTGAATATCGGAGAAGAGGAATGCGAGGAAATAAAGGCTGTAGCTTAAAAGAGTAGCAAGGTTTCAAGAGATGATTGAAGACCTTTAAGAGAAACAAAAAAGTCCATCACGCAGGGGCTGCGTAAACTAAGCAGATCCCACGTGAAGTTATACAATAGAGAAATCTCTATACGAGAGCCGAACAGTTAATTGAAATAAAAAAATTGAAATCCATAAATAATCTTAAATGGCGTTTTGCCAAGTGTTTACTAAGTAGTGCAAGTACTACTTGAATTTCTGTTTCGGTCAGAAGAGATGAATACTCTGGTGTTTTTGTCGCTGAAACATCTGGAGACTGTTAGTATGTATTACCTTGAACGTCTTGATATTCCTTTCTTTCAAAATGGTCCAGCTGATTCTGAAAATCAGTCAAGGTTGGTTTCTTTGAACCAGACAAAAATTAAACATTATTTTGTGTGAAAAAAAACAAAAAAAACATTGTTTTCTACGAAAATAAAATATATGTTCTTCCACTTTCTTCACTTTTGTTTAAAGTTCTGTGAACTTATTGTTTCTAGTACCAATATTACGGGAAAGACCGCCAAATCTACTTTAGGCTGATGTGCCAAATATTTAATTTCTTCATGTTAGGTACTTAAGGTGAGTGAAATATTGGTGTTTATGACGTATGAAACCAGTGCCTTATTCAGTGTTGTGCATTCAAGACAACTATGAAGGCCACATGTCCCTTAGGGGGAGGTTTCACTTTATTAAACTGTTGTGATTTTGTTGACCTTTAAGTGTTGACATATATGAGAGTGTCGGTCAAGTTTTTTTAATTTAATTTGGTTTACACAAGTGAATCTTGGATAATATCTGGTTTCGTAAGTTTATATGTTTTGTTATGTAAATTATTAGCTACTACATATTTAAATTTAAGCTCGTATTGTTTGATTATTGAAAATACTTTTGAAGATGTTCCCTGTTGTATCATAACTTTTTTAATACTCGATTGTGAGAAGTTCATTAAAACATTAAGCGTAAATACAACTATATGTTGGTATATTTAATGGTTTTTTTTAGATTCCTTAATTTCTTTCATGATCTTGGGGTTTGCAACTTGTGAAATAAATCAAGTTCAGACTATTAGAGCAGTTATATTATGTTTGAGGAGTACCAGGTGGCATTTATGTAACTATCTATATAACAATAATTTGTATGGGCTTATCTTAGCCATTTGAGTTAAGGCATTGCTCATAATACACTTGGTAAACTTACAGTCAAGAGTTTGATTCTTGAGTGAGAAATAAACATTTATTTAGTGACAACCTCACTAAATGAAACTTTTAGTTCTTTTCTAGCTAGAAAAGGGTGGTAACCTAGATAAGCTGAGTACCTTGAAGTGGACATAATTAAAAATACATTTTTATTAAAAAACTTATTTCTATTCGAAATGTGTTTATGAGGTACATTAATAGTATGTTCAACAACAATATAATTGCAAAATGATTTTTCATTTTTTCATTGACATTCGAACCTTTGTTTGTAATGCTTTTTTGTCATACTGGTTATTACGATCGATTAACTTTCAGTAGATGTATAATTGAATTATTTTAATTTGGAAAGAACTAAAGAAGTGTGTATTTGACTGACTATGAGAAGTGTACAATTATTTGAAATAAGGATGTTTTCATTGACATTATCATTAGTAATCAAAAAAGCTTCTGAGTTAAGCCACAGCCTGCATTCTCAACCCTGCCATTTGTTGTAATAATCTGCATATAATGAATTCAATGCTTTGCAATTTATAACTTTGGCTTAAGTCAAGAATGACACATTAAGAACATTGATATATTATATATTTGTTATATATTATAGGGGGATATTGAATGTTTCACAGCCATCAATTGAGTGGTTATGCTTATGACTGAGTTATATCCAAGCAGTCGAACATGTTTAACTTAGCTAATTGTGGCATTTTTACACATTTTATTTTTCAAAAATCTATTAATTCATTAGAATTTAACCGAGCAATTCCCCTTAGCCATTATATTGCTATATATTGAAGATTAAAAGAAAACAGATAATTTTATGATAGTTTTTGTGATATTGATATCAAGGTGACTGAATAATACAAGGGGTCACTCATATCTCTCCAACACAATGTCAAAACAGTTGCTTGTTTTTTATTATCAAAACCAGTGAATTAAAAAAGTGCACATTTCTCAAAGGTGTCATATGGTGATTCACATAGGAGGGACAGGTGGTAGGAAAATAACAAATTTAATTATCCGTGCCTCAGCAATTTTGGAACTCTAGGTATCTCATATGGGTGTTAAGAAAAGATTTGCAAAACTACCTATTAATATCAATAAGAAAAACGAATGTTCAAATACTGCTAAGAAATTTTTGAAATTTATGTCTCTTTGAGAATTTGAGATAAGTAACCGAAAACCGTGTAGTTAAAACATTCTTGCTCTAGCCAACGCAAAGCTGCTTGTTTTGTTCTTCTGCAACAAAAAGAAGTGGCTAAACCTGGTTGGCATGTAATAGATCCCCATCTAAAAAAAAAGTGAGAATCAGTTATTAATCACAGAAACTATGTTATAATTTTTTATATTTGAAGTTAGTTCAAGTTTTGTGCTGTTATATTGATGTTCTCAACAGAAGGACATTGAGTTGACGTTCCTTTCACATTTATAAGGGGGGTAGGCAGTAAATTCTATAAATTTCTAACAGGGTACCTCTAGTATTAGCTACTCTAACTAGACCGACAAACATTTATAGAAAGAAAAGTTCCAAAAGTAGAAGTATAGAGAAAGAAAAGTTCCAAAAGTAGAATATCAGGTAGATATGATTGTTCGAAGAGATGTGCAAATTTTGTTTTTGTTTTGGAAGAAGTCTGTTTTGCCCAGAAGTAATGCATGCTACAAATAGAGGGGAATTATTTAATTTATTCTTTCTGGCACTCTGTGCTTCAATCTCAAACTTTCCAATTCTTGTTTACTCCCTTATGATTTACGAGAAGACTTAGTCCGTTTCCCTTAGATCATCCTGAGTTTTCTTTCTAGTAATCTCGTCATCCAGTATCAAACCCATTCACCTGAAACTATAGTTTATTGGGCTTCTTAATTATTATTTTTCTTTGCATTTCATTGATAGTTAGGATGGGGAAACCCATAAGGTTAGTTAATAAATAAATAATTATTTATATTTTAACTTATTAGGTGAGGTTTTACAGCTTCATGTCTACTAAGCACTTATTGCATGTTAATTTGTATATTTACTCATTGATTATCCAAATAGTGTTTTCCTTAAACATTTACCATTATATTACAAGAAACACCTAATGAAAATCCATTTGAAAATTCTGTAGATCTCATTGTCCATATTTTTAATGATTTTTCTAATACAATTTCATAACTTCTTTTCTATTTTTATGTGGGCAGTTAATTAATATCTGTAAATATCTGAAGGACAATGGTTATTGCAATTGGGATGTCTAGATTAAATACCATTTTCAGCTGATGTAACTCGAAAGAAGTTGGATAGTTATCATTTATTTGTGGTTGTTGCATTTGTACCATTAAATATTTCAGTGGAATATTTACTTGTAAATCACAGAACAACAGCATTGTTACATGCGCACCATCTTCCATTGATTTGAATACCACCCACCTCCAGGAACAAAAACACTAGAGAAAAAAGAATGAATATCAAAGAAAGATAATAAGAAAAGAAAAGAATTGTTTCAAGAACAGATTCATCAATTTGCGGATAATGAAATGGTCATGGGTGTACTAATTACTTTCAGTTGTTTCTGTTTAGAAAGATAAATGCTACATCAGACTAAAACTTTTTAAAAAGGATTATCCCTATGGATCTCATATTACAAAACTGAAATCATACCTCAGCTGTCATACAATCTATTTAGATCTTGACAGATAACAGTTTGGTATTCCATCATCTTTTAGATTTTTTTTTCCTTTAAGGTACCGTGAAAGTAAATAATATATAAAATAAAAATTGTCTGGCACATCAAGTAGTGGATTGATTCCAGCAGTATATATAATGTAATTGTCAAATATATCGCTAAATGGTGTCATTACTGGTTGATGGTCGAGTACACATGGCAGGGCACAATTTGTGATGCTGTCTAAAGTGAACTTTTTTCCTTTTATATTAATTATTCTGAAATAAATATTTCTTTCTGCTAAAATATTATCAAGAAAGACCATTGTCATTCCCTCTCTCATCCTTTCAACTCCTCTCCCACTCTCTTCTCTCTCTCACGAAAAAAAGGAGACTTAAAAAACACATAGGCTCATTACATGTCAACATATGAAAAGATACAATTTAACACTAAACTACTAGAATTAAATTAGTCTTAGATGTAATAGTTGTGTTAGGTTCTCGTGATTTGTTATGTTAGGGGTTTTGTTGTTTTTTAAAAATTTACATATAAAGTTTGAGCGTTGTCACATATTTTTGGCAGTTTTAGCAGATTTCCCTTAAGCGATTTTATATATTTGTCTGTTACCGCTCTAGCGGTCGCAATTATTGTTTAATCTTTGCCAAACTTGATATTTAGTCGTTTTATGTACAAAGACAGATCAAGTTCGTTAAGGGCTGAAATCGGACCATTGGGAGGAGGGGTTTTTAGAGGGGAGGATTTTCGAAAATTCGAAATATCTCCGTTACTATACGTCGGATCGAAAAATTGTATAGAATCAATCTTATTGCAAATTAGATTTACAATAAATATTGTTATATACATTTATTCTCTATCTTGAATATTAACCGAGATATTTGCATTTTTATTAAATGTGGGCGGGTAACGGACGAAAGTGAGTTTCCCGCCAAAAGCTAGTTCGGCTGTTTTCGTAACTGTTTGGCTCTCGTGAAATTTCTCTATTGTAATACTTCACGTGGGAAATCTGCTTAGTTTACGCAGCCCCTGCGTGACGGACTTTTACTTTTAGTAGTTAATTCTAATAGTTTAGTGTTAATCCCTTAAGGGAAATCAGCTATTAAGGTCGTACTCATGACGCGATTTTCGAAATTTTTCTTTAATCGTCCATCGATCCTACCTCGGAGATGACGAAATGAGGTCAGTTCAAAACTGTATATATATATATATATATATATATATATATATATATATATATATATATATATAAGTCTGTTACCGGTCTAGTGGTCGCAATTATTGTTTAATGGTTACCAAGTTCGATATTTAGTAGTTTTATGTAAAAAGAAAGATCATGTTCGTTTACGGCTGAAACTTGATTAGGGGAAGGGGGGGGGGGTTTGGGGGAAGAATTTCGAAAAATAGTGTAGAAACAATCTTATTGCAAATTGAATGTTCTATAAATATTGTTATATACATATTTTCCGTGTAATGAGTATTAACCGAGGTATTTGGATTTTTTAGTTTTACGCTTTCAGTGACCACCAACTCCTACTAGTGTTTTATTAATAATAAGCTGTTAAATCAAATAAAGGGTTGGAACCGCTAGTGTAGATGATACTGTTGTCATCTCTGTCAGTGATGACCGTCGTCACTGGCTGATGGTCGATTACAGTTGGCAAGCGCTTTCGATGCTAAGGCACCACCTTCAAGCTGTCTAGAGTTGTACAACTATGAGTATAACCTCAGTAGCTGATATCAGTCAAGGAAAATCTGCTATTATGGAACGATAATCCTATCCTGGTGAACAGGTGTAAAAGAGGTGCGAAGCGGGTTGTGGTCCTGCTTTTTTCTGTGTTAATTGCTGTAGGATTCAAGGCTGCCGCGTATTTTTCTTACTGTTGGAGTTATGTTGTTACTTCGTTTATATTTAATGTATTTTATTATCAGCGTATTTATATGAATAAATGTCTGTTGTGAAAACTGGGAAAAACTCCTCCGGAGTCATATTGAAAGTTTATTACCCTAAAAGTTCCAAAACTAAACTAAATGAACGACCAATTATCACAATATGCCCATGATTCTTCGCTAGCCTTGTGAGGTATTAGGAGTTTTGCATAGAATTTAGTAGTACGCCTGCAATAATTAGAATAGTCTGAGCAAGCAAAACCTAGGAGTTGTGCGTGTTTAGCAAACCACCAGAGTGGCGATGCTTAGGATGTTCCAAACGTTTCAAAAGAAAAGGATTCTTTAACTTTTCTACCACTTAACTCTTGTACTATCAAACCTCAGGATACATGGCAGAGGTTCTCTCATCCTTTGACGAATGTTGAATTCCCGGAGTAAAGGACATCCTAGTGCAAATTTTAGTGCAAAATATAAAAAACAAAAAAAAAAACAAGAAAAGAACAGAAAAACGAATTTACTTGAAATTTTTAATGAGAAGTTTTGGCACTGTTTTTATTCGATACAAACTGATCAATATCAGCTGGAATTGACGAGGTAGCTACGCGTACGCAGCTTTCTAATCATGCATCACTCAGTCTTGATCTGTGGACGTTTTTGATTTATTTCATGATTGAAAATTATTGTTCACAAACATACGTACTTCCGAAAAGAGATATCATTTGCTTTACATATTTCATCAAAAGTGAAAATTTCTCAGGGCTCATATACGATTTATAAAAATTTCCTTGTTTACTGAGAAAAATACATTTTTTAAATAGGTATTATTCTGCATGCCAATTACTTTCATTTGAAGTTCTTCAGGAAATCCACATCGAAATTTAATGGCGAGGAAAAGATTTTCGTGGAAACCGCTGTCTTTTCTGCTTTGAACATTTGGAATCGCAATTGAAATTCGTTGATTAAAATGTCTATATATTGTGCGTATTTTTGAGTAGTAAATGTGGAAAGTGAGACACATTATTCTGCAAATGATGCTGTTTCCACAATTTTAATATGCGCTCAAAGCCCTGAATTTTATCATACAAATTGTGAATAAACTGTCCTTTGCCTTCAAGTTTCACAATAAGATCATTGCGATGCTGAGTTATGTCGATAAGAAACCCAAAATCGCACAACCATTCTTTATTAAATGTGGAAAGGCATATCTCTTCATATCCAAGAACAATTGTAGTTTGCTTTTTAAGTTACTTAAGTTACATACTCTTTTTAGTATTGCACTTCTACTAAGCCAACATACTTCTGTATTAGAAACCACGTCGCCATATTCAGTTTCTGAATCTTTCAGGAATTCTTTAAACTCGTGGTGATTTAACGTGTGACTTTATAAAATGTACGAAATGCTTGGCGGGCCCAAAAAGCCCGTGGGCCGCGTGTTGCTCATCCCTGGTTTATACAATGATAAACCTAATAAATAACACATACAAGACATATACATATCATTAAAGCCCGTTATTCAGGGTGTGCGTAAACTAAGCAGATTTCCCACGTGCTGCTAAGACTATTGATCTCTTCTCCCTTCATATTCTCTATTTCGAAATATGACTTGGATGGGTAGAAGTTAGGTTTTATTGAAGGGCGAAAACAAGAAAGTATGAATAACTCGCTTAGTATTTTATCTACAAAAGAATGTATAGAACAACCAAGATTGACCGTATGACATTTCCCGATACGACTCATAATAACGGTGATATTTTGAATTTTAGAATTACCCCTCTAACAACCTCCCTCCATGCTCTTCATCCGATGTCAGCCGTTTGCTTAGATGAAATAAACATTCTGGAGTTAAAAACTTAAAACTCACAACGTATTTCACAAATTAAAAGTTCAGTGAAAACAATATTTTATGTTTAACCTTCCTGATATAGCAGCGTGCAAGGAATGAAAAAATGAGCAATTATTTATTTATTAATAGCAATCTCTCATGGCATGATCAAGCAGCTTCGGTAGCTAATAAAATAAGAAAATCTTTTTCATCCTTTAATAAAATATAAAAACTTTTTCCCATTGGAAATTAAGATAAAACTTGTACCCAGCCTAATTTTGCCATTAATGTACTGCGATTCCATTTATATAGACATTACATCTACAGACGGCATTAAAATTCAGAGAGTATTTAATTCAGCTATCAGGTATATATTCAATGCAAAGAGAGGTGAGCACATAACATCGTACATGAAAGCTCTTGGATAGCTCACGTCTAAGGTGTATGGGCGTTTAAATATATTATGTCTTGCAAAGAAGATCCTAGATTTTGGAGTGCCCAAAAATCTTTATGAGGGTTTCGTTCTCGTGGATAGTAAGAGACTGGTAAATAATTTCCAACTGACAGCCTGCAGATCCAACATATACCGCCAATCTTTCTCTGCTGCAAGAGAGCTATATGCTTTACCTGAAGAAATAAAAGCATCATCATTCCGAAGGGCCTGCATTAATCATTTTCTAACGACCGTGATGTATGACAAAACCATTTGTATATTAGTTTTATTTATTTTTTATATTTTTTTAGTATCTTTATGCTTGTTGTGTAGGTTTTAATTTAATATATATAGCTAAGTTTAATTTATAAATAGTAAAATAATAAACATACATGTCTATTGTCTGTAAGAGAGAGCCAATGGTCCTATGACAATAAAAGCATCTCTCTCTCTCTCTCTCTCTCTCTCTCTCTCTCTCTCTCTCTCTCTCTCTCTCTCTCTCTCTCTCTCTCTCTCTCTCTCTCTCACTCTCTCTCTCTCTCTCTCTCTCTCTCTCTCTCTCTCTCTCTCTCATACACACACTCACACTCACACTCACACACACACACACACACACACACACACACACTCACACACACACACACTCACACTCACATATATATAAACATACATATACTAAGGCTAATTGGCAAGCAATTTTTTTCTACTCAAAATCTAACAATATAAATGGTCAGTTTCGGTTCGTTCAGAGAAGCCAGTTTTGATAGTTTGGACTTCTAGGCGTTTAAAGTTGGATATCGAAGGCGACATGTTTTAGCATGATTTTCCCTAAGGGAAAGCTATTGAGGTTGTATTCATGACGCGATTTTCGAAAAATTTCTTCAAATGTCCATCTATCTTACGAAAATGAGGTCCGTTCAAAATTATATTTATATATATATATATATATAAATGAATGGTTGTCTGTATGTCCTTTATAGAATCGTAAACGGCTGAACTGAATTTTATGAAACTTGGTATGTATATTACTACTAACCCAGCTTAGGTTTTAGGCTATATTAATATTCTCTGAGACGAACTGGAGTGAGGGTTATGAGGGAGGTCTGAAATTAAAAATAGAAATATTTCGTTTCCTTTGGTTTTTCGGAAAATATGCACTTAACAAAAGTTGTTTATTTTGTTATTTAGACTAATTTTTGTAATATACACTTTTGTCGTATACCGAAGTATAAATGAGTTATACGCTAAAAACAATAGTGGGAGTCAACAATTTTATATGGCACAAAAGATTCAACCGAACTAAACGAAACTCCTTATGTGATTTGGTATAAGCTCCCTGGGTATAAGCTATACTGAAATTTCGAGGTACGAACAGGGAGTGGTGGTCATAACAGAGGTGAAAAATATAAAATCGCGATATTCCGTAATCTATTCATTTTTCGGTAAAGGTGAATATAATGAAAGTTGTTTGTTTTGTTATTTAAAATAACTTTTGTTATATGTACTTTTTCCGTGCAACGTTATGGGAGTCGAAATCAACGAACCTCCGTATTTTTGACAATAAGTTCTATTAAAATTTTTAGGAACGAACAAGAGTGAGGGTTGTTAGGGAGGCATCAAATGAAAAATCGTCATTTTTCGTTTCCTATTGTTTTTTTCCTGCAGCAGGTGATTGTTCCAATGATTAACACCCAGATTTTCACTGTAACGAACAAGGTAAGAGAGTCATCCAACAAGACCATCCATAAAGGCATCTTGAGGAAATTCCATGCTCTGCAATAATACAATGAATAGAGAAAGTTTTCCTCGTTGGCTAGTGTTGTTCGACATCCATCTCACGTTACCCTGTGCCCTCACTTAATTGACTAATGATAGGCCTTACTGGTATGTTGTCAACAGAAAATTACACAGGGAAGAAATTAACCCCTTTTAAACTTATGAACAAGGTTTTTAATTTTTTTCTTCGTAAAGGACAAAAGCAGACAAATATTAAATAACTTAATTTTGCTGCATATAATTAATACACTCGATATCGCCTTTGATACGTGGCTGCTTTAAACTCATTATATTAAGTATTTATAACTATTATGTGATTTGGCTCCGATTCCTTTTCAGTTAAAGATCTGGTTAAAATGTATTTATTTCTATCATAAAGTAATTGTTCTATAAATGAGCAGATTTCGTACTATTGTACTCATGTATCTTAAATAACTAAAGCACGTCAATAAATCTTAGCTGAATGATAAATTTGCTACTTATCTAGTACATGATATTTTATTTAGCTAAACGGCTTTAATTATGAAGAGATATGTACTTACTAAATGAACGAAAATAAGTAAAGTTTTAGAACGGATTTTTATTAGGTGAGTTATGACTTCCTGAAATAAACGACAAAAAACGAGCCACGTTCAATAAAATAAATGGTCGGTTGTGAGATAGTCGTAACGACGAGTGCGTGCGTTTCTAAATCCGTGTGGATGATGTAGCGTAGGTACTGGGGGGTGGGGATTGGTAAGGGGGAGGGGAGTGCGCGGGTCGATGGTGCGCAGGTTGACATGCTGAGGAAGGTGTAGGGGGGCGGCAAGCAGTCTCGCGCCGGCATGCCGTGATGCCGGCTCAGGGCTGCTGCTCCCTCCAGGGAGGTCTCGCGCCGCCCGAACACCGCAAGTGGCGGAGGCTACATGGGCTACAGTTCCCCTTGCACCCTCAGCAGGTCATCGGTTGGATCCTTCTTGTCATATTCGCCGTCACTTCCTTCCTCCTCATCATTCCGTCGCTGTCTCCTTCACTCTGGCCCGTGCTCTATGCAGTTCTCGCTAGTCTGTTTTTGGTACACGTGGTTTCACACCTTGTCGCTGTCCTCTTGGACCCTGCCGACCCAGAGCTGCGTAAACTCAAACTTACCTCGACAGCAGTGCCGGAGTTTGACAGGACAAAACATGCACATGTGATAGAGAACGGTAGATGTCATTTGTGTAATATATCGACTTCCGGTCCACGAACCAAGCATTGCAGTGTGTGCAACAAATGTGTTGGAAAGTTCGATCACCATTGTAAGTGGCTGAATCACTGCATTGGTGGGAGGAACTATGTGGCTTTTTTAGTTTGTGTAGTGTCAGCCGTCCTGGCGTGTCTTCTCATTGTGACAGTTTCTGTGGCCGTCCTTGTCCTTTATCATACAGACCAAACATGGTTGACTTTGTGGTATTATTCTCCGCTTGATGGTCAGTTATACGACACGCAAACTCAGTATTTCAACATGTTCGCTTTGAACAACAATGTCTTCCTTTGTATAACAGGTATGGTAGGCACTTTGGCTGCAATCGCGGCTGGTCTCCTAGTCCATCTCTGTCTCTTCCATGCTTATATTTCTTACCTCGGTATAACCACTTATGAGTATATTAGGAATTATAGAGGCATTCCTCAAAGAAGTTCGGTACCTTCCAATTCCGAGCCAATTTTCACTGTGCATGAATATCAAAATGGAACAATGCATAATTCGCATTGCTCAAATGAAAGAAAACAAGAAGAGCCCCAATATCAAAGTGTATGTCATCGAATACTCAAACGTCCTCAACGCAGAAGTATAGACTTAAATGAAGCCAATAAACCACCAGAAAAAAATACGTTCAATCAATTAACAACTCTGAAAAGAGTTGATGGGAAGAACCAGCTAGTTGTTAGGAAAACATGCCCTGGGTGTCGCTATTGTCAGATGCTTAAGGCGGATCCAACACTAAAAGAACAAATTGACGCGTACAAAAGGAAATCAGCCAGGAGGAAGATGAAGAAGCGTGAAAGAAGTTGGAGTGTATGTGGTACCGAACAGGAAGTCCGCCGTAACCAGGTTCGTCCTAGTAGAAGTATGCCCGCTTCCTTTTCTACCGGTAGCATAAGCTCCGCTACCGTCCATGTTCGGCCGGAAAGGAGTAGCTCCTTGTCTTCTCTCCCTTCACTGCCTCCTCCACCTCGCCGCCAGATCCAGGCGGTGTCTCTAAAGGAGCTGAGCGAAGTGCTAGCAGCCGTCCAGGGTCCTCGTGTCCAGAAGCGAGTGGTTCCAAGAAGACAGCTGAAGAGGAAGAGCAATCCGATGTCTCCAACACTCTCTCCCATCCACGAGTCCGGCCTTTCCAACCCTCCGACTCCACATATGGCAGCTAGACCTCGGCAATCAGCCTGGGTTCCGCCTCCCATCGCACGATAAATTACAACAGCCGCAATCCACACAGGTTACTATATCATTTTATAATTTATAATATACACCTATTAAACAAGCACATCATAGTCATCGTTCCATTTAGGTAATTTAGTAAACTATCCCAATGAGTGGTATATTTCTTTAATGTGTTTCTATAAAATATGTTGAAGTTTATTTTTGATTCTGTTTAATTTAGAGTGAAAATTAGACCCGTACAGAATTAGTACCTTATTGTGGCATGGAGTTAAAACTGTTATATTGATGATTAAGGGGGTAACTCATGTGTCCCTTATCTTTATTTTGCCATTTAAAGCTGTTTGAATCGGTTTTTAAAAATTCCAATTTTCGAAAATGTTTGTAATATTTTAATTTGAGTGATATTTTTATATTGAAGAATACAAATCAACTTTATTGTATTTTGGTATTTTATTTGAACTGTAATGAAGAAAAATATTGTTTTAGATATATAAGAAATTATATGATTATAATGAATTGGCTCTCGATCCTCATGGTTTTAACTGCTTTCACTGCAAAATGTTAGTATCACAAAAACATGTTGTTAACTAGATATTCACAAGTTATAAAAATTACTTTTGTTTTACCATTTCTATTTTTTTTCCATTCAATGAGTTATGTTTGTTTTTAATCTCTGGGTTTTTATTTTTTATTAACGCAGATCATAAACCTGTGGCAAAGTAGAGTGAAGACTAGTCGAATATGTTGGGCTGAAATAAAAATTAATTACTTTTAGAATATCTTCCCACAGTCTGGTGTATTGTTAGAGCTGAGAATGGGTCAAATATTCATTTTCTCTGCCATTGTTCTGGTTAAAAGATCGAATACCCAAATATGTTCCTAAAAGTAAGTAGACATCGCCAGGTGTAGCGATAGTGGATAAGCCTTCTTGAAGAAAGAGGATTTCGCAATGAGTCTATAGCATTGATGGTCTAAGTCTAAGGTCTTCTAATTTGTCATCTTGCCTTCATAGAAAAGAACAAGATAGCATGCTTTGAATCCAACGATTGGCTATGATGCTAACGATGGGAAATTCCGTTTATGTAGACAATACACCCATATATGTAAGGCTCAGAGTATTATCTAGAGGGATTTCAAGAGCCATTTGAATATTTCATGAAAGATTTGTGGTGTAGTTAGAGGAACTCAAGGAGACAAACCACTTTCTTCAGGCAGAGTTTCTGGATTCCGAACTTCTCATCATTCTCCCTTTATCTTCTTAACGAAATGATTACTATCCATGAAAATCAGAATATGGACTTTTCCCCTAATAGAAAATGCGACATTTAAAATATAATGTATTGATCTCTATTAAAAATCCACGCTTAGGTTGGATCAGTATATTTATAATACCTGGTCATAAGCTTGAAAATGACTGGTTTTAACGGAAGCATTGCCATTTATTTATGGGAATCCGCTTTTCAAATTATTATGTTGCCGTCATTATTATTTTTTAAATAAATTTCCTTTATACATTTTAGCAACAGTACACATATGAGCTGGAATAATAATATTGTCGATACAAATAACATTCTATTGAAAAAATGTTATAATGTTTCGGATCACTTCATTAGAGAAAATTAGTTCTGCTAATTACTAAAACAAAGAGAAAGAAATAGTTATGATAAACACTGACGGACTGTCGTTATTCTTAAAAAAAGGTACTAATATTATTGGTATACATTATCAGTTAAGTAGTACTTCATGTGTCTAATTACAATGTTAACATAAATTCATAAGTAAACACTACAGTTTTAATTAAAACTTGGCATTAGATTTAACAATATAATACCTTTTTTTTATTTTATTTTTGTTTATGTTTTCTGTTCCTCCATTTATTCGAACGCAACGCGGGGACAGGTTTCTCTTTGAAATAAACAAATCCTCATATTAACCTGTATAGTTGTTAAAGTATTTCTTCATCTGTCACACCTGAGTTTATGTAATAAATTGTAAGCTATTAAGTGTATCTAAACGCATTTGCAAAATTTTTATTCACTTTTATTTCAGTGAAAGGAATGCACATCGTCAAACTAGTTTCGACGTGACACCATTGGTGGAAAGGTCAAATCTCCCTACATAACTGAAAGAAAAAAATAAATGAATGTTATTTATAATATTTCATACCCGCCTATTTCTTTTTCAACATTTTCGGATTAGTTGGTGGTGACATGAGCATATTTAAGCCATTCTTTGTGCTGTGATATTGCAATTTTGTTTCTGCTAATCAGCACAGTAACAAAGTCCTTCTACAGGTTATTCAGAATGAATATAAACTAGAATTTAGTACTTTCTCATATAGGTCAGATATTTTTCTGATAAACTTACTAATTAACAAGCGATCATACGCCAATGTTTTTTTTATTTTTTATGAACGGTTTGAAAAACAATAAGTTATTCCAAAATGTACGTTTTCAAAACAAAAGTTCGTTCAACCTGTGTGGTTTATAGCGCCAGGAATGTATTTTATTTGGTATGGCTTAGAACACATCTGTAATTTTATATTTACCTTCAGATAAGGGCTTGTTTGTTTTGTAATCTGCTCCATTACATCTGGTGCTCTTTTCTTGTATGTATTACTTTTCTTCAATGTATACCTTAGCTGTAAAAAGTAGGCAAATTACCTCGATAAAAAAAAAACTACTTGTAGACTATGGGATGTGAAAAACGAATAAACAATCTTAATTTAGGAAGCTTAAAAGTGAATATCATCGCTGTTTAGCAAGAATTACATAACAAGATTGTTATTCTACGTTTTCCTTTGTTGACTAATGAATGGAATATTCCCAGAGATATGTTCTATTTATTCAAATAGTTGGGGTAGTGTATTAAATATCACATACTACGCTACCCTTGAATGCTTTTGGCCATTTAATTATTCATTAGAGTTTAAGAAACGTCATTTCTGTTGTAACAATATACAACAATTACACAAGTTTCGCTTTTTTTGTGTGTCGGGATTGAGCTGATCTCTTATTTAGTCTAAATCGACTGATTAAATTTTATTTCATTGTTATGTATTTTATTTGGTATCATTCAGCTGGTTTGTTTTTCATTTTCTGCAAAAATGTAAGGTAATTTATAATAAGGAGTCTAAAATCAGCCCATCAATGGCATCACCCACACACGCGCACACAGACATACAAACACAAATATATATATATATATATATATATATATTTACTAGCAGACCCGGCCACGCGTTGCTGTGGCTAAAGTTATTGTTATATTACATTGTAGTATACAATTTAAGAGGAACGGTAGGAGAACATCAGTCACGGGGTCCACCATGCTTTTTACATAGATGGTATTTGTAAAAAAATATGGTGACCTCCATGACAGATTTTCTACGACTACAACCCTTTAGTACAATGAAATTATTTACGAACCAAGACGGAAATGTTGAAGTTGGTACACAAATTCAAGGGATTAGGATTTGAAGGGGAAGGACGTTGAACACGATTGATTAAAATTTTCTTACAGTTTATATTAAGCAGAAATCATCTGAATTCCCAGCAAGAAGGGATAATAAAGGTTCTGGCGGAGCGGGTAGAGGTGGCAGCACGACTTTTCCTGCTGCGCAGCACATACCCGCAGCTTCATTTCGAAATTTCAACGCCTGACAATATTGACATACTTTATCTATTCCACCGATAGCAATTTTTGAATGCACAGAGTAGTTAATATCTGGTGCATATTCAAAAGCAAGACGAACGAATGATGTACGTATTAATGAGCGGCTGATCCGTTGCCTTTGTCGTTCTTGTGCTCGTACTGTAGCTATGTTTTGTTCTCGCGCCGCTCTTGAGGCATATTCTGTTGCAGACGTTCGCTACGCTGTTCTTGAGATTCTTGTGCACGACCTTCTGCTGTCCTAATTCTTTGAGCTGTATGTCTTGTATCGACTTGTTCTGGCAACTGATGAGCTCTTTCAACACGTTTGCGTCGTGCCTCTCTGGTGTTTGCGTTGTTGAGGTTAGATTTTTTCGGTGGCATTTGACTGAAAATATTAATTTAATCGTTTAAAAATATATTAATTAATTATTATAATTATGTGATAATACTTACATGTATATATTTTATAATTATAGAATTTTGAATAATGAAGCACAAATAAGTAAAAAGCAGGAATAATTTCTCTGTATTATCGTCACTATAATTTGAATTTGATTTACACTTCGGTCTAAGTAACACGTGGTTGGCTATGCTAACACCAAAAAAGTCCGTCACGCAGGGGCTGCGTAAACTAAGCAGATTTCCCACGTGAAGTTTTACAATAGGGAAATCTGCCTAATAACAACTGTAGTAGTAAGAAACCTCTAAACCTAAAACATTATTTAGGGCGTAACAACCCAGTAGTTTCTAGCCCCAAAAAACAGTTGACCTAACCTCTAAACCTATTCAGGAGGGGCGAAGTTATAGAAACGGCCGCCAGAGCTCTCGCCGGAAAGTTCGAACATAGCCTACTGGTGACCAGTATCACGCAGAATACAAATGCAAATATCTCGGTTAATATTCAAGATACAGAATAAATGAATAAAACAATATTTATAGTAAATTTAATTTGCAATAAAATTTATTCTATACAATTTGTCGATGCGACGTAAAATAACAGAGATATTTCGAATCTTCAAAATTCTCCCCTCTAAACCCCCTTCCACTGGTTCGATTTCAGCCATTAACGAACTTGATCTATCTTTTTACGTAAAACGCTTAAATATGAAGTTTAGTAACGATTAAAAAACTATTGCGACCGCTAGAGCGTTAACACACAAATATATATATATATATATATATATATATATATATATATATATATATATATAATTTTGAACGGACCTCATTTTCGTCATCTCCTGGGTAGGATCGATGGACATTTGAGGAAATTTTTCAAAACTCGCGTCATGAGTACGACCTCAATAGCTGATTTCCCTTAAGGGAAATCTGCTAAAATTAAAAAAAGTAGAAATAATTGAATTTCACGGTATTTCGTTTACTACAAAATAAATTTAATTTATACTTTAGCCTCAATAACACGTGTTAATCATGCTATTGAATTGTAGCTTATATGACACGTTTGTCGGTTTACCATAGCAGTGCTATCTATTGGTTACTTACTCAATCCAGTCGAAAAGTATCGACATCTGTTAGAATCTTTTGGAGGTTACAGATAATTGCGACTGTCAATTAATTATAGACAAATAATTTGCAATAAAATAAAATTGTGACTATAATTAAAGATCTAAGCTATCCTATCTCTCAAGTTGGACCAGACTGCTCACGGTGTGCCAATTTAATTTAAAATCGGTTAAGTAGTTTAGGAGTCCATCGCGGACTCCTAAACTACTTAACCGATTTATAAGATTTATATATATTAAGATATATATATATATATATATCTATATATATATATATATATATATATATATATATATATATCGTGGGGTTACAAGTGGAACACATTAAGTCAAAATTATCTATTTTCGGATTTTTATTGCTTCTTGACAATAAGAAGGAGATTGTACTGTTGAAACCTATGAAGTCGAAATTGGTTCAATTAATTTGATTTAATAACGTTAGTACCCAAGAAGGTAAACTAAAAGGTTATCTCACGATATATATATAGTGTTCGGTCGGTCAATGCAAACGATGTGAAAGCTATTTTATATGAAATTGCCAGTTATTTCTTACCAAAAATTTGTCAGTATTTGACCAATCATTGCTTTTCACTTCACTAGTTTAAAATGAAAAGGAAAGGTTATTTAAGAGTATTGAGACTAATTTGTATATTGCTGTTGGTCTTCAGTAAACCCGCACATCTAATGGTCTGATTTTTACTTAAAGCTAATAAGTCGTTAAAAGCCTTATTTCCAGCTTACATTTCAATATTTGTGTGCAGACGCTTTTTATTTCGGGAGAAATACAGAAAAGCTGTTCAGATGTGTAATTTAAGCACATGGGAAATCTGATTAGTTACACTGTCCTGCGTCAAGGACTTTTAGCAGTTTACCTTATGTACAATTAGCTATTCTAAAAATTCGGTCGCAATTTTTGTTTTATCTTTATCAAACTCGATGTTTAAACGTTTTATGTATAAGTTTAGATCAAGTTCGTTAACGGATGCAATCGGACCAGTGGGAGGGGATAGGTTTTAGGGGGAGAATTTCGAAAATTCGAAATATATCCATTATACATCGGATCGAAAACTTTTATAGAATCAATCTTATTGCAAATGTGACGTCCTATGAATGTTTTATATACATGTTTTTTCTATATTACCAACTCATATATTCTACTTCCTTGTATGGGTCTCTTGTATACTCTCCCGGATAGATGTTTTGCCACTGAAGTCACCCTTATCAAATCATTCCATGTCCATGTTGGAATGACTTTTAACGTTGTAACTTATCTTTTGTACTTCCAATCGAATAGTTTTGGGCGGAATATATACATTTCGCAGGAGTTTCCTGACGATTGATTTTCCAACCATTCCCATTAGTGCAAGACAATAAATGGAATAGCGATAGCTATGGGCTTGAGCGCTGTGACAAATGTCCTCCCTGCCATTAGGGAGACGTCCATAGATAGGCCACCCAGCCTGTTGTTTGCGGGACCGTAATCCCCCGACTGTACACTATCTGCCAGCACACAACCACAACACACATGCCAGCAAACATCAAACCTCACTCAAACATTAGCCTACTCGCGCCCGCTTGTTAGTACTACTATACCACCTGTGTAAATCAATAATCTCTTCCATCCAGTTCGGCATTTCTCTCGTTATCTCACGTCACTGTGCACCATGATTTCACGTGTTTCAAATTTCCGGTAACCTGTTCTCGAATAACGGAAATTTACGGTCTGCGTATAGTATTGTGGTAAAATACGATTGCTTACAGGGCCAGCTAGAAGGTATTCTAGTTTAGCTTTTATATCCTATTGACTTTCAATGAACTGTTATTCTATCTATAGTCATGGGTATATTTTGTTTGCGGATTTTCCTTAGGTGGAATCAGCTATTGAGGTTGTCCTCATGATGGGATTTTCAAAATATTTCCCTTACTGTACTTCGGATTGAAAAATTGTACATAACCAATCTTATTGCAAAACTACATTACCTGTAAATGTTGTTATATTCATATTTTCTCTATCTTGAATATTACCGGAGATAATTGGGTTTTTTTAGTTTTTATTCTTAAGTTAACCCCCACTCCTACTCATGTCATATTAACAATAAGCTGTTATATCACGAACCACTTTATTCTAATATTTTATACCAAATATTTTATACCTCATGCTATATCAGCACGCAGGAAACTTGCTTAGTTTAGTCAGTACCTGCGTGACGGACTTTTTTGTTTTACTAACATGTGAGGGTATTAAAGACAAGACAAGGCAATTTTGTTTAGAATTTTTTTTTTTTTATCATGAAATGATCCATACATTAAAATGATATATCCATTTGAACAGATATATCTTATTTCAAATCCAAATGAAATAATTTTAAATGTAGTGTTATGAAACATTTTGTTTATCATAAGGAGTACCCACATCAGATTTTTGTTTATAATGAAAAGTTATATAAATTATGATCTTTGCTATTTTTTGATCCAAAGTATTGGGACGGAGAGCGTATATAGTATGAAATTAAATCACTTTAAATGCTGCCATCCGTCCACGACTCTTGGGTTTAACGGCCTTAAGAACCTGCAGTATCTGTGTTGACTCCTGCGTGAGCAAGAGGAATTCATTTCACTAAACATAATCTTTTTCTTGTTGTTGATTAAAATGGGAAGTAGCCCCCTCCCCTCTGATTAGACTATGAGTATGGATTAGTCATCTTTTAGAAATATTTCTGGTGGACGGGATCTCTCTAGAGAAAGCGTTGATTTTTTGAAGTTTTTGAATTCAATAAGGGCTTCCTTTTTGAAGCGACAGGTGGAGTTAATAGACGTTGTTAAGAATTTACAAATTTTAGTTCCATTAACTTAATTGTTTGATTAAATGGAGAATAAAACAGATGAAAAAATGTCACATTTATCATTTCAGTTAGTACTTTCTCCTGTATGGGTTTATCCTGGAGATTTTGTGCAGTCGTTTTTCCAAAGAGCGTTCGCCTCATTGTACAATTCGTCCGCTGGCTAAGCGGAATCCACAGGTTGTGACTCGGTTTGAATTGAAAACTTCTCACGATCTGTCCATCCAGAGGCGAATGTGTACCGGTTCTTGCCTTCGTCCTTGTTGTAGGCCTCCTTAGTCATCATTTGGAGGTCATTCTTTGCTGATGACCTGGCTCTGCTTCTCAGCTCAGCTAGTCATTCACCCACCTTGCCTTCTCCCCTTCTGTATATTTCACTTTCGCCTGCTTTCTCTACACCTTGAGAATGTGTTTCTCTCAAATACCATTGTTTGTTTATATTCTCTTGTTGCACATGAATGGATTTAAGCTAGTTTCTGGGAAGATCATTGTTTCAGTAGTTTTCATATTGCTGAAATACCATGGTCTAGTTTCCCTTTCTTTAGTATTCAGCTGTTCTGTCAAACTTTAATTCTACTTGTGTAGGAGTAGTACTACCTTAACAACTATACAAGCATAATTAGACTGTTTGTTATTCGGACGAAATATTCATAATACCAGTGAATAGTGATATAATTGAAATAAGCGTCAAATCACCGATCTCTCAAAAATTATCTTCCATTCACCCATACCTTAACTTCTCTCTCAATGTATAATAATTTATGCATAAAATAAATCCAAAATTAGCGAACCAGGGAGCGTTAAAGTAAAGTGTATCCTAAAGAAGTTGGATTTTTATTGTTAACGGTTTTCATTGCGACATTAAAATATTCAATATTGTATCAGCTGGAAGCTGAATGTATTTTAGAAAAACATTTTTTTGTTGTATCTCTTGACTCTGAAGTAGAAGCCTTTCATGCACAACATTTAACGCTGGCAGAACATTGTTTTTTCCTATCAGTGGCATTTTGGCGTTCTTCCACTAAAAAACCTTCCTATTTTGATTTCTTACAATACTTAAAATATGAAGAATTTTAAACTTAATATCTTTCTATGTTCATTACATCTATCGAAATGATTGTTTTATTATTTTTAAAACCTTATAATTAAAGTTTTGGCTGACCCCAAACCGTAAGTAAAGGGTCCTTATAAAATAAATTGACTTGGTGATGATGGTAGAACTTTTTGAAATGTTAGTGTAACGAACCAGTTTGTGTGCATTTCCATTAAATATTATGCCCATTTTAGATTTAGTTTTTAGAGTATTTTATACTTGATCTACCTCTGCTAAGGCTTGAGTTGGGTGAATTGGCTGGCATGACCTTTCATACCTCTATACATAATAAATAGTAGCAGGTCAATAGCATGTTTACTCCCATGCATAGGTTACTAGATGGTTCACAATCAGTCCGTTCTTGGAACATTATTCAGAATAGCTGGGATGTAATTACTGTTTGCTTGTCAAACTGTAGACGGACAAACTACTTTTTACTTCTACTCATGACTGATGTAGACTTTTTGAGTAATATTACTTTCATTATCCAAGAGGATCATTTTATTAGTATTCTTATATTGCCATTCAGTGCGGCATCACACAATCTATATCTAAAAAGCTTTGACTATCTCAGTCACTGTGAGTCTATTCGAAAAATATTATATAACCAATCGAGTTGAAATTTGAATTATCTATTGTTATGCACACGTTTTCTCTAATTGAAATATCTAGCTAGCTATTTGTAATTTGGTGGTTTCAGCCTTTTGTAAACCCCCATATTACTCGTCCGATTTCACTTTAACTACCTCAGTCACTAAACATCTCATTTTCAGTTAACATTTATCTTCTGTTTACATAGGGTCAGTAGTACAAAGGTTCTGGAGAATAGAAAATAGAAGACGAGATGAGATCAGTTTGACATATCAGCACTTGTCATATCTGCTTAGTTACGCGGCCGTATGTGACTGTTATTTGGAAAGGAAAAAGACATTTCATACCTACAACATCTTAGCCCATCATACAAACATTTCGGTGTCCTATGTTGGAGGCCCATTGACTGTTTTGTTTTGCAATTTAAAAAGGAGTGAAGATTTTTGAAGTTGCTTGGTTGATTTCAGTGTATCGATTGTTGAGGGGCCTCTTTAGTTTTTTGATATTTAATTTGTTGAAAGCGATATTAATAATATAGTTATAGACGGTCTGTGTAACTGAATACAAAATCTCTGACGTTGCTTTAGCTGTGGGACTAAAGTTTTCTCGGGGGATCTTGCCCTTCTCTAAGTTTCTAGTTTTAGTTTAATTTTCTTTTATTAGTTAAAATATTATATGCAAATTATAATTTAATATTCCGTGAAACTCTCAATATAAATTGATGTGTATGCCTCAGTTCGTTAACCTAAAAAATCAGTAAGGGGATTGAGGAAATGAAAATTTCAAAATTCCCCAACCCTAATTGAAATAACGAAGGGATACATAGTTTATTCCTTTTTGTTTGTGATACCTACAATTCGCATACTGTAGTACTTTTTCATCTTTTGTATAAAAACGCTGGTATTTCAAATTATATTTTCCTTCCCCACAACTCCTTAAGGCTCACAGTGCCGGAGTAGGAAAAAATCCAAAAAATGCTAACTGCTAGTAAATAAGCTGTATAGAATAAAAACACTTCATCATTTATAACTATTAAAACAATAAATATAATAAAATGAGCGTTGTTGGTACATATGTTTTTCTGATTCCTGTATGCTTTTAAAAGAAAATTCTAAGCAGGAATTAAAAAGATTTCTTAATCAAAACAACAGAAAACACTGAAGCACATTCAAATGATGGCACCAACTGAAACTTAATTTATTTATTTAAATGAGTTCCACAACTCATAGTTGATGTATAAATGTACACCACTTTATTAATGTTCATTGGCTAAAGCTCAGAGGTGGCTAGATTTTTGACCCGTTGTCCATAAGAAAGTTTTTATTCTTCAAGTAATTTCTTACAAGGATCTGTTGTCAGCGTTATCCCCTTCCTCCATAATGTCTTTGGTCCACTTTTGGGTGCTGCTCTTAAATATGCAGCCGGGATATCGAGTTGGTAACTATCCTTAAGTATAAGTATGTATATATCGAAAGTATTAAACTAGTGCGTCCTGCTGGGGGGGAGGGGTGCTCTTTTAAAACTTGTGACAGCATTGCTTATTCGATTTCCTAAATACTAATATTCATTGAGGTAGGAAATGAATATGCCTTTTCCGACATACTTGCCGTTCTCCGAACCTTCTGATTTTTCATTCTCATGGTGATTAGGTTAGAGAGGAAAGAATCATTAACCAGTCAGAATGTTAAATAATTCCACGCCTATACAATACCGCCTTCCGGTTCTATGTTCTCTACGTAAAACACATTAGCAAACTAAATTGAAGGACATATACTAGTATTGTTTCTTAATAACAAACAATGTTATTGTTTATTGAATGTTAGTTCCATACTAATCTTTGTATGGGGCAGCATAATTAGTTAACTAAGCGACGTAGTAAACGACGATTTTTTTTTGCTATTGTTATAAATATAACATAATACTTTTAATGTTTAAAAATAAAAATTTAGAAGTTACTAGTCTATTAAGTAGACACAATACATTATTGGTTTGAGCTAAAACTTAGTACTATAGATGTTAGGAATTAGGTAGTGCAGTCTTACTACTGTCCCTTAATTCTTCTTCTTCTTTCTTTGGATGTAGTTGTGAATATTTTGTTATATTATGATTTGCTTGAACTTTATGAGATTGTTTCGATTTATTATATCACATATTTGGTTGTTAACCAAATATAATTTGTTGGATATTGTTCACTCATTAAACGCCTTTAGTTCATCAGATCTTGTGTTTTCTTTCTTCTGTGTGTACGCGGACAAATATTCTAAACGATCGTTTAGAAGTGGGTATTTGCGTGTTGGATAGAGGGGATAGTTTTAAACTAACTAAAAACTTGTTTTATAGCCTGGGTTTAACAAGAAATCTTGTGTCTGAAGATAAATGACCGGAATAAGTTCAGATGTTCATGGATTGAGGAAGCGTTGTTCATGGATTGAAGCTGAATTTCGAGGTGCTGTTTTGAGATTAGATGACAAATGTCAAATTATGTAGGCCCCATGATCATCAGTTGGTAATTTGTGATCGGCCGGTAATCTTGAGCCGATTTCCCTTGAGTGAGACAAGAACACACCACTGTTGTGCGGATATATTAATACATGACACTCCCGAACATGATTTTGGCCTGGAGATCATTCTCCGAGATATTACTCTAGTGGAAAAAATATGGCGATAGTTGCAATTAGTCACGCCTTTGTATATGTTGAGTATGCCATGTTTCCTGGCTAGAAAGCATACCTACCTTTCTTTCCTGCCGGCTTTCTTTATGGCTGGAATATTCTTGCTTAAGTATGAATATTTAATTGGATCACAATTTTTTAGAGATGTGAGTTTATATTTTCTATACATTAATGTGGCTCTAATAAACCCAATTTCTTAGTTCGACATCATTTTAGCGATTCTCTTCACGTGGCTTCCGCCAAGTATTTTCTATTAAGTTATCGAATATGGTTGAAAGTAGACAAGAATGATAGGTTAATGATCTGGCCGGCAGAGAGGCAAAATAGTAGAGATATTTACTTCAAAAGTGAAAGGGAAGTATCCATATAATTAGTTCTTGTTCCGCTGAAATCTTTAATCTATCTTTTTAATCGTCCCTAAATAAATGGTTATCTAAATTACGCATATTCGCGCTGCTGTTCTTTGAGATCGGGTGTCTAATTGGATTTAATATTTTCCTTCTGAATGTAAAATTGGACAGTCTGAAAAAACCAAACAAAAACTCATATTTACGTAGGGACAAAAACAGATCTGTTTGATTTCCTCTTTCTACCCCTTCAGATGTTATACGAAACAACTTTCATCACTAGAAGGAAATGGACTCATTATTTCTGACCAGCCTCTTATCTACAATGTTGTTTTAATTTCCTTTTCCACTTCCATGGGGGGTCTACGGATGAGAAAATTTAAGTTTTATGTTTCCTTCTTTTTTTTTTCTTTTTCAACTACGTTTTTTACATCAGCAACCATAGAAATCTTATTTTAGATATTCTAGTAGATTAAGACTTCTATGAATGCAAAGCCTTATTTGCCAATCATTTTATCTCCTAATAAAGTAGAGAATATTCATTCTAAGAGAGTTTGAACTCAATTTGGAAAATTTATATCACCTGTCTTGTGGAACATTATCATATATCTAAGTCTAGCGACATTACCCATCCCCTGTTACTCTCAATTTTTATTCTGGAACTTGAGGAAATCGCTCCTACCATTATCCCAATCTACTTCCTCAGTTTAGTTTTCTTAATGTATACACATCTGTCATTTTTCTCACACCTCTCAAGAGTAATTGAGCACACAGAGCAGTTCATGCCCTTGCAGGAATGAAACACAGTAGATGTCCACTCAGATGACGTCACCAGCACATTTTATTCTCTATTTATCCCTAGGAAAAACTCAAGCAAGCTTTGATATTTAAACTGTGAATTAGGTTATTGATTTACTAGCTTATTGTTAATAAAAATTAAATGTTTTAAAAAATACAGATAACTCCGTGTAATGATTCAGTGTACAGGAATTTTAGAATATAAGCTTCTTTAATGATTGTAATTATTAACTTATTTTGTTCAACCTTCTCTGCATTGGTACTCCTCCTGGCTGGATTACGGGCATTAACATATGATCTTCAGTTTTAGCAGATTTTCCTTGAGGGAAATCAGCTATTGAGGTCGTACTCATGACTAGAATTTCGAAAAATTTCCTCAAATGTCCATCGATTCCACCCAGGGAATGAAAAACATATATATATATATATATATATATATATATATATATATATATATACATTTATGTAAATAAATAAATACGTTACCAAACTCGATATATCAGCCTTATGTAAAAAGAAAGATCAAGTTCGCTAACGGCCACTTTTTGCTAGTATGCCTATCTATAGGTTACCACCCTTTTCTAGCCAGGGTAGGACTAAGAATTTTATTTCATGAGTTAGTCACCAACAACGTGGGAATCGAACTTGCGTAGGTTTACCTTGTGAGATTGAGGTCAACGCTCTAACATGGATAAGCTGAGCCTGATATTTCATCATTAATGTTTTTTCTAGGCAAATTATTGGAATTTAATGAAGAAATTTTCAATTACATTTGAATGAGGATTTTAGGTTTTTAGACAGAAACATGACCAGGTTAAAGTAACTAATAATGGCTGTTTGGGCGAAACGTTTGATACTTTTGATTATACTATGCGTTTATTCGTGAAACTTACTTAAGATACTTGAATTATAACTTCGGTACTTCTGAAAAATTAAATAACGTTGGCTGCCGATTACTTCAAATCGTTTCTGAAATAAATTACTCATAGCGATGAGTTTTATAGGGTTGATGAAAATCGCTGTGGGATTTCAGGATAAGGATTATGTCCTCATAAGTTTAAGAGGGATCTAATATGGTTTACGGCTCAAATAGACCCTCAGAAACGGAGTAGCACTAACTATCGTCAAGTTACAACCAGGAAATAGGAGCATTATTAGTCAATACATAAATCCCCGGTTAACAGCTCACTCCGTCATTATAAATCATTTAAAATCAATAACCTATTTTAGTTGGTCATTAAACAAGTAGGGTATTCAAAGTTGTATATTATGTACAACTGTATAGTTTTAACAAATTTCCCCTAAGGGAAATCAGCTATTAATTTTATACTCGATTACGATTTTCGAAAAATTTCTTCGAATGTCCATCGATCCTACCTAATGGATAACAAAAATGAGGTCCGTTCAAAATTTATATATATATATATATATATATATATATATATATATATATATATATATTTGTCTGTTATCTCTCTAGTGGTCGCAATTTTTGTCTTATCGTTACCAAACTTCTGATATAATTGTTTTTATGAAAAAAAGAAAGATCAAGTTCGTTAACAACTGAAATTGGACTAGAGGGAGGGGGGATAAAGGGGGAGAATTTTTAAAATTCAAAATATCTCCGTTGTTATGCGTTGGATTGGAAATTTGTGTAGAATCAGTCTTATTGCAAATGTAATGTTCTATTAATGTTGTTAAATACATTTCATCTCTTACTTCAATATTAAGTGAGTTAATTCCATTTTTCAGTTTTCAGCCTTCAGTAAACCCCCACTCCGACTCAGGTCACATGAACAATATTCTGTTATATATAATGAATCACTTTATTTGAAACTTAAATACCGAACACTGTTCTCATTGAAATTTTTCTTTTTAAGGTAAATGCAAATACACGGGGTACCTGGGAAATCTGCTTAGTTAACCCAGCCCCTGCGTGACGGACTTTTTTGTCTTCAATATAGTTCACAATTTACTGGTAAGGCCCACATTTAGTGACGGACACACTAAATATAGCGCCTACTCACACCCTTGCTAGAAAAAGGTGACTGATAACCTGCAGGTTAATCGTCTTGATTAGCCCTTGTTGTATTATGTTAACGTCAATTTTACAAAATAATAAAATAAAAACTAATAATTAAAAACAATAAGTTAAAAATAATTTCAAGGTTTTATTTCCATAAAATTTTCTAATATATGATTACTAATGATGCTAGTTTACTAATATTAAAACTCCCGAATTAAAAATCTTAAATATTTAATTTAAATCATTTGCAGTTCTATAACTAAGCATTAGCAATGTATTTTTTGTTGGCTAATTATAATTGTTATTGTTGTGGTGTTGTTTTTGTGACCTTTACGTCCAACGTTTGACTTTACCTGAAAGCCTCTTTAGTGATATTGAGTTTAATGCTGATAAAAGCACCCAGGTGGCTCTGTCACACAAATTATATGACGTAACGCCATGGCTCTCTCACGCATCCACTAAATAAGTGATAATGAAGCCTTGAACATACATTATCTTTTTTTTTTTTTCGTATTCTAGTGCTAATTGCCTGGGTTTTTCGCTCCCGATATAAAACTGCTTCAAATATTGAATTTCTATCGTACCCTTCATTATGCTGTTTTCACCTCAACAGCTTCATCGCTTATTTATTCCATCATTTTCCACTAAGACATCCCACTAATGGAATAGATAAATAATGAGGAGTAGTAATTAGAAACCGCATTAATTTATGTTTGCAGTTTTTAAATATGCTTGTATTATTTTTCCTTAAAGAGTTGTAAATCATTTGTATTTTTTAAAAAGAGTTGCCAAGTTTTTGACGATTTGTTAGCATATTGCCCATAAAATTTAACAACTATGGTTAAAACTACATCCTTGTTCTTGGTTCTTTAATTCCGTAGCACCTTGTGGAAGGTAATAAAAATTATCCGTTTGTTACTTTTATAGTAACAAGTTGTTTCAGTGCTATTACATTGAATAAGACATACCCAACATACATGAAAAAGTACTTGTGTATGTAACGTCCATATAATAACAACATAAAATTAACGCATAGAAAACCGAAAAACTATTAACTATTTAAAAGCCCATCAATACACACATGCTAATTATGATACTTAGAGACATGCCATTTTTCGGAGTTGTGCCTATCCCCATGGTCCTGGGGATCATTGGCAACTACTTGAGTAGCAAGAAACGCGTTTCCGTATTACGGGTCTTAAGCTTGCCAAAATGTTGTATATCTTCTTCTAAGATACTTGCTTTGCTCTAGGTTTTACCTCTTTTACTCCAGAAAAAATATTTTGGAAATTTAAATAATTTAAATTTGTTTTCCTACCATACCTCAGTATTAATTTATGCCCTTATGATTAGTATGCAATCAATGCAAATTTATGCTTTTAAAATTGGTTTTATTATTATTTTTTTAGTTCTTCTATAATAAAAAATAGGTCTTGACACACATTATTTTGAAGTATCTGCTTTTTATGTATATTACATAACTTGATCTCATGATGAGATACGAGGTCGTAATTGTGTAAGAGCTGTTCTTTAGTAAAAATCTATACAAAATTACAATAGATAAAATCTGACCTTTTCTAACCTCTAACAGATAAACTATGGTAGTGCAGATTAAACTTGGTTTGCATTCATCATCACTTGCATTGCACGGATAGGTTGAATCTTTTAATTATTTTGGGAACCCCCAAATTAAAGGGGTCAATTTAAATAAGGAGAATGCTCTCAATCTACACTAACCAGTTATTTTCGTGTTTTAGTTATGGTGTATTTAATATGTTCACTAATGTCTAGAACAGAAACTTACCTAGTGACAGCTGACCATTCCGTGCAGTGTCCCTCAGTAATAATTGCCTTCATTTACATATTTCATGCAATAGGTTAATATATGAGAACTGTAAGCGAATTCTTTAGTATTCAAATATCGGCATTTTTCTTAGGAAGGGGAGGAGGTTCGTGGGTGCAGCTCCACACTCCTGGTAAAAAAAGAATAAAGAAATAAATATAGAAAATATTAAGTTAAAAGAAATAATATTATTAATAGATACCTAACTAATTAATGTGGTGTTTAGTTCATTAAAAATGTTCGTGGATGGATCACGTATTCTGTTACAATCCCAAAGAGCCAGCCATATCCAATTGTGTTCGAACATCTCAGATTTATAGATATATAGTTACTTAGGAATTCAGGTTATACTTCGTACTTCGGAGCAAAAAATATTAGATCACCACAACCACAACTTGCTATAGATAAAACTAATGCAGCTCGTTGCAGTAAAATAATACTACTACACTAAGGGAGAGTAACCTTCAAGTACTCCCTGTAATAAATTGGATCTCATTGTCGATTCCGCATAGCCCCTCTCCAAGATACCACTAATCCAGTTTCCAGAATAAACTTAACAAGGCCGAAGGAACTTAAACTTGCCGAGATAAGTTTATAAGGTCTGCTTACCATTCTCTTTGCAAGGTGAACTCACCTTAACGTAATGGGGCCCGAATGCATATAACTGAGTTAAATAAGTAATTAAGTTACAATAGCTAATTAAGTTTGTAACTTACATTAACAATACAGAAATAGAGATATACGGAGCTATACATGATTTTGTGTTTTACTTTTTTTTCTACTAACCTTTAACTCTTTACGTTTTCAATCGTCCTCTTCTTTATATTAACAACGGAAACTGCTTAGAGTTGCGGCTAAATACGCACCACGGTACGATTAAGTAAATTGAGCTCTCTGGAGCACAGAATGTTCATTGCTATCGTCACATTGAATACCAATATTATCCATATAATTCCTTCAGTGCATACATACTTGCGTACACACGCTCATACACATATGCACATATAGTCATGTTATTTGTACAGATAGATTTTCTTTGGGTTTCAATTCTTTTTTAATGCCAGAAAGTGAGATATCTCATTAGAACCATAGAAAGGCTTAGAGGATTGCAAACTTTTAATAATACACAAACTTCGTCTCTGTAAATTAATGAAAGCAGGAAATATAAAAGAACCCTCTAATCAGATTTTTCATACTTATGATGAATTGCAAAAAAATATGCTTTTCAAAGGTTATTTTTATAAAATCATTGCTTTTGAACAAACCTTAGAAGGAGTTGTAATTTGTTTTGTGAAACACGAATTTCTTCCCCTTTAATACCCTACAATTTTTCAGATTGACGTCCATACTATTGAACATGAGAAGGATTTTTGTTTCTCCTTCTTTTGCTCCAATCCATACAAATTGTTTTGATTGCATTTACTGCCTTCATGGTTTTGTTGGAGGTTCAGTAACTGGAAGTGTCTACAACAATCTAAAAGTTTAAGACAGCTTGTTTTTTTTGTTTTATTAATTTTATTGTTTAATTCTTGCTCTCATTTCTTGTTTTTTCAAGTTAATGAAAAATTATAGATACTTTTTTTCTCCAGTCACATGATAAATTCTCTTGCTCGTGGAGGAATTCGATTTTAATACTCGCCCTTCCCCTTTAAGCTCATAAAACATAGTTTCGCACATAATGGTTGTATAGCACAAAGATCACATTGATATTTGAATTATCGAAATATTTTCGATTTTTCATGTGCAATGGGGTGACCGCCTAAATAGAAAGGTAGGTCGTCGAATTTTATAGACTCCGGCGAATGTTAAGTAGTTAAACGCACTTTCTATTTATTGGTTGAAAGTAATTTTACGTTCGGATCTGATCCTTCTATGGATCTGTTCTGTAATATATACCTCTAGTGGCTGTACTATTTATTGGTAGGGAACTCTGGTTACACTCTCGTAAAATAATGAGCTTTTTAAACAAGATTTGCTCATCCTTATTAGATGAAAAGGAAAGCTAGCTCACGTGTATGTAAACTTCGAATCTTATTATAACCTGCTAATAAAATAACTAGATTAGTGTCGGCATGTAAAGCTATGCGATGCAAAACATATATTGACGAAATTCACAAGAATATTGAAAATATCGTGGGGTTACAATTAAAACACATTGTCAAAATGGCCGAATTTCAGATTTCATGTGAAACCCACTAAGTCGCCAATGGTTCAAGTTAATTTGATTTAATAACGTTAGTACCCAAAAAGGTAAACGAAAAAATGTCTGAACAGCGTTTTCATGCTTTTTGACTTTGTGTTTCACTTTTAACCTCATGAAATGTAAGCAGGAAATTTTACTTTCCTTATCTTGAAGATAGGAATTAAGAATAAATAATAATGCAAATATAAATAAATATATATATATATATATATATATATATATATATATATATATATATATATATGCGTACATACATATAACAGTAATGCAATATTTATTCCAATTTTCTTTTATACTTACAATTTGTAACGAACATTAAAATTTGAAATAGAACACAGAACAGAAATTACAGAATATTTGTAATTATATTTTCGGAAACCAAGTAATTTGGTTTACACATACTGTTTAAATGGATTCCAGTAACAGGAGAAGCGATTCAATTTTAAAATTAATGAATTAAGATAATTATTTCAACTTCAATTAATCGTAGGCTAAATGCTCTTATTCAGATATCTCAGATAAATCATACCAGTAATCGGAGAATAAAACCCATTTCTGGGCGAAAGACATATATTTTCTCCTCAGGACATGTTTTCGTGACTTTGGCTGTACCATTAGTGGATAATAAAATATCAAATATCACAAACATTAATACTAAAAATTGTATTCCTTAACATTGTAGTACCACATGATTTCCTTGTGTTTCTATTATATTAAATATTCAAATTGATGTGTTGCAATTCATTTAAAAGTCATACAATAACTCTATTCCAATACATTGGATCAGATAATGTTACGGAACATAATTTTTAGATATTTGTTTGTTAAACAAATAAGGTACTATATACCAAGACACACATATATACACTTAAATCAGAAATATATAAATAGATGAGAAATCTAGATCTAGTGTAGCTACTTTTTTTTTTAGAAATGAGTTACTTAAACAATTGATTTATTCAGTTAAATTGATTTACTCCACATTTTTGGAACCTGCTTCTCGGTTCCTTAAGACACTTTTTTTTTATGTATATTTTAATATATAATGTAATTAATGCTTATTTGGGTTATTCTTTAAAACAATAGTTTTGTCGAAGAAAACAATTTTCGTTTTCATAATTTGGATAATTATTCTATCTACTAGATTAACGAGGAGTTGTTACTTAATGAAAGCATTTATTCTTATTGAGTTGGCATTGCATAACCTGAATGTGACGTTTCGATGAAAATACAATGGGGCTTATTTGTATTCAGAACTCTCTGCCTGCATGATAAACAGAATTTCAATTAGCTTTTATCTCTAATTCATTTACCTTCGGATTATTTATTTGTTTATTATTTCCAATGTTATTTATTGTACATTCAATTCAAAATGCTCCCATTTTGTTTCCTTCTCAAAAGGGAAAACTTATTATTGATATTTATTTCATGGAAAGAGAGTTGGGCTTGGCCACGACATTAGTCTGACTATTTATAGCTATGGAGCGTTAGCTATGGCTTACCTGGCTTACATTAAAACTTAATCTGACACGTCACCACTTACAATAGTGATGTTAGTAACCGTGATTCTGTCGTTACTAGAAGTTACTGAAGAACGATAGATGTGATATTCGTATTTGCGGAGAATAGTGATACAAAGATTATTTTTCCACAAAAAAACTCACGCTAACTTCATGAAAACATCCTAAAAACTCCAGACCTTAAATTGTGGAATTATTTTGGAGTGTTACTCACCGCATGTTGTAAGTTACCCCCCCCCCCACACACATTTTCACATGTTAAAATTAAATAAACAATTCCCCAATATTCATATAAATGCTTTGACTTTGCATTTTCTCTGGTTAAAACTCTTCAAAGACCTTTTCTTCTGAGTCCTTTCTTTTGGGAAACTTAAAGCTCATTCAAATATTTTAGTATTTAAATTAATTCTAAGATGGTCCTTTGTATTCACAATAGTTTTAAGCCTTCTTAGGGCTCCTTAGGGAGGGGGTGTTGTTTCAGAACTTCTTTTCTTCCATTCTTTCATTTTTTATATTTTTCATATATATATATATATATATATATATATATATATATATATATATATAATATTACTTAGTGTGTGCGTGTTATTTGCCTTATTTAAGTTGTTTTTACCTCAAAATTTACTACCTAAAAGTAAATAGTTTACAGTCGTTCTCCTTAGTTGCAGGCACAAAGAAAATGTAGGAGGAAATGTTTCATGTGCTTTAGCCCGCTCACATTTATTTAACTACTTTATTACTCGGATGAAACATGATATAATTCGAAAAACAAAGTGGAATTCGTGGCCGTATCCAAATAGTTTTTCGGAAATTTTCTATAAACTATAGAAACTTAAATATTTTTCCCGCTAGTACTTATATATTAAGTAGCCATGTGAGTTGACCTTAATCTCACGTGGTAAACCTAGATTGGCGAGTTCGATTCCCGTCTGGGCAGAGGAATTTATTTAGTGACGGAATTCATTAAATAAAATCCGTAGTCCCACCCTGGCTAGAAAAGAGTGGTAACCTGTAGATAACCCGTCTCGATTAGCCTTAGTTGCAAAAAGTGGACGTTAATAAATAATTATTAATATAAAAAATAATATTTTTATATATTATAATAATAATATATATAAAAATTATTAATTTTATATATTAAGTAAGGATTTCAAAAAGAAATTGAAGCTATTATAGAATCCAAAACTCAAATGTTTGCAATTATGAAGGAGAAATGCCTTTGATGATTAGATTATAATCATGTTGAATATTCGCGTAGTAGCACCTTCCCCCTCCAAATTCCATCCATCAATATATATAAAATTCCTACTTTTAAGGTTTTACCATATGCTAATTTATCCCAAATCCATTTTGTGTCCACCATAAATGCCTCTTATTTATTATGTAAGATTTTTATTTTCCGAGAACTGCGAAAAGATTGTTTTTTGGTAGCCATATATTTCATCCATTGAAGTCATGGAACGGTATTGCAATTTGTTGGCTTTTGTTAATATTTCAAGTGTGCTTATTGTAGGATTGAACGTGATTAAAACAGGCATTTTATTAATTGAAATTAAGGTAACGTCTCCCTCGTGGTAAAACCGGTTTATATTTATTGAACCATTTTATTGTCAGGAATGCGCATGCGCATGGTATGACACATTCAATGCTTCTAAAAAGCCATTTCTGTAGAAACTGAGAAAGAGACGTGTCTGAATAAGATTAAGTGAGAATATCCTTTGGGTGGGCAGGAGCTCTGAGCTGTTCATGTTTTATTCAGGCCAGGCCGGGGGGTGGGTTGTCCCTTCAAAACCTGCACAACTGCACCCTCTCTTAAACCATGTCCCATTTTCAAGAATATTTATACTTTAAATTTTGGGCTTACGACTTTTCGTAATTCATTTTTGTCTCATAGAAATGATAAATTGTATACATTGAAATATTTATAGTATAAGATTGACGAAATATTTATACATGCGCTGCAACAATCAGCAATTAGCATAACATAACACCTTATAACTCATGAAAATTGAAGAATTCAAATTGATTCTTTGATACAAATGTACACTTAAAAGGGAAACAAAGAAATTTCACTTATCCGTTAATGCTCTTGGTAACCTTTTTTCATTTCAGTCAATAATAAATGTCATATTTGTTATTCGCTGAAATAGGACCTCGCATATCGAAAAAATATCACCGTTGTCACGAGCTCGTTCGTAAAATGTTATAGAGCTAATCTTGATAACTGTTGATAGTCTACAATCTTTGTTCTGTACATTTTTTCGTAACTCAGGTATTTAGTTTTGTTCGTACTTTCTTGTTTTCATTCTTCAATAAATCCCCTTTTCAAATCATCCGGTGTTACATAGAAATAGAGAATATGAGGTGAAATGAGATCACTAGTGTCTCATGCCATAATGTGAGAAATCTGCTTAGTTTATGCAGCTCCACCGTGACAGGCTTTAGTGAATGACGGTTTGGTGTAAGTCCTACCGTATTTATAATGTTTGATTCCAATAATTCCTACCTCTTAATTCTAGTAACAATTCGAGTCGAATCTGTGCTTCTTACCGGGGCAACAGTTTGAAATTTAACTTTGGATTCGCACTTGGCGCTGTACGTGTAGGAGTCTAGATACCTACTAACGAGTCATACCCTCTTCTACTAATGCCATTAAGTGATGTTTGAAAAATTTGTGGGCATCTTTGTTCAAGACCTTGCGAAAATCAAACTTCCCTTGCTCTCCAAATGTGCTACTTTTTTTCCTCTTTGTAACTTATAACTTACCTCATATTGTGTGTATATATAAATGCATACTTACATATTTACATGCTCATACATACATAAAATATGTACACACTCGCATACGTATACGTACGATATGAAGGATCCTTGGCGTAGTGAGTGATCGTCGGGCAATCCTTGTTTACCAAGGAAAACCTAGAATAAGTTGTTCCCCGTAGTCTGAGTACTATAACATACCCGGGGATACCAGTGGCCAGATCATCAGCGGTCAGCTTTTATGAAAACGAGAGCTAGGAGGATCCTTTGCTATACCAATTAGGCTATCGACTGACTTACTAGACTCCCTCTACGCCTCTCTCTGCCATTTTAGAATATTAAAATTTAAATGCTGAAAACGCTGATGTGTACTCAACTATGGCTTTCCCCGGTTATTACATTATGGATGTTATGTTAAATGATTCCGCCCCAACGCTACTAATTAATAATCTTTAAAATTGGGGTGGGGTAAAAAGTATTTAGTAAAGATGATACTGGTTGTAACTATACACTGTTGTTGTTCTTATCGGCTACTTCAACTGATTATTATTCCCATGAACAGGAAATCTCGATTTCCTCTGGGACGAATAAGTAATGCTGAGGTTTCAAGATGTCTTCAGCAATAGATCAACCTACATCAGAAAAGCAATTCTATCCATATTAATAATCAAGAGTGGAAAACGTGTAAGAAGGGATTTTAGAAGCTCTCTCCGCGAAGCTGACTAGTTATAGTATTCAGAATACAACGTCACCATCCCCCCACTTTTGTCTCACTGTCATAATATCAGAATTTAGTCAAGACCATCCATTTTAATGTACAAATCCTTTTGGTGAATTTACTTTTGCTCGTTATAAAAATTCAAGTTATTTTAATATAATCCAAATGGTGAAACAAAGCATAAGAGTATAAAATTCTTTTAAATATACACGTATGTTTCCATGAATCGGGGCGACAAGGATCTTATAACCCCTTGCGAGAGGTAGCTTATTTGAGAAAAAGGAAAAGAACATGTCAAAGCTTGATGAAACTTATAAGGAAAACATCTTGTAGCTTTGTATTATTTGAATCGCCTTATGCCTCCTGTATTTCATAGTTTTAGAGGATGCCTCTATAATTTCCAGAGCAGAGGGAAGTAGTGGCTTACCTCAGGACCGCTATAATTAATGATTATACTCCAGCTACTAAACGCTCTATGAGCATACGCACTAACTGTACTCGCTTTGTCTGCTTCAAGGAAGTGTTTTAATGCAGTTAGTATGTCGGGATCGCCCCCTACCATGACCTCCAATTCTCTAGTATTAGCAGATGTCCCTTAAGTGAAATCAACTATATGTGTTTGTGTATATGTCTGTTGACGGATTTTTTGTTTGTTCGTTACCAAACTTTATATTTAAACGTTTTATCTAAAAAGAAAGATCAAGTTCATGGCTGAAATCGGACCATTGGGAGGGGGGGAGGTATCTCCGTTACTATACGTCTTATCGAAAAATTGTATTGAACCAATCCTATTGCTAATTGATCTATAAATGTAGTTCTACATATTTTCTGTATCATGAATATTAACCGCGATATTTGGATAGTATAATTTTCCACTTTCAGTAAACCCGCACTCCTACTCATGTCGTATTTATAATAAGTTATGTAATGAACCACTTCATTACAAGGTTAAATACCAAATATTTTTTTTCATTTAACTTTTACTTTCTGAGATATTGCAAGTACGTTCTGTTGACCCCCGCCCCCCTTCTTTTGTTGTTGGATTACTAAAATTTGAGTGATAGAGATAAAAATTATTCTGATTCATTATAAATTATAGTACTAGATATAGTGCATAGTTTTCAATACAATTAATATGTTATATTCTGATATATTTCATTAATTGTTTTTCTTTCCGGTATAAAATATTTCTATGTATCTCTGCGAGGGTGGCTGACCTGTTTGTTTATAATTCAGAGCTTTCTTTTATCGAGATTATTAACTTGTAAATTGACTGAAAGATTTCTCATTACCGATTGTATTTATCACTTAATACTTACTTACACGGTGTTGTAGATTTATCTATTGCAAACCTTCGCATGGGAAATCTGCTTAGTTTACGCAGCTCTTGCGTGACGAATTTTTATTCATCTATCAACCCATGTCATTATAATGCAGCATGTATAACTTTATTTATTCATTACTTGGCTCGCAATACCTTTAAGCTGTTATGAACTGTTTCTAAAATCGGATTAAAATACCATGATGCGACAGATACCAGGAAACAACGATAATCATGACATGGGCCATGGAAGATAACAAGAACTGTTGCTATAAAAGTTTTAAATATGTCAAAAAGTCAGAAGATATCTTAATAGTTGTTCGGTATGAAGCTGATAAAGGCACTCAATTAATGTTAGTGGGTTCACGTTGGTATCGACACAGTAAACAATGTTAGTCTCCTTCTCAGGAACTACAAGATTATATTTCTCTTGATGCCAAGCGTTATAAACAATATTAAGATATCCTACTTCGTTTATGATAGCAACATTCTCTTCGTCCAGTGAAACCTTAATAGTTGTCACTGTCTCAATAAGCTATTCAATTTTCAATAGGCGATATTTTAAGTTTTTCGTTGCCCAACAATTTTTAAAACCGTTTAAGAACCAACGGCTTACTAAAAGCCGGTCTGTATCGTTTGTTCTTGGGCTCTATTTTGTGTCTGAGATGAATGGGTGAGCGTTACATACTTATATACTTTTGAATTAACAGAGAACTGAGGGATTCTATGGTGTCAGGCATACTGTCTGCAGCTCTGTATCTTTAATTGAACCGATTAAAGACTGGTAATAGGTCCATATAAAGCATGGACGGTGTCAAATAACTACTTTATTTGACGTTGATAATGATTAACTGTGTTCCAGAGGCCGTTATCTATACTTGCTGAAATGCCTTTGTGGCTTCCTCTTAATCTCACTAATCCTTTAATAGATTGTTGTGTACACACCCACAATCATTCTAAATACAATACTCAGGCTAATTTAAGATAAAGCGGCACCTCATTGTTCTCAACTATCAATTTAAAATCATCTAGGGAACTGTTGAAATAGAAAGGAAGTTTTTTTGAAAGATATCTTTGGACATGTCTTTTGATTTTGATAAACTCAGAGATGGGCTTACCTTTTCAAAATCACAAATATGAATATTAATACATTTACAAAAATTCTTGTCTCAATTATAAACATCATATATTTACATTCACACCTATGACTAGGTACCTCTTTGAATGCATTTATAGGGAGTGTTATTTTAGTTTTCAAAAGGTGTTCCCAATAAATAAAAAAAATCTTGATTCCAAATAACAAAGATTATTGTATTTTCGTAAATAATAAATGAGAAAAATAATAATACAATTTTAAAACTGAGCACAGAAATATATAAATGAATTACGGTCCGTCAAGTAAAGTGAGAGGTTAATGTGAGGCTATCCTGCTGGCCGAGTTGGAGCAGAAAACAAAAGCTTGGAAGGATGCTTTCTTGCTAGCTGGTATCTCTGTAAAATATGATTGTTTTTACTCACGATACCGACTCATGTTTTTAAACTTCTTTTGGTCGATCCTGCTTCTTTTCAGTTCTTAATAAACTGGAGGTGGTGCTCGGCTGTTGTAGTTTGCAGAGGTAGTCAACTAAAAACAACAAACACCAGTCTTCTCTTGCAGGACACTGTAGCAACTGACTGTCTAAACTTTATTTTACGAGTTAGGTTAAGTGTTAACTAGGGACAACGCAGCCCAGCTGCTACATATTCATACTCTAACCTTAAAATATAAATTCCGTAATAATGCCTGTGACTTTGAATACAGTTGCTGCAGTTGGTTCTAAATCCTTCAGGTTTTCTCACTTGCAGTTAGACATAACCCCCTGTTGAAGATATTTTTCTAATATAAAGTATATATTTTAAAAAAATATATACTTTATATTAGTTGCCACCCTGGCTAGAAAAGGGTGGTAACCTGTAGATAACCCGTCCCGAGTAGCCTAAGTTGCAAAAAGTGGACGTTAATAAATAAATAAAATAATATAAAGTACATCCTATAAATTACCGTATCTGTGATCCATATAAAGCGAAAATAGTTTTGTTAGTGGCCACAGAAATATCAAATCTGTTTCAACATCGAAGTCATAAAATTGGCAAAGGATTTCAAAAAGTCCGTCACAACTAAGCAGATTTCTCACGTTTTGGTTTAACACACTTCAGATCTCATTTCACCAAATAATCTGTATTTCTATGTAAAAAACGGATGAGTATAACTGGGGGGGGGGGGTAATGAAGGCTGTAAACATGAACGTAGGGTAGGAATAACTCGCTTAATAGTTTAGTTACGAAAAACTACATAGAAAAACAAATGTAGACCATCAATAGTTTAACAATATTAGTTGTACAACAATTTATGACCTCGACTCATATAATCAATATATTTAGAGTTTTTGAATCCCCTCTTCTAAACAACCACTATTCCTGGTCCGATTTGCCATTAACGAACTTGATCTTTATTTTTACGACTGCTAGATTTTGCATTTGAAAAAGCTGAATGAGCTTCGGTGTATTTCGAGCTAGGTCAATCCCATTGTGAGTAGGCCCAGATAGGCTGGACCTTGGTGAAAGAGGATGTGCCGCTAGTAGCCCTGTTATCTCGTTGAGTGTGATAAGACCTGAATGAACGGGAGCTGAGATTAACCCTGTAGGAAAGGCTGCCCATCTCTGAACCTGCACATTTAATCCACCGGCTCTCGTCTCCCTTCTCTCTCTCTCTCTACCTAACTCTATCAATGGACATCCTGTTGTCTACAGACAGTCAGTAATATACCTAGCTTATTGTCGGTGTTTTCAACTCGCCGCTTGAAGTAAGCACTAACTAAAACATTGTAACTTAAATATTAACTTATCTCTTCACATCATATATTCTCTATAACTAATAAAAATCCTATGTATAGAAATGGTGGTTTACTGAACGCTGAAAACAAGAAAATACTAATAACTCCTAATATGAGTTACGAATAAATATATAGAGCAATAATTATAGAACAGAGTAGTTTAAGAAGGTTGGTTATATTCAGTTATTCGATTAGACCCATAATAAAGGAGATATTTTGAAATGTTGACCCCCCCCCCTCTATTTCTGGTGTGATGTCTGCCATTAACGATTATGAACATTAGAGTTGAGTTAAATGGGTAAATATTGAGTATGATATAGATCAAATAAGCTTTTTCGAGTCAAATCAGGAAAATCTTAATTGATATCTTCATACTATGTACCTCACGCATCAAAATTTCAATGAAAACATGATTTGGTATATAAAAATAAAAAATGCAAATATCTTGGTTAATAATCAAGATAGTGAAAAACCTATATAATAACATTCAAAGAACATTTAATTTGCAATAAGATTGGTTCTATACACTTGTTCAATCTGACGTATAATTTAGGAAGATATTTTGAATTGACGAAATCACTCCTCTTACTGGTCCATTCAAGATACTGTGGGACGAGTAGTTCAAAGAATATGCCATGTAGAGATTTGGCGGACGGAGTCTACGTTGATTAGGCAACCCAATCACGACAATAATCATGGATCTGTGACACCTGATAGCACGGAAATTGATTTAATGATCACGACTCTTGTTCGACGATCTCATGAGTTAATTTGGAACTTACAGGAGAAACGTTTTTTGTTGAGATATGGCATATGTCCTTATTGTCAGAATAGTGTAATGGTATTCCTATGTTCTGCAGTAATTCGGAGGATTATGTTCTGAGTGCTCTCCGAAATAACAATATTTTTCATAAAGTGAACTTAGATAAACAAAATTGGTGGTTATACCCAGTGAAATAGGTGAATAGCAGTGAAAACTGGACACACACATACAAAAAATCGATGGTATTCTGGTATTCCAGCCCAATTGGCGCATCTGATGCAACTATATGTAATTATACAACGAGCCTGCCATCACCTGAGCTAACAAGTACGTCAAACAGCTGGGAACGAAAATATTGAAATACTGGAACCTTTTTGATTGCTCAAGGAGGAAGTATGAGAAGTAGAATACTCTGTGCCATCATATTCTAATAAAAACCTGTGTAGACAATGTCGACTCATATTAAGTTTGGTTGACACTTGTTTGTTCTGGCTGAAACTATATTATTTGCTCCGGTATTCAGTCAATGCAAAATTTTAGTTGTAAAGCATCTTCAAATCAAACGGTAAAAAACCCTAACTGGACTCGAGAAGCTCATATTATGAAAATTGTATTGACAAAACTATACATCGTAAATAGGAAAGTAAGTAATTAAGAAATTCTACTAATAACATACATGTATCCATAGCTCCCAATTGCTAGATCTACCGTACACCTAGGAACAACAAATTACCTAAAAAGTTCGTCACGCAGGGGCTGCGTAAACTAAGCAGATTTCCCCTGTGAAGTTTTACAATAGAAAAATCTGCATACTGGTAACCCAATACCACCGTGATTAGATAATGAGAAATCTTTCAGTTAATTAAAATAAATTCCCAACTGAAACGGCTTCTGAATTGTAAGAATAATTTATATTTTAATAACTCAAATTTTAGTAGTCCAAGAACTAAAGAAGGGGGGGGGGCGGATGAACAGAACGTATTTGCATAAATCTCACAAAGTAACGAAGGTAAGGTAAGATTAGAAACGACAGGTTAGAAGAAGCTTCCGCCTGAGCCGAGAAATGACGAAGATGGCCGACGTAATCCGAACCACAGATATACCCGACCACAGACTTCATAAAAATACAAATATCTCGGTTAATATTCAAGATAGAGAATAAATGTATATAACATTATTTGTAGTAAATGTAATTTTCAATAAAAGATTGGCTCTGTACAATTTTTCGATCCGATGCATAATAACGGAGATATTTTGAATTTTCGAAAATCCCCCCTCTAAACCCCCCTTCCTCTGGTCTGATTTCAGCCATTAACGAACTTGATCTGTCTTTTTACATAAAACGGTTAAATATCGAGTTTCGTAACGATCAAACAAAAATTGCGACCGCTTGAGCGTTAACAGACAAATATATCTATATATATATATATATACTAGCGGACCCGGCAGACGTTGTCCTGCATGATATTTCAAGAGATGAGAATATTAAATTTAATAATATTATGTTTAAAAAAAAATCTTCTTTTAATAACGCAAAAAACAACATTTGTTATGTGCACGTTTGCCTAAAAACAAATAGTAAATAAAATATCGCCAAAAATTTGGTACGCAAAAAGATAAGGAAAACTGAGAGAAGGAAAAGAAGACGTTTCAGTTCTATGATTACCTGGTAGAATGCGCACTACACGTCCTTAAAAACAAACAGTTGTAGACCAATAATTGAAATAAATCAAAACCCTCAACAATACTAATGCAAATACATAAATATAAATAAAGAAAAGAAAATAATTGAAACATTCAAAAATCAAAGTAAAATAAATTTGGACAATAAATAATAATGTCTTAAAGTGAAAACCTCTCGCAGCTGAAAACATATTTATAAAGATAACATACTCAAACTTCAAGGACATACATAAGATAAACATATTAACATTTCATTTCATTTCCAGTAACCTCGCCCTTTGCCCTTCGACCCGAGACTCCTGCCCCATCTGCCTGGCCGATCTGCGGCGCTAAACCATCCGGGGCGTCACCCGAACGCGTATTTAAAAATTCAATCAAATCGGTCCAGCCGTCTAGGAGGAGTTCAGTGACATACACACGTACGCTAGAATTATATATATATATATATATATATATATATATATATATATATATATATATATATATATAAAGATAGAGGTGTATTAGCCTGTTAACACTCTAGCGGTCGCAATTTTCGCTTGATTTACCAAACTCCGTATTTAAACGTTTTACGTTAAAAGACGGATCATGTTCTTCAACGGCTGGAATCGGATCATTGGGAGGGGGGATTTAGAGGGGAGGATTTTCGAAAATTCTAAATATCTCCGTTAGTTTGAGCCGGATCGAAATTTTGTATAGAACCAATCTTTTTGCAAATTAAAAGATCTATAAACGTTGTCATGAACCTATTTTCTCTGTCTTTAATATTAACCGAAATATCGGTGTTTTTTAGTTTTCGGCCTTCAGTAAACCCCCACTCCCGTTTGAACCTATAAAATTCACATACCGAGTTTTGTTCAGTTCGGATTAATCGTTGGTGCCCAATAAAATTGTTGGGCCCACTTTACTTTTTTAGTGTGTATCTCGTTTATACTTTATTATACGACAAAAGTGAATATGACAAAAGTTACTCCATATGACAACATAAACAACTCTTATCCTGTGCATATTTGCCCAAAAACCAATAGGAAACGAAATACGGCTATTTTTAATTTCAGGCCTCCCTTACGACCCCCACTCCATCTGCCTGGCCGATCTGCGGCGCTAAACCATCACGTCAGTAGGCGTCACCCGAACGCTTATTTAAAAATTCAATCAAATCGCTCCATCCGTCTCGGAGGAGTTCAGTGACATACACACGTACGCTAGAATTATATATATATATATATATATATATATATATATATATATATATATATATAAAGGATATATATATATAATTTTGAACGGACCTCATTTTCGTCATCTCCTGGGTAGGATCGATGGACATTTGAAGAAAATTTTTTAAAATCGCGTCATGAGTACGACCTCAATAGCTGATTTCCCTCAAGGGAAATCTGCTAAAATCTCCTATTCTTAATAATGAACAAGTAATATGTTACTACAATAAAGTCAGATTTCAATTTTCTTTTTAATTTTAGTTGGCTATTTATTTCAACGTTGAACTTCTGAATCTATTTTTATTTATTTTATGCTATGGGACACAGAAGTGGATTAGTTATAGTAAAATTTTACGAATGTTTCGAATTTAAGCTGATATGAGTAGTATGATATTGCTTTGTTTGTTTGGTGTGAATCTGAAGTAAATTATCCCTACAAATTATTGAACAAATAATGTTGTTATTTATTAACACCTTTTGGTATGTACTTCTATGGTTAATTAGGATGTGTTATGTACAGATATAGAGATTTATAGAGGGTTAACCTACCTTATATTACCTCCCTTTTAGCAGATTTCCCCTAAAGGAAATCAGCTATTGAGGTCGTACTCATGACGCGAGTTTCGAAAAATTTCTTCAAATGTCCATCAATCCTACCCAGGAGATGACGAAAATGAGGTCCGTTCAACATTATATATATATATATATATATATATATATATATATATATATATATATATATATACTAGCTCAGATACCCGGCTTCGCCCGGGAATTCATTTGAGGCTGGATGGTGATGTGGTATTTTTTTGGCAAGGCTTTACTTTGCACAATATTTTGACTTTTACCCGTCCCATCGTTTAGGGCTAATGCCCGTTCCTAGAAATGTTAGTATGGCTTATTATAAGAATGGCGTTAGTGCTAATACACAGTCTTTTGTGTCAAATAAAATTGTTGACTCCCGCTATAACTTTTTGCGTATAACGCATTTATACTTCGGTATACGACGATATTGTAAATAAAAAAAGTTTCTCTAAATAACAAAATAAACAACTTTTGTTATGTACATATTTGCCGAAACCCCAATAGGAAACGAAATATCACTATTTTTAATTTCAGACCTCCCTTATAACCCCCACTCCTGCCCGTCCCTAGAAATGTTAGTATGACTAATTATAAGGAAATCGTTAGTATTAATTCACATAGCGAGTTTGGTTTAGTTCGGTTGAGTCTTTTGTGCCAAATAAAATTGTGGACTCCCGCTATAGTTTTTAGCGTATAACTCATTTATACTTCCGTGTACGGCAAAAGTACATATAACAAAAGTTACTCTACATTACAAAATAAACAACTTTTATTATGTGCATATTTGCTGAAAAATCAATAGGAAACGAAATATCGCTATTTTTAATTTCAGGCCTCCCTTATAACCCCCACTCCTGTTCGTCTTAGAGAATATTAATATAGCCTAAAGTCTAAGTTGGGCTAGTAGTAATATACATACTAAGTTTCATAAAATTCGGTTCAGCCATTTATGCGTGAAAAGGTAACAAACAAATAAATAAACAAACAAACAAACAAACAAACAAACAGACACGAAAGAAACAAAATGTAGTTATGGTGTCTATGACATGTGAAACGAAAAGTTATCGTGAAATTTCGCGAAAAAAATCAATGTACAGACAGAGGTTACAATTTTATATATATATAGATATATATATTTGTCTGTTAACGCTCTAGCGGTCGCAATTTTTGTTTGATCGTTACCAAACCCGGAATTTAATCGTTTTATGTAAAAAGGAAGATCAACTTCGTTAATGGCTAAATCGGACCAGTGGGAGGGGGGGGTTTAGAGGGGGGATTTTCGGCAAATTCAAAATATCTCCGTTATTATGCGTCGGATCGAAAAATTGTATAGAATCAATCTTATTGCAAATTAAACTTACTATAAATATTGTTTTATACATTTATTCTGTATCTTGAATATTAACCGAGATATTTGCATTTGTATTCTGCATTGGCCGGCAGGAGTGAGCTGTTTGCTACTTTCCGAAGAGAGCTCTGGCGGCCGTTTTCGTAACTATTCGTCCCTCATGTATAAGTTTAGTGATCCCTTACTACTTACTACACTTGTTTTTGGGCAGATTTCTCTATTGTAAAACTTCACGTGGGAAATCTGCTTAGTTTACGCAGCCCCTGCGTGACGGAGTTTTCTAGGCAGGGTGGGTTTAACAATTTAATTTAATGAGTTTGTCAATAAACAAATTCCTATTGCCTAGGTGAGAATCGAACTCACGTCTTTAGGTTTACCAAGCGAGTTTAAACTGATTTTTTGTAATTACTGTAATTAAAAACTGTTAATAGTTTAGATAACGATGAATAATTATTGGCTGCCTTGTAGCTAAAGTAATATCAATAGATAAAATAAATCAATGAATCTATAGACAAATAAGAACCTCGCTTACAAAGTCCTGCTCATATAAGTATGTAATATATTTTAGTATATGGCAACTCTTCTCCTTGAATAGTTCTCTTACGAAGTTACTCTTATATCGTGGGAGTTCCATTACTCTGATTTTCTCAAAGTACTTGGTGAAAGCCATTTCCATCAAAGAGAGAGATACGCATTAATTTATCAAGAGAGATAGAGTGAAAATACTCGAAAGCTCATGAAGAAATGAAAGTTCTGTCAAAGGAGGAAGTGTTTGGAATGCTCCTTGGTCAATCCTTAGTGTCTCCTAGTCCTAGCTGACTTAGTTGGAATTCCTAAGCTTTGCCTGGTCGGCTCTCTGGAATTCCTTATACAAATTTTGAAGGATCCAGTTAAATAAAAGATATGTGGTGGGTGATATTGTCAAGATTGAAACCATGTCCTTATTAAATGTTAGTGTATCTTTAAGCTTTATTGTATACTTTATATTTTTCGGTTTGTTTAAGAAAGCTCTCACTATTGATCACCAGTCTCGTGCACCTTCTGGTTTATATAAATATAATTATTAGTGAAAAATAAATGTAATTATTGGCGAATGACATCCTATTGAATTTTCATAACTCCCTTTACTAAACTAAATTTATTTAGAAAAAAATAACTTTTAAGGGAGAAATTAAATGAAACCTTATTTTTGTTGTTCATTTGTTAATGAATAGGTGCGTGGGGCTTCTGGTCAGAGTTTAAATAAGCTTGGCTTAGATATGTTATGAATTAGGTGTCTGAATTAATTATTAACATGAACTGTGTTTCGTAAACATGAATATATGCAAATTTGAATGAATGGAGGGGGAAATAAATCTAGAGTAATGAAAACAAAACGCTTTCTTGGTTCCTGACATAGCTTTTACATGCTACCTAGAGAAGTGCCGTACTTCCTTTAGGGACAATTCTCTGGTGGGGGGGGGGAGTAGTGTAGATGATTCCCTGAAAGGAAGGAGGAAATGGAATCATCATTTATACGCCATATATTTATTTATATCAGTATACTTTCCTTGTTTTACTTTATACTTTATATATAACTCTTTATCGATTTTATGTCTTCCATTGCCGGTACAACTTCTTGATCTACCCTACCTCTCTAAAAACTGCCACAAGAAACTTGTTCTTTGGTTTGGATAGCGAAATTGCTTTAATTTATCAAACATGTCGTGTTAGGTTAGTAGTATGGTGACCTGCCCTTGAATCGGGAGATAGATCTACTTCTGTATGTCTCAAGCGTCTGTTTTTCCTCGGGTTTCTTTAGTTTCCTACAGTCAGTCTGTTTATTACTTCTTTCTGGATTTATTACTTCTTATTTGTTTCATTTTGCTACAGTCGTCAGTTAGACGTTTAGCCTGTAAAGGGAACTTTCTTATCAGTTTTTTTTTATAAAAGTTCTTATAGAAACAGGGGGGAAAAACAGGATTGTATTCGCGTTTTTTTTTTTGTCATTTGTCCATTTATTCCTTAATACCTGGCAACCTTCATCCGAGACTGCCCCTGATTCTTTTAATCACCTCCGAAGGAATGAACTTAGGCGAATTGTCACAAGTTAACGATGTGTGTTTTTCAGTGCCTTGCGTCTTAACAATATACCTTTCCTGAAGTTGAGCTTGCTGTGTTGTATAAAACACAGAATATTTCGAATAGTAACAACAAAAGTCTTGAATCTGGAAGCCTATTCTGTGATTCTACCTTTTATAAACGTTTACACATTGCTTTCCTAGCTAACCAAAGTAATGGCGATGACTGATAGTAGGAAGTCAACATTTTTAATATTAATTCCTCGTGAAAGTCCAAAGTAAAAGGTACTCACGTTGTTAACGAGTGGTTAATGATGGAAGCCTCTTTAATTAACTTCATAATTGACTTTGTAGAACTTATTGTAAACGTTTAACCAAATATTTTTATGTAGAATTTCAATCTCAATTGGGAACTAAAATCTTCAACGAAAAAAATACCTTCTAAAATATTGTCAGAGAATAAATAATTTCATGTTAAAAATGTAAACATTAAAAACGTCCGTCGCGCAGGGGCTTTATAAACTAAACAGATTTCCCACATGCGCCACGTATTTGCATTCATCTCAAACCGTAAAAGTTCAGTGAGAACAATATTTTTTTATTTATGCTTCAAATAAAGTGCTTCATGAAATAACAGCTTGCTGTTAATATGACATGAGTAGTAGTGGGGGTTTACTGGATACCGAAAACTAAAAAATGTAAATATCTCGGTTAATAATCAAGATAGTGAAAAAACGATATAGTAACATTTAATTTGCAATAAGATTTGTCCTTTAATCTTTTTTGATCCGACGTATAATAACGGATATATTTCCCTCTCTAAATCCCCACCCCTTCCCCTGTATGATTTCAGCCGTTAACGAACTTAATCTTTATTTATGGTATTATAACGTCTAAATCCAGTATGGTAGCTGTCAAACAAAAATTACGACCTCTAGACCTTTAACAAACAAATGTATAACTATCTCCCTCCCTCCCTCTCTCTCTCTCTCTCTCTCTCTCTCTCTATATATATATATATATATATATATATATATTTATACATATATGAAATTTTGTTGTGTCATATTATACTAGATTTATTACAAAATTATTATATTTTGGTACAACGTTGGACGCAGTCGTTCTTTAGTCGTTCAACCTAAATTATAAATTAAAGGGTGGCTCCACTTGACATGGAAAGGGCATGCATGATATTTCGTTACCAGTTGTTGAATGTGAACAGAAATAGGAGCTACTTCTAATTCTCCGTGGATTGCCAAACTCGATATTTAAACGTTTTATATAAAAATGAAGATCAAGTTCGTTAACGGCTAAAATCGGACTGGTGAGGGGGGGGGGTTAGAGGGGGAGAATTTCGAAAATTCAAAATATCTCCGTTGTTATGCGTTGGATCGAAAGATTTTATAGAATCAATCGTATTGCAAATGTATTGTTCTATAAATGTTGTTACATTTTTTTTCAATATCTTGATTATTAACCAAGATATTTGCATTTTTTATTTTCGGTCCTAGTAAGCCCCCACTCCTACTAATGCCATATTAACAATAAGCTGTTATATTATGAAGCACTTTATTTGAAGCCTAAATACCAAATATTGTGTTCATTGGAATTTACGTTTTGAGATAAATGCAAATACGGGATGCTCGTCGGGAAATCTGCGTAGATAACGCCGCCCCTGAGTGACGGACTTTTTTTCATCTCCTAGATAGGATCGATGGATATTTGAGTAACTTTTTTGAAAATCGCGCCCTGAGTACGACCTCAAAAGCTGATTTTCCTGCAGGGAAATCTGCTAAAATGTAGAAGTCTTTAATACTATTAAGGTCTACGAGTATGTATATAGAAGTCTGTTAATGACTAGTGTGAAACAGCTGCTGGCTCGTACATAGAATCTATAGAGAAGCAGGGATCCATACTGTCGAGGACGATAATTGACTTATTCCAAGGAAGGACTGGCAACAATTATGGAAGCACTTTGATCCATAATTGTTGGAAGTACAATGTTTGAATAAGTCTATTATCGTCTTGCTCAGCCACATTGGTCCATTAATGGAGGAACTATGCCACAACATTCCTTTTCTGTCAACTAGGTAACTCAATAAATAATGCTCTATGGCAGGTGTGAGCAACCTGTTTAATCAACAAGCAAATTTAAATTTTAAATTTTCTTGGCGGGCCACACAGAAAAAAAGTCCGTCATGCAGGGGCTGCGTAAAATAGGCAGATTTCCCACGTAAAGTTATACAATTGAGAAATCTCCATACGAGTGCCGAACAGTTACGGAAACGGCCGAACTAGCTTTTGGCGGGAACGAATAGAGCCGGCCATAGCTCGTCCGTTACACTTAATAAAAATGCAAATATCTCCGTTAATATTCAAGATAGAGAATAAATGTATGACATATGTATAACAATATTTGTAGTAAATTTAATTTTCAATAAGATTTGTTCTATACAATTTTTCGATCCGACGTATAGTAACGGAGATATTTCGAATTTTCTAAAACTCCCCCCTCTAACCCCCCGCCTCCCACTCGTCCGATTTCAGCCATTATCGAACTTGATCTTCCTTATTAAATAAAACGATTAAATACCGAGTTTGGTGACGATTAAACCAAAATTGCGACCGCTATAGTGTTAACAGACAAATACATATAGTTTCGAACGGACCTCATTTTCGTCATCTCCTGGGTAGGATCGATGGACATTTGAAATTTTTTTTCAAAAATCGCCTCATGAGTACGACCTCAATAGCTGATTTTCTTTAAGGGAAATCTGCTAATATATATATATATATATATATATATATATATATATATATATTCTACTGTACGTTTGTATGTCTCTGAACTCCTCGTAAACGGCTTGACCGATTTGAATGAATTTTATTGTACGCGTTTGGGTGACGTCCTGTATGGTTTAGATTCACAAATCAGCCCGGCAGATGGCGCTGCAGTCGGTATCTAGGTTATGCAACGCAACGAACGCCGTCGACGTAATGCATTGAGACAAAGACTGGCCCGTCAACGAGTCGCCGACACATTCAGAACACGTGAACAACAGCGCTTGCTGTTCGAATACTCATCAGGGATTGACATTGTTCATCAACTCGCATTAAGATGAAATTAAACAAACGTTATTGATTATAGAAAAATTGGTGTTATTTCAAAATAAAGAATAATGATATTTGTTTTTCATTCCATACTTTGTATAATATCCTAATCGCTTGAAATGTCATTCAGGACAACGTCTGTCGGGTCCACACTAGTACACACACACACACACACACACACACATATATATAGATATATATATATATTTATATATATATATATATATATATATATATATATATATATATGGATATACATATATATCCATATATATCATGATTCATGTCGAAATTTTTGTTTTATCGTTAACAAGATCAAGTTCGTTAACGACTAAAATCGGACTCGTGGGTGGGGATTGGGGTTAGAGGGGGAGAATTTCGAAAATTCTTAATATCTCCGTTATTATGCATCGGATCGAAAAAGAAACATTGCCCTGCGTAACGGACTTCTAATATTAAAAATATGTTTTCATTATACTGCGTCAAAAAACATGTGTTTTTAATACTAGGTTTGAGTCCGTAAAATAGCTCTTTTCTGGACTAGTACTGAAAAATCTTTTCGGTGACCTAACCTTACCTGTTACTAATAAACATGTGTTTGAAGAAGGTTATATTCATTCTAATATTTGCCTACTTATAATAAGTAATGTGTTTAAAGTGCCAGACAACATGGATATACCAGAAGATGTTTTAGAAGAAGCCCAAGAAGCTTTAAACGGACTACTTCCACCTAAATCTCGAGCTTTATATGAAACCAATTACAATAAATTTCGTGACTGGTTAGAAAGAAGAAATGTTCGGGTTGTGTGTGATGAGGTTATGCTTGTTTATCTTTCAGAAATGGCAAAAATCTTAAAGCCACCTACTTTATGGTCAAAATATTCTATGATAAAAAGTTAAAAGGTTAATGAACAGATGTTTTATTTCAAATAAAATAATGTGTCACTTTAATTTCTTATATTGTATCTTTAAGTTATTAATGAAATATAAAAGGGTTTTAATGCACTCAAGTATGAGCAGTATAATGAAAAGTATTGTTCATAACACGTACCAAAAGTGTCCTTCGGTACTCGGTCCAATTTCCAAGCTCGGCTTCGCCTCGCTCGTAAAACTAGACCTCGCACCGAAAAGACCCACTTTTGGTACTAGTGATGAAAATAACTATTTTATTTATATATTATGCAATATTTCATGTTTGTTGATGTTTTTAAAAAGAATTCTCGTATAATACATTTAATAAATTTCATTTGTAATCTGCTAGTCTTATGAATAATTTGTAGCACTAGGAATTTTACAGGAAATTCCTGCTATACTTCCTATTGGTGTTAATTAACTCTTATCTACTAATTAATTCTTAAAACTGACGGGTCATATTTAATTATTTCTACGAAGTAAAGGAAATCACAATTCACAAAATCGAGATCATTTTCGGTTTTCAGAATTCAATAGAATTATCCATTTTGCCCCTCCCTGAGCTTATTTTCACTAGTTTGGGCAAGACGTCTTTACGTATGTACGTACCTTTAAACAGAAAAGGCTAGCCTTAGAATGCTGCTATTTTCTAGTTCAGATTGTAACAACTAGTTGAGCCTTTGATAGAAATCGATGAACGTGGTCGGGGCGTTAATAAGAAATGCCAAATTTCTTCTTACGTATTAGGGTTACAAAATATTGGACCTTTTTTTAATTATCATTAAGAGATCAATAAATTACGTTCTATGGCATTTTCGATCCGATGATTTGGAACGGAAATATCGAATACCACTTTCAAATTAAATTATTTTAAACAAAATGCTACCCAACATTTCGTTTATTTAATTTAGTAGAAATACAAGAAAGTCATTTTCCCTCTTTAATTTGTTATTTATTAAGAATGTCGCTATCATGTATAAATATTAACTTTGTAAACTATTATGTTCACTTTACTCTTTATAATAAAGGTTAAATTCATTCATTCATTAAGAGTGCCGCCAACATTTTTATTTCTCCTTTTCCTGGAAAATTCATTAATAATTTCTGTTTTATCACATAAATATATGCTTTTTATTTCTACTTTTTCTTCTTTTTTCAGGTCACCAATGACTACTATAGAAGGGGAACAAAATAATCAATTATTTTAATATATTATACGAGTAAGGACCCACAAATTTACTGAAAATGCTATGTGACATCGACGCACCTTCTGCAGGAGGTTCAGATATTATTACTGGAAGGTAATGTTTTATTTATTTAAATATTTGATTGTTTTGAAACAAGTAAAAATGTGGTTCGAAATATGTATTTATAATGTTGTCTTAGTGCCATATTATTAGCGAATCATATTATTGAGGGTGAAAGTAATCACGGAGTGTATTTATGTGAATGCAGACCTGTAGTTACAGTAGCTCGCAGTGATTATGGAATCAAGTTTTAATTCAAAATTTAAAAATTGATTATAGACTATTTCAAAGTGCTTTAAACGAAATAGTAAATGTGTCTCTCTATCAAGAGCCGAAAATCCATTGGCGGAATAGTGGGGGTTTAGATGGCGGTGGTGGGAATTCCTTCTAGTTATCTGTTTCTTACATAAAAATAGGAAATATGTTGTGATACGTGGGAAATCTGCTAACTTTACGCAGGCCCTTCAAGAAGGCCTTTTTAGTCTTGGGCTTTTCCACCTCATTTTGTTCACTCTGGTTTGCATCTAGTATCCTATTACTTCGTTTCCCTATACCACCTCTCCTTAGGACAAACTCATTTTTTCGGGCTGCTATACTCTACGACTCTTTTTAGTCAATTTAAATTATTCTGTTAGACTTATAAATTATAAGTTAGTTCACAATTAGACCTGGCGAATACGAATCAATCTTTTATACGTTCATATAACAATATTTTATTTAATCCAGTGTTGTATATTCAAATATTTAGAGTGCTGGCAACATTTTACGTCTTATTTTTCTGTGATAAGCTTGTGTTGCATAGTTCTGATATAAACTATTTCCCGTTTATGCTGATCCCGGCAAAAGAAACTAGAAAGGGAGGGCTTTTCGATTTGGTTCTAGAGATAAAGCAAGAAGGCGCTCATTTACATGGAGATGAAATTCGGTTTCTTCACTTGCATGCAACAGATCCAATCATTCCTTCCAAAGAACAGTATTTTATTTCTTTACTGTCTGAGTAGTTTAAAGTTTTAAATAATTCATTGTTTTCATCGGAACATTCTTTGTGAATATTTAAGTTCTTTTTCAGAGTTATTACTGTTTTTCCCCTTTGCTACAAGCTTCTATTCTTGGAAAATTATTTTCTCATTGTAGTTTTTGAGTTTTAAAAAGTAAAAATATTATCGTATTTTATTTCAGGAGTCAAAATGAACAAAGAAAGAATAAAAAAATCTAAATATTATGCAAAATTAATCCATTGTTATACGATTAATGGTATCGAATCGTTGTCTACATTCTTTTCGTCTATCCACTGTACTTAGTTTACTCACAATTACATCTTTGGGAAAGGTATAAACTAAAATACAGAAAATAACTTCTTATTTATTATTCAGTGCTGAATTTTGCATTATTATTTATCCTGTTAGACATTTGATTTCAACGTGGCAATGACCATATAACACACGTTGTTCAAATACATTCTTTCAACGCCGAAACGAGGGTGTCCTTTAAGAATACAGTCAATAATTATCTACTGCAGGCTCATGTGCGGGAAACTTCTGCATTTCTTTGTGACTCTCTTCCTTCCCGTGGAAGTCAGAATTTCCTATTCCTATTTTGCTGTTGGGAACAATTACCAGGCGTTGTCTCAAGGTATAACAGCATGAATGAAGACGGGGATCAGGTTAAGTTGATCTCTGACGTTTATATCATTTTAATAGGGTAAACGTAATCGTATTGAATTCGACTTACGTTCGTCCAACTTGCCCCAACGATTGTAGTCAGCCTTAACTATTTTAATCCTAACAGCATGGATGATGCGAGATTAATAACTACCTATTATTTCGGCGTTGCTTCTTATCCCCATTCTGTAATGACCTTCCTTTAGGCACTTTTCTCTCAGACTAGTTGATCTCTCTTCAGTAGGGGTTTCACTGTCATACTTTAGCTCTTGATCTGATGACTATTTTGTAAATGTATACCTTTGCCTTTCTAAATAGACATTTGAATTGTATAGATTTTTGGATTTAATAGAACCGCCTGGTTTGCCCTTCAGAATGGTTTATTTACTGGAGCCAGGGGTGTTTCACATTTTGAACAAGTTGTAAATAATCTCGATGGGAATTTCAACTCTATTTAGCTATTAACATTAGAAAAAAATAATCATTAAGAAATTATATTTTAGCAGATTCCTCTTAAGGGAAATCAGCTATTCAGGTTGTACTCATAGTATACCCTCACTTCTACTCATCGGATTTTTACTTAGAAATAGAGAATATATGGTAAGATGAGATTAGACGTGAGTCATGGCTGCACTTAAAAAATTTACTTAGTTAAGCAGCCCCTGCGTGGCGGAATTTTGTTATCATTAACATACAATAAATGTGAAATTGATTACTTAAAAAGTATGCTCAGACAAATTACGGTTGTTGGCGAAAATGAAATAATTGTCCATGGGGTCTCAGAAGGTCTTTTTTTCTGTTATATAATTAATTGGCAATGAAACGAAACTTATCTTGTATACATAAATTTTGATCTGAATTGCTTTAATATACCAAGGAACACCTATTTTGGAGTCAGGTGTCTTTCAGCTTGATGGTTTGGCACTAAAGCTAATGCACTAAGTAACTCGCATAGCTCTTAGGCCAAAGAGGACTTGGCACTGTAAATGACAGGGGAGGCAGCTGCTTTCGAAGCTTGCCCATCGATCGCCTCTAGATAAAAGGTCCTTTAGTTCAGTCACCTACATAGAGCTGTAGCTCTTGACAAGCTAGTTCGTCCTGTGTGCCATGGTTTTTTTTCTATTCAATTCTTGAAAAGATTCTGTGCTCAAAGAAATAATATTTCACATATATATGTTCTCCTTGTTCATGAAACTGATGGACAATTTGCCACTTCGGAATAAATTGTTTAAAACCTCTATTTTTGTTAAAATAATAACAGTCCATCATGCAGGGACTGCGTAAACTAAGCAGATTTCGTACATCTAGTTTTAATGCTGAAAATTGAATTTTATCATTTTATCTTTTCAAACTTAGGTTATTTTGACCACTTAAGATAATTGGACCACTTTATATAAAGGGGGGAGATATTTATATAACAATAGTTATAGGTAATTAATTTTACAACAAGATTGGTTTTATAACAATTTTCGATCCGACTTATAATAACGGAGATATTTCATATTTTCAAAATTCGTCATCTACTTGTTAGGATCCATGGACATTTCAGGCAATTTTCCGAAAAAGGAAAATCTGCTGAAAATAATAATTGTACCACAATTTAGTAAATTATCATAGTATATACTTTGAAAGTAATGACTATCTCATTTAATAATGAATGAATGGGAGGAGATCGTTTAGTTGAAAAAGTCACTTCTCTACTTTATCATATTTATTCCTCATCTCTTCGTGTTTCACTTCATATGAAACTGCTTCAAGAGCAAAATATAACTTATCTAAATAAAATTCATCTTCCGCAGAGCTTTGACGTGACTCTGAGCGGAAGGCAGTGGAGGAGTATAGTGAGACTCTCGATTCAAAAGCCTTTCCCAGATCTATTCATAATCAAAATATATATCAAGTAGGAAGAAAGTCGCCATACTATGTAAAGGATAAGAAATCCTATATAGATCGGGCATTAAAAGTTCCTCACACAGGGACTGTATAATCAAAGCAGATTTTCCTGCTTTTTATGTGACCCATTCCTACAAGAGTTGAAATGAAAGTTTTATATGACGTTATCTAATATTCTTTAATATATATTTCCCTTCGTAAGAACCTTATTTAAAGAAAATTTGGTATAACAATATACATGAGATTATTGTTATTGGCGATTGATTAGGAGTGTGGCTTCACATAAAGCAGAAAATTAAAAAATACAAATAGTTTTATTATTATTCGAGAGAAATGCGCAGAACAACAATTGTAGATCATTAAATTATCACCACGAGATTTTTCATGTAACATTTTTGATCAGTCTCTAATAATAGATAAATTTAGGACTTTACATTTTAAGCCTTCTCTAAACTGCCACTCCCTCTGGCCCCAAAATGACATTTTAAGTTATATTACCTTCTTTTTTTGTCTTCTACTCGGTAGGATCGGACAATATTCATATCTAGGCTCTTGGGACTATAATATCTATTTAGCAACCGAAAGTCCGAAGTCAAAATTAGAAAATCCATAAATTTGTTTATTGTTTGTGAACCTTAAAATGTATTCCCAATACAGTGCATTCTTTACATTTTCCCAAGAAAATCAATATTACCGAAGATATTAACGAATATATGGTTTCACGTCGAAATAAACCCCCACTTCAGAGAGTTTTAGTAAAGTAAATCGCTCTTACAATATTTACAATACTCATTCCCCTAATACATATAAAAACCATTTCCCAATTACTTTCAGGCTTTTACATGAAACATGGATAAAGTATTTGGCACCGGGAAGGCAGAAGTCAAAATTCAACGAAAAAAAAAGTGTAAATGTAATTTACGAATTAGGATCAAAGTCACTATTCTAAACACAGTTCTTTGTATTTTTCTGATAAAACCAATCTTAACTAATATATTGATGAATATATATTTTGGCATAGAATTAAACCCCCCCTCCTAGTTGAAAATTCATATAGCTCATGTTGTACCTTGGGAATATTGACTCACAAATATACATTACAAATCATCTGAGCCTTTTGTGTTTGCGATAACAAGCGTTTTCGTTTAGTAACAAACAACTGGTCAGTCTGTCAGACAAAAGTTTTGATCATTGTTCTTAAAGCGATGTGAAACGTAAAAAAAGTTGATTGCCAAACTAAATTTAGATTTTCGAATTTAAATCTTTATTTCTATAGATTTCAGAATTATTGCAATGGCATTTGCCACCGTTTCTATAATCCTTAAAGTATGATCCAATAACTTGTTTAATGGCGTTACAGTAATACATGATGGTTTAAATCTACTAGCAAAGGGGTCCGCTGCTAGAAGGAAATGGATCAGTTAATGCTGTTTAAAGAGGGAGGCCCAGAAGGAAATGTAGGGATCGTCTATCCGATTGAATCCAATTTATCTTTCCCTAGTTTATTGGATTGTAGCCTTCTCCCTTTCTCGTTTATATTCAGGCACACTTTAATTGCCCCATTGTATTTGATTAAGGGCTCTCCCGATGCATAAGTGGCATCAATATGGCCATTTTATTTATTTGTTTTATGTTGCAAAATATTATATTAGGCCGAGAAAATAAATACCACATAAAATATTTATAAATTTGTCATTTTTAAAAAGTTTTTACCAGATTTCTCTTAAGGCAAATCAGCTATTGAGGTTGTACTAATGACGCGATTTTAGAAAAATGTCTTCAAATGTCCATCCTAGTAGATGACGAAAATGAGGTTCGTTCAAAATTATATACCTATATAGTCTGTTATCGCTACACCGGTCCCAATATTTGTTTTATCGTTGCCGAACGGCTGAAATCGCAACAGTGGGAGGGTAGGGAGGAGGTTTAGAGAGGGAGAATTTCGAAAATTCGAAATATCTTGTTATTACACGTCGAATCGAAATAGTGTATATAACTAATTATATTGCAAATTTAATATTCTATAAATGTTGTTCTATACATATTTTCGGCATATTGAATATTAACTGAGATATGTGAATGTTTTAGTTTTCGGCTTTGCGTAAACCGCCACTCTTACTCATGTCATATTAACAATAAGCTGTTATATTATGAATCACACAGTTTGAAGTGTAAATGCCAAATATTGTTCTCATTGAACTTTTACGATTTGACATAAATGTAAATAAGTGACGCACGTGGAAAAATCTGTTTAGTTAACGCAGCCCATGTGTGACGGACGTTTATAATAATTATGTGTGTGGGACTAATTTTCTATTTTCCTTGATATCCATAAATAAACAGCGGATTCTGTTCTACATGAATATTTGTGTTATTGGATTTGGTGATATTAGCATTCTACATTTTAAAAGCTCTATGTCCATTCATTGCAATTTACTTATAATTATGTTTTATCTTTAGTATTTTATCATTTTATTTTAATTTTTTTTTAAATTATTTCTCACAACGCATTTGTGGCTTTACAATAGCAATATGTCACTGCGGTTGAAGCAGTTGAATGATAACCTTCATTAGTGATAACTTATTCTATCCTAATGAGTGTTATCAGACCTACCGTTCGTTAAGAAATCTATGTTATTTTTGAACATCTATATTTTAACTAAAACCAATCCTCAATCTGTGTTCCACACAAATAAACTATTGACTGATTTATTCCGTGAAGGAATTTTCTATAATGTGTTGTATGAGAGTGTGAAAGTGTTGTTAAAATGTTTCTATATTTTTGTTTATCCTATTTTTGTGTTCCAAGATGCAGGGACCTTCTTTGGTTTGGTTTAAACATTTTTATTTTACATTTGTAGCTGATCATTGTTTAAGAGGAAGATTCATTGGCGGGCGAAAATAGAAAATAGAAAATTTTTTCCGTGCGTATTAGAGATATTGAAAAGTTGCCTAGGATCTTAATTTGTTTATTATAAACTGCACTACAAATTATTTTCAATATTATTTTTCGATCCGATGTATAGGTAAAGAACATATTCCCGAAATTGTTTCTTTTAACATTCCTTTCAAACCCAGACATACTTGGGTTTGTTCTATTCTGACAACAAACTGTATATATGTTTTACAAGTACATTAAAAAAAAATAAAAGTTTAAGGGATTTCTTTCCTATTTGCAAATTTACTCGAAACTAGTGAAATCGTATTTAAAAAAAAAAAATCTCAACTAGAGAAACTATTTTTTTTAATGAATAAAAGCTTACTTACAGACTAATGATCTGCTCTGTTTGTTTTATTTTTTTTTTACTGCATCTTCTGAAGTATAATAAGCTCGAATTCCTTAGGTTTTCTTAACCAAAGTTGAACTCCTTAGTTCCTTTTTGTGAGGGTAAATTTTCCTCTACCTAAATGCAACTTATGATAATGAGGTAGCTTAAACTTCAGAAACCTTGCATTACCATTCCTTAGAAAGGCATCTTGGATTTCTTTTATTCAAATGAAAACAGGATAACATAGTTTCCTCATGAAAAGTTTTATTGAGAGCACATTTTTGCCTTTCTGAAATTACCTGCCGCAGAGTCTTGCAAAGATTTTATTTTGTTTTCATATAAACATTATTATTCCTTAATAGAAGAACCAGAGAAGAGAGTGAAAGTTGTTTTCTAATGCTCTTCTGAAATAAAAAAAATCTTTCGATATATATAAAACTTCAATTAATTCATTGAGTATTAATTTAATAATCACGTTGCAATGTCGAACCTATTAGAGGTGGTCCTACGTATTACTCCGGAATTATTTGTAATTAGGATTAGCGAATTTACACCAAATAAAATCTATCCATATTATCAACTTTTACATGTTATATCTGTTAACCGTTCATTTCTTCTAATTTTATTGAATTATGATCAGATATAAAGTGTCCCAAAATTGTTTCGAAAATTTGTTCTTATCTGCTTTCAGCAGATTTCCCTTAAGGGGAACAAGCTTTTGAGGTTGTACTTATGATACGATTTTCGAAAATTTTCTTCAAATGTTCATCGACCCTACCCAGGAGAAGGAATGAGGTACCTTCAAAGTTGTATATATGTGTGTGTGTATATATATATATATACGCTCTAACGGTCGCAATTTTTGTTTGAACTCGATTTTTAAATGCTATACGTAAAACTAATGATCAGGTTCGTTAACGACTGAAATCGGACTAATGGTAAAAGGGGTTTAGAGGGGGAGAATTTTGAAGATTCGAAATATCTCCGTTATTACTGAGTCGGGTCGAAAATTGCATAGAATCAGTCTTATTTCAAGTTTTATTGCCTATAAATGTTGTTATGTACATATTTTCTCCACCATAAATATTAACCAAGATATTTGATTTTTTTTAGTTTTCAGCCTTCTGTAAACCCCCACTCCTACTCATGTCATTTTAACAATTGGCTGTGATATAATGTACCACTTTATTCGAAGCTCAAATACCAAATATTGTTTTCATTGAACTTTTACTGTGTGAGATATATGTAAATACGTAGTACGATGACGCCATCAAGTAAGATTTCACATTCTTGTCTGGAAAATGTTTATTTTATCTGTACCATACGCAGCATTTAACCGTTTCAGTGAACACTAAAGATCATATTTCTTATGTTCTAAAATCGGAGCTAATTGTTGTTCTATGATTTTTTTCAGAACGCAAATATTAAGGGATTGTTCTCATTTTCTTGTTTTCAGCTTTCAGTAAACCCCTTTTTGTACTCATAGGATTTTTACTTAAATCCTTTGAGCACAAAAGGGAAAATGAAATGAAAAATATATGAGGAAAGGGATCACTAGAAATCTGCTTAGTTTACGCAGCTCCTGAGTGACAGACTTTTTTAAAACTGGAGGCAAATACCCAGTTATTTTAATACAAAAGAAAAATCCCAAAATAATATTTGCTGTCTCCAAGAGAAACAAGGCACGTTGAATCCTTGAAGCAGAAAAGGTTTGGAAAAGTATGATATATTGAGATGGGGGGGGGGGAGTATGTGAAGGCATTACGTCCCATTACTGTGAATCGACAAAGTTGAGCGACATGATATCTAGCAAATCCTCTATGGCATTTCTCTTTGGCTGCTGACGCGAGATCCTGACTGCAAATAGCTTAGAGATTAGATGGATATTGATACCTCTCATCCTATAAATCTTCTACTGTCGGTAATGGCCGCCACCCCTTGTCAGCTCCTGTCTCCATTTTAACATTATTCCTACTGATTCTTGCACAGCAATATGAATTCGAAAATGTTTCAAACATTTAAAATATTTATAATTTTATGCATCGGTGACTATCTTATACATATGATGGTTAGCGGATTGAGTATCATTATGTTCATATAGATAGTTATAATAATAGATGCTTTTTGCCGGGATATATATTAACTATGAGAACTAAAAATTCCTAAGATAGAAAGTATGTATGTTACATGATTTATAGACATTTAAATTTACAATAATATTGGTTCTATACAATTTTTCGGTCTGATGCATAATAACAGAGATAATTAGAATTTTTGAAATTCTCCCCGTTTAACCCCCTCCCCCTCGTCTCCCAATCCGATTTGTCCTTTAACTTGATGTTTAGTTTTGCATGGCACGCGTATATATATATATATATATATATATATATATATATATATATATATATAGCTAGGTAACGTAAAAATAAAAATTGTGACCGGTAGAGTCATAAGAGACAAATATATATTTATATACACTATACAAAACAGACTGTGAAAGGTCTGCTGTTTGGATCCAGAGAAAATATACCCAAATCAAAATTATATTATCTTGGAGATCTAAGTATTAAGAAGGAAGAAATTAGAAAGTTAGAATGAGAAGAAGTATACTAAGCTTACATATTAAACACACAAATCTGTACCCATACAAAATGAATGTTTATTTGTGTACTTTGTATTGATTTGCCTGGAACGATGAATAAATTAACGTATCATAACTCTGAGTTATAATTATTTATGATTTTGGTAGTAAAGTACAGTGTGATATTGGGCGTTCACTTCTGTTTTCGCGGAACGCCATGATGACAAATGAAAACAGTATAATAAAAAATATATGTTTTATTCGAGATTGGTTATTCAAATCTAAGTGGATTCTCTTGTAGCCCCAATATTACGTAAATATTTACACAGAAAATGGTTTGCTGAATAATGATGGATAAAATATTATCGCTGCGGCCTTGAGATGCTATTATCTTTTCAGAGCAAGCATTTTGAATTTTATGAAGCAATGGCGTGTTTTTCTTAACTAAGAATCTGAAAAGATAACAAATTCTCCTTACAATTTAAATTATAATATTATCAGCACATTAAATAAATAAGATTTGATTTGGGAATGTGTATATCTAAATTTGGACTAACAGTTGGACGGACTATTGTTGAAAATAAAAATACTTTTCCTTTTCCAAATTTTGTCTTAGGTATCTCGACCATTGGTCATTACTGGGTCATTGGTTATGAACTTGGTTTTATTTATTTATAGCTTCGACAAAGAATATTTGCTCTGAAAAATATCTCCAAAACTAATCTGTACAATAAAATGAAAAAACTGCAAACCGAAATCATACAAAAATATCTTTACTTATAATCTTATAACTATGTTTGTCTAATAAAATAAATCACTGATTTCTTACATAAATATGAAACGATATATATATATATATATATATATATATATAGTTTTGAACGGACCTAATTTTCGTCGTCTTTTAGGTTGAGGAAATGTTTGAAAAATCATGTCATGGGTACGACCTCAATAGTTGATAAGGGAAATCTGCTATAATGGTCGCAACCTATAATAACCGGTCATGATTAAACATTTTAGCATAAAATGGGCATTCATATATAACGTTGTTTTGTATAGAAATATATACACCATTAATTATTGGACCACTCAGAAACTATTGTGACAAAATGAATTTTACGACGAGAGAGGCTGTAAATAATGAAGGGAACGTTCCAACGATCAATAATGTAGTTGAGCATGTAATAATCGCATATGAGTATGTTCCCTAGCCGCGGGTAGTTCGACACGGGAAACATTAACCCACAGTTGACCGACATCTAACAGTGATTGAAGTGTTATTCCAACCAAATTAATCTCATGATACTTCAAATGAATATATCATTTCCATTCTAAACCTTGTTTTATTCCAAATTGTTTCTTTTTTTTTCTATTACTCATGAACTTGGGAATTCAACGGGTTCCTTTTGCCTTGGAAAAAAAAGGTCCCTCATACTGTAGCTGCATGAACTATGCAGATTTCCCATGCAGTGGCATGACACAGTATCGTTCTTTTCTCACCATATATTTTCTATTTCTAAGTATTTCTAAGACCCATGAGTAGAACGGGGGGGGGGTGATTACTGAAGGCTGAAAACAAGAAAGTACCAGTTGTTCGCTTAATATTTGAGTTACGAAATAATGTATAGAACAACAATTGTAGACCATCAAGTGTTTAACAAGATGGGTTCTATAATATTTTTCGATACAACTCATAATGACGTTAATATTGAATTTTCGATGATTTCCCTCATCCTCTCAACCCCCTCCCCACCCAGTCTTCCCGATGAGCGAAAATGATTTCCAGCCATTAAAAAATATGAACATTAGTGCAGAATGAAACAGTTTATAATTTATAATATTTTCCAAAATCCCGCCTTGAGTACTACCTCAGTAGCATATTTCCCTTAATGGAAATCTGCTAAAAATAAAGGGGTTTCACTAAAAGGGTTAAGCCAAAGACCTTTAATGCAGGGGCTGCATAAACTGATTAATTTTCTAAGTGCCGTGTGAGGCATAAGTGACGTCACATAATATTATACTCTTCATTTCTCCCTTCGTTGGAACCAATATAAAAAAAAATTAAATTGATCCTAAAATTTCTAGAAATGCATTTATTTAAAATTGTAGTAGCGGTGGTATGCAGTGTTTGATAATACAAATAAATCTAATAATGTCCCAGCTAAAGGAAAATGTATAGTTTTTAATATTAGGACATTTTGATTATTCGGTTTATCCTTTCTCTCCCTCCCTTCCCAATTCTGGTCCTATGTCATTCCTTAACAAACTCGTTCATTTGGTATTTTCAGGTTTCCTCTTACTAGTAATCCTGGAAAAGGTACTTCCTAATTCCTGATAGAGTCTTCTTGATATAATAAGCGAAATAAGTAGGAAAAATGTATTTCTACTTATTTTTGCCTATACTTTTGTTTTACCCGAAGCATTTAAATATTTAGACTATTCTGCTAAACAGTAAAATACCACTATATTTTCAATTTTTGAACATATCTTGCCCTGAAATGTCAGTTAATTCCCTGAAATATCAGTTTTTCAAAAGTATTGTTTGTTTAAACAGTAGTGTTTCGTCATGTAATACTGCGGATGGATCTAATTACATTAATAAATTAATATTGTAATGTTTACGATGACTGGTAAACATTGAAGGTGAAATCGTCTTAAATTAAATGTTTTTTTTTGAGTATTTGCTGTCAGAGATTAATAAAAACTTTGAGTGGCAGTTACTCTATGATTTAAAATCTGAATTCAAAGAAATAATTTTTTTGGAAGCTAAGAAAACTCTGCTGTGAATTTGTTGTCAATAAAAGTGTGGTTTGGAGAGAGTTGTTGAAAGTAAATTTCGTTTGACTGATGTTTTAAATTTTAAAGGGCCCTCTTTAACATTTTCCTCTTATTTCCACAGAAAAGCCATGAATTTATCTCTGTTGACTTAAACCCACTCTTCTCTGGAATTCATGTAAATTTTTTCATGAATTATTAAAAATATTTCCAATTTCCCTTACATTTCCTAATGGACTTTTCCCTCTCAATCGCTATAATCAATTTGCTTTAATGCTCTTTGGTTGAGTGCAATCAATAGCTTGTTATGTTGCATTTTAATTGCTGCCAATTATTTCAATGGGTATATTTGAACACTCACGATAAGTGATTTTATTAAAGCTTTTAAATTTTCCAACGGAAATTTTAACAATTCCCTTTATTTAGAATTCAATTATTTTAATATAAGAGATTTCCTTTAGGAGAAATCATGTATTGAGGTTGTAGTCACGGTGCTATTTTTGAAATATTTTTAAAATATTATATGTTTGAATATATATATATATATATATATATATATATATATATACATATATTTTTTTACATACGTTCTAGGGTCCGCTTCATTGATCGCAACCAAACTCTATGTTAGATACGTTTTATTTGAACTCAAAGATCAAGCACGTTAGAGGTTGAAGCCAGCCCAAGCAGATTTGGGGTTTAGAGTTCTAACCTACTGTATATTCTTAAATACTTACGTTGTGCGTCAGATCGTAAGTTTTTCAACTTGATGATAGAGTAATATTCCATTCATACAAATGTGATTTTTACTTAGTGTACTTTGCCACTAAACATCTTGTGACTAATTTGAATTTCAAGTTTAAAGTTTACATTTGCTTCTTAGTACGGCTTTATCGGATCTGCAGCGGGTTCAGCATACGGTAAACTGCTAACCTATAACCTACCATGTATAACCTACCACAGCTTATGGAGGGAAACGTCTCCAAATGGTGTTGAGTCCGTTCGAAGTCATGGGTTCTAAACCTAATTCAAACATTTTTCGTTGCTCTTGTTGAATATGGATTGTGGTGGTAGAGGAACTAACCTTCTCATTTTACATCTTATTTACCCCCCCCCCCCAAAAAAAAACAACAACAAAGAATAGAGTAAGGGTAGTAATTAGGATCTTCAAAAGATTCTATAAACTTTTGATCATCTGCTAGGACCGATTTCAAATTTAATTTTTAATTCACCCGTTTTGGGGTGCTCAAATAAATATTTTTGGTTTGAATGCCATCCTTATTTAGAGCCATTATTCCAGAAAAATTTTATGTTTTCGGTGTATTTTAATTAATTGTTGGATAATTAGTATATTTACTATATAATTAATTAGTATTTATTAGTATAAAATTATTTAGAGCGATAGAAGTTTGTCGACTTTGATCTTCGTAAGTGTTGGAGTAAATAAGTAATAAACAACAAACATAACAATACAAGGAAAAAAAATAAGAATCAGAACATAAAACCTTACAAAAGAAACCTGAAATACTATCACATAATAGAGAATTTGTGAGTTGAAATAATAGTTATTCCTAAAATATAGGCTTATAAAGTCCATGTGTACAAACACATACACTTTTATTGCAGTTATTTATTAACGCCCACTTTTTGAGGTCATGGCTAACTGGAAGGGGTTTCCTGGGAAGGTCCGAGCCCCTAGCTTCATGAAACCAATGGTCTAATAAAAGTCTCTCATCACACCCAAAAAACCGTTGCTCATCAAAAAAAAAAGTAGCGCACGCATTTAAAAATCTTGAAAAGGATATTTAAACTAGAGACAAATTTTATGATTGAATCATTATTAATGTTAGTGTTTTTAGTTTTTAATTATCCTCGAAATTCTTGTAACTACGGCAGTATAAACTAATCAACACATTTATACCTACTGGCTTGAGGAACGTGGCTGACAGATGGACGGACATATTTTATAAAATATTGAATTACATTGTTAACCAATAAAGAGCTACAATTCTTGGCAATGTTCTAGAAATTTTTGGCATTGTAATAGTTGCCTGTATATTCGTTATGTACTTCACAGATAGTGACTGCTGATGGCCACTTTTTTCTAGAGGGTACTTGTGAAATATTTCTGCAATTTATGGGGGCCTATTGGAACTGTTTTTTTTTTTCATTTGAGGAATCGTTGAGTTGGGAAGGACGTGTGTCCACCAAACTCAGCTTTTGACAGATTTCAGTGCTTACAAACATATGTTGCAGCTATCTGTAGGAAGGCGATTTCTGCTCCTTGATGCGATATTAATGGAGCATGTCCTTCGTTACTTCTGCTACTTGGGGCTGACAGTTGGTGCACATGCTGTCCCGGAACCACCTGCTTACTCCCCTAACTAATAGCTTTGCCGGAACATCTGTTCTTATCTTGAGGGAGACTTCATTAGACCCTTGGGACTAATCCCCTTAGAACTTCACAACTTACTGAATAAGATAGTTTTAACTTAAACTACTTCTCCCTTATCTCTCATTACTACATGTCTACGTCCTGTCGCAATCTCTACTAAATTAGTGATATCAAAACTATTTTGATCGTTTAACATTTTGATGAGTGTAATTTTGTTTCTATCTATCATATATTGCTAAATTAATCTAAATTACATTGCTTTATCACGTTCGATAAGCACAATACGAAGGATAACATATAACCTATATAGGTTTGAACCTCTTGAAATCCCTTGGAAACAATGCTAGGAGAGGTTATTCAAAATAAAGAGAATACATTTTTCCAAGACATGCTTTTTTTCAGAACCCATTTTAGTGCTATCATGAAACTAGACAAAACAATTCATTACTTCATCAAGCTCACCAAATCTCTTCTGAATTCAATATTTTATTTCCCAATCGTTGCTTCGACTCCTATCAGGGGCAATATCACTTGATTTAGTAACGAGCTCATTAAATAAAATCTTCAGACTCACCCTACAAACGTCCGTCACGCAGGGCTGCGTTAACTAAGCAGATATCCCACGTGCGCCAAATATTTGCATTTATCTCAAAAAGTAAAAGTTCAATGAGACCAATACTTGCCATTTAAGCTCAGAATAACGTAGTTCATGATATAATAGGTAATTGTTAATATGACATGAGTTGGAGTGAGGGTTTACTGAAGGTTGAAAATAAAAAAAAATCCAAATATCTCAGTTAATATTCTATGATAGAGAAAATATTTATAAAAATATTTATAGGCAATTAAATTTGCAATAATGTTGCTTCTATACACTTATTCCATCTGTCTTATAATAACGAAGGTATTTCTAATTTTTTCCTCTCTAACCCCCCCCCCTCCTTCTATTTCACCCGTTAACGAACTTGATCCTTCTTTTTACATAAAACGTTTTGGTAACGATAAAGGGATAATTGCGACCGCTATTATATATATATATAATTTTGAAAGGACCTCATTTTCGTCATATCCTAGTGGAGGTAATTTGAATAATTTTTTCTAAAATCGCGTCACAAGTACGAATTCTATAGCCGATTTCCCTTAAGGGAAATCTGCTAAAAGGGGTGGGTGGTACTGTAGTAAATTTAAAAAAAGTCGCGATTAGCCGTTGCATAAAGTAGACGTAAAAAAATATCACATATTTCTTGCCCTAGCCTTGATCTTGGTATAGGAAGATAACAAGTTAGATATTGAAAACAGTTTTCCATATTCTAATATCGGAGAAATGATAAAATCAAAAACATGTTAAACCCTATGTTTTTCTTTTGGGCTCTGATGATATATTCGGAAAAGTTTTCTCGGGAAGTTTATTTTGTGACGGGTGAAAGTTTATAAAATCCATCTAAGTTGGGGTTATAACAAGTTTCCAGGTGTCATATGGATGAGCAAAAGAACCCTCTCCTCTTACACTCTGATAATAACAAAAACTTTAGGAGAGAACAGCTTTTTAATATTCTGGAAGGAGTTAAAATAGACATATATATACGCATGTGTGTGTGTTGTACGAAAAGTTAATCACTTCCAGTTTTAATAGATAGCCACTCTTAATATTGTCGTAATGCTTAATCATTTTCAGTTAAACAGTAGCCAAAGTTGTATTTTGAGGTAAAATAATTGATCACTTGGCATAATTATCATATCTAAAAATTGTAATTTTTTTTTCAGTAGCAAATACTTTTTTTTTTAGATAAATTATTTTTATAATTTTTCATTCTTCTGAAATATTTGGAGTTCGTATACGACTTTGTAGATTAATAAATTGTTGTGCCGAAAGTTCGACATAATAAATCCACTCATAAAATAATTGTTTTATTATGTGTACATGTCTACTGGAGCACAGCTTACGCGAAACTTCGCCGTAGAGATAGGATTTCCTGTAATGGAGGTCCTATCTCTACTGTGTATTTAGTTTACAATTGTAAGTTCTGTTCCTTAAGAGGTTCCAAAGCCAAGCTTTTCATCACAAAGTGTAGTTTATTAGGTTAATTGTAATCTAAATTTCTCATGATTTTGTTTTCAGCAACGAATCTATCTTTTTGAGGTTAATACTAATTCTCTAAAAACATTTGCAATTCTTTTAAAAAAGGCATGACGCCTATCATTTAAGGCATCGACATTTTGTAATTTTGATTCTTTGAGATAGTAAACAATAATGAATCTGATATGGACATCACATGACTTTCTTGCACTTCTATTAGATCCCCCTTCTCCTGTAACACTGGAAAAGAGCTATAGGTACCGCATTACCTACATCTTCTTCATATTAATTCCCTTGGTATTATTTTATTTCTTTATACGTGGTTTAACATATTGTTAAACGAAAGGAGTGGAGGAAAAATAATCTAGAATAAATAAAATAAATAAATTAAAGGCAATATAAAAATCAATAATTGGAAAATATAGAATAAAAAAAAGTAAAATAGTTCTAGTGAAATCAATAATGACATAGCAAATGGTGATCAAATAAACTTTTAGATGATAATTTTCTTTGCAAATTGGATAAGATTTTGTAAAATTTTAGAGAAGAATATTTGTTCGTCTAAAGACCAATGTTGTATATTCATTCTAAGAACTTGTCGAGCGTTAATCAGTAAAGGGTAGTCATAAGGGTGGTGACTTTTACAAGTGTTTGAATAGTAAGTTTGCCATATCCGCTAGAGTAATTGTTGGTCAGTCCAAATCTAATACAAATATACTTTGACACATAATGTACTTTTAGTAGATTAAATAAACAAATGTTCGATTACATTGAATTTAAGAAAGATGTTATTAAACGTAATACCCCCCCCCCCCCAAGACTCCTCTTCCTTGATTTTAATCAAGAGGGACCACCAACTAGTCGTTACAACAATCTAAAATTGGAAATTTCAATATTCTTGGCATTTCTGTGTTATGTCACGACAAAAAGAAGCAAGAGGATCAAAACGAATAATTCCGTTGAATTCTGAAAACCGACAATTACAATATTTCCTTTGTTCATCTAATAATATGGTTCATTCTATTCACAACTTAAAACTTGTAGGCTAGGCCGTCTCTCCAAGTCGGTAAGAACAAAAGGAGTTTCTGGTGAATTATAGAATTTCAGTAGCCCTTACTTGATTATTTTTTTTTTTTACATAAGTACATCCGGATCTTTACTGTGCACTCTTCAGTGATTAACTGACTAGTAACTTCTAATAGTATACATAAAAAGTGGTGAGAAGTTTTAATTTGTTTATTAAAGTCTTAAAGTGGAGCTGTAAATTGATGCTTGTTGATGCAGTTCTTGAATTTCAACAACGGACGCCTTATTGGGAGACGCTAGAAAACTTTTTAGGCCAGACCATTCAACTTTTTATTCTTATTAAAAAGAAAGAAAAAAAAGTGGTAGTATTCCTGAAAGGACTTATTCAAAAAAGTTTGTCCTGACGACAATAAGCTGTTAAAACTGTAAGCGCTTCGGCATAAATAAAGAAAAACCTCGTCTAAGTTGACTCATTTAAAGTTTGCCGCTGCTGTATGAAAGGGAGTTTCAATTTAAGCCCATCAAGAAGCAAATCCCCTCCCAGCTGTACCATCATCACGTCGCCCCCCCCCACCCGTCCTCTTCAAATTATTACGCAATTTCATCATAGTGAATGTCATCTTTACCATCTCTCCCAACAAAATTAGGCAATTAACAATTTCATACTCCAAGCTGAAATTTAATCAGAACGTTTAGGAGTAAAATTATAATTTTAATTTATAAATTGTCTTTCTAATTTTAATTTACAAATATTTGTCATATAAATGAATACTCTAAAGAGCATAGTTTGTAATGCCTTTCGGGAAATAGATCTCTTTTAAGATTGTGTTGAATGGATTCACCTTGAGTATGAATAGCATTTTTAAGCATATGCACTCCTGATATTCGATAATGACTTAAATGAAAAGAATGAAAATTGTATAAAAAGGAAACGTTTGTTCTGACTTTGGGTTGATAAAGACTTGCATTATAATAGGGACCGTTTTGATTTCTTAAGAATAATGAAACCTTAGATTTGAAAAATAAATGAGTTAGTGGCTAGAAAAAGGTAGCCTGCCCCGATTATCCCTTGTTAGAGAAATTGAAAAACATTGCAATAACTTATATATATATATATATATATATATATATATATATATATATTATTGCATTTTTTGAATTTTAATATATACATGTCAAATCCTTATGTATTAAAAAATTAAATTTGTGTTGCCCCAATCTACATAGTAATAGTTGTTTATATCATATTTAAAATTCTACTAATGCTTTTGATGATATCTTATTTTATTACATAACATAAAACAAACAGTCAGCAATGGAAGTTAGAATCCTTAAAATATTTTCTCAGCGCGTGCTTCACATGCATAGTGCATGCTGCAAACGCACAGATCCTCAATGTATAAACTATTTAATAGGTAATTAATAGATAAATTGGTGGTTATTCACTTTAATCGTGATCACATTTTTAATTGAAACCACCCCAAGCAGAGATGGGGTTTCCGTTGTGTTGTAATTTTTTAAGCTTCTTAAATTAATACTGGAAGTAAGATTTTTTGGGTAAAATGTGGGCCACGCTCTCTTACCTATGTTGGCAAACTTGGTGTTACGTATTATGTCTGTTATGTTTTGTAAACGTAAATTATTATAGATAAATGAAAGAAACCTTTATATTTATGAGAGATTGGCGAGTAAAGCAATTGTATCCCCTGTTCTAAAATATCTGCCCTAATCAAATATTGATGTACAACTGTTCATGGTCCGGGAGACGGAAGCTGGGCGAGGTTCGTAATTGTTCTAAGTCTTCGAAGGACGGGAATTCTAAGACTTCGATGAACCCACGAAGTGAAGGAAATGGCGAGCTTAACTTTTGGGAACGCAGCTGTAAACAGCCGAGCACAAGGGGGAGCTGATGCGAAACTTTAGGGGGAGGGGGTATCGAACGCTAACCAAAAAAAGAAACAATAAAAATATCTGGTTGTATTTCCCAATAGATAACGTCAAGTCCGTCATACACTTGAATTCAATAGTTCACTGTTCAGTAATCAATCTATATAGTTTTCCTCAGCTACCAAACTCACCCTTATCGCTGTGATTTTTCTTTTCTTGTAAAGGCTTTTGTATTGCCATTCGATAAAGATAGCATTCATTTATGTTCAAACAATTATATATACAATCCATTTTATGTATTATTTCACTTTCTCGTATTTGTTATTAAATAAGGTTGGTTTTTAATGTTAGCCTCCCCCCCCTCCCAGTACAATTCACGAATTTGCCTAATGCATATAAGCATTACAGACTTTTCCAGAATACTAACTAGCCTAGAAGTTTCCTGACATCATATTACTTATTCAACCTTATTTATTATCCATTTTGCCTCTTCAGAATAATCAATATTATCGACACGTAGCCATGTGAAGTGGCTCAGAATAGCACCAAGTAAATCACTTCATTTTTAGTGAGCCTATTTTTACTCTCCTTTGATTCCATTTCATTGAGCAATTGTACATTCACTTGTTCATTATAAATCATTTTTTATTTCAGAAAACTATTATTTCTTCTGGAAATTAGGATTATTTGGTTTTCGTGGCATCATTTTTTAGCAGATTTCCCTTAAGGGAAATCAGCTATTGAGGTCGTACTCAAGACGTGATTTTCGAAAAATGTCTGCATATGTCCATCGATCCTACCCAGAAGATGAGAAAAATGAGATACGTTTAAAACTATATATATATATATATATATATATATATATATATATATAGAGAGAGAGAGAGAGAGAGAGAGAGAGAGAGAGAGAGAGAGAGAGAGAGAGAGAGAGAGAGAGAGAGAGAGAGAGAGAGAGAGAGAGAGAGAGAGAGAGAGAGAGAGAGAGAGAGAGAGAGAGAGAGAGAGAGAGAGAGAGAGAGAGAGAGAGAGAGAGAGAGAGAGAGAGAGAGAGAGAGAGAGAGAGAGAGAGAGAGAGAGACATATAAAGTCCGTCACGCAGGGGCTGCGTAAACTAAGCAGATTTCCCACGTGAAGTTTTACAATAGAGAAATCTGCCTAATAACAACTGTAGTAGTAAGAAACCTCTAAACCTAAAACATTATTTAGGGCGTAATAACCCAGTAGTTTCTAGCCCCAAAAAACAGTTAACCTAACCTCTAAACCTATTCACGAGGGTTGAATAGTTATGGAAACGGCCGCTAGAGCTCTCGGTGGAAAATCCGAACTTAGCCTACTGGCGACCACACGCAGAATACAAATGCAAATATCTCGGCTAATATTCAAGATACAGAATAAATGTATAGAACAAAATTTATAGCAAATTGAATTTGCAATAAGATTTATTCTATACAATTTTTCGATCCGACGCATAATAACGGAGATATTTTGAATTTTCAAAACTCTCCCCCTCTAAACCCCCCCTCCCACTAGTCCGATTTCAACCATTAACGAACTTGATCTTCCTTTTTACACACACACATATATATATATATATATATATATATATATATATATATATATATATATATATATATATACTAGCTCAGATACCCGGCTTCGCCCGGGAATTCATTTGAGGCTGAATGGTGATGGTATTTTTTTGGCAAGGCTTTACTTTGCAAACTATTTTGACATTTACCCATCCCAGTTTTAAGGGTTTATACCCGTTGTTGGCATTTTTTTATACTAAAATTAATTTTTTATGTAAGACTTCACTGTTCAAACCATAATCATGGGTAGTATTTATTACAATTAAATATCATCTATAATGAACATATTTCCTTTCAAAAGCCAATCCGAGCTCACATAGTATAGGCAAAGTTTTGCACGTAAGATTATATATGTAATAGTGAATCTCACTGGAAATCGCTTCCAGGAATGCCAGACGGGAAATAAGTTAATTCGATTAACTGGTCCCGTCATCTTCCGCTCCCGCATGAGACTTCTCAACATTCTTCTACTTATATTATTGATGCAAAACATTATTTTATAATTTATCTACCGGATGGAATTAAATAATAGTGGTACCCTGAAAATATCATATCGAGTTTAAACGCATATTGTTTTTTGTCATAATGACATTACCATTAACGTTTAATGGTTATTATATTAGATATTTGTTTCAATAACTTCAAGGTACATTATAGAAATTAAATAATGGAAATGCTCTTATAGTTTATATTTCTATTGGAAATAAATAACAAAGTTATTTTCTAGGAAAAATAAATAAATGAGGAGGGGATGACGAAGATTTATAACCTCACTAATCCGAATCATACTTTGAACTATCATATATGACGAAAACATAACATCATTTGTCATAATATTCATTTATTAAAACCCCTTAAATAAGTACTAATATAATTATTGACTCCCGTTTAGCGTATATCCCGTTTTTACTTCATTTTACGACAAAAGTGAATGCACACAAAAGTTACTCTAAATAACAAAGTAAACAACTTTTGTTATGTGCACGTTTGCCGAAAAACAAATAGAAAATAAAAAAGCGAGTTTTTCATTGCAGCCTCTCTTATAATCCCCTCTCCCCTTTGAACCTAAAATTTTTAATATAGCTTATAATCATGGAAGAATTAATGCTTATTCACATACCGAGTTTTGCTAAGTTCGGTTCAATCGTTAGTGCCCAACAAAGTTGTTGGCTCCCGCTTTAGATTTTAGTGTATATCTCGTTTATACTTTTCTATACGACAAAAGTGAATATAACAAAAGTTACTCTAAATAATAAAATAAACAACTTTTGTTAAGTTTATATTTGCGGAAAAACCAATAGGAAACGAAATATCGCTATTTTTAATTTCAGGCTTCCCTTATAACCCCCACTCCTGCCCGTACATAGAAATGTTGGTATGGCTTATTATAATGAAGGCCTCACTGCAAATACACATACCGAGTTTTATTTAGTTTGGTTGAGTCTTTTTTGGCTAATAATATTGTTGACTCCCGCTATAATTTTTAGCGTATAACGCATTTAATCTTCGGTATACGACAAAAGTGTATATAACAAAAGTTACTCTAAATAACAAAATAAACAACTTTTGTTATGTGCATATTTGCCGAAAAACCAATAGAAAACGAAATATCGCTATTTTTAATTTCAGGCTTCCCTTATAACCCCCACTCCTGTTCGTCTCAGAGAAAATTAATATAGCCTAAAGTCTAAGTTGGGTTAGTAGTAATATACATACCAAGTTTCATAAAACTCGGTTCAGCCGTTTATCCGTGAAAAGGTAACAAACAAACAAACAAACACACACCACAGACACAAATTGCAGATATGGTGTCTAGGACCTGAGAACCCAAAAGTTATCGTGAAATTTCGCCAAAAAAATCAATCTACAGACAGCGGTAACAATTTTATATATATATATATATATATATATATATATATATATAGATTTATATGATTCAGAATATGTTAATGTAATATGACTAATTCCGGAATATTTCATTTCAGTATTATAAAGATGATATTATTAAAATGTTGAAGTCGTTATTTTTGTGGTATCCAATCTTAACATCGCATCCTTCTTATTTTTGCCCGAGATACTGGACGGTAGAGAAACCAACTGATCAGGATCAATAAAGCACTTTGCCCTCTACTGGTACTTTAATATACGCAGAGTGCACTTTCAGAGGACAAGCTCCATCATCAGTGCCTGCTGACAAAACAAAAACCTTAAGAAATAACAATCATAGTATGCCCAACAGTGTAGAAAACGGTCACAAAAACAATAAAAAGGCAAACATATCAGGATAAATACAAAAAATTAAAAAATAGTAACCATAGAAACCCTGGAGTGTATGTCATAAAGATAATAGTAAAAAAAAATAAAACTATCAGAACTAAAAACAAGCTAATTACTAGATAAAAAAAAGGTTATATTTACAACATCACAAGGGGGTACAACATAATCAGGTATCACAGTTTTCACGCCTTATATTTATAGGAAATATAAGTTTTTTTATCTAGATTATAGACATGGATGTAGCAAAAATACATTAGACTGTAAAATTGATTGTGAGGAATGGGAATTATAATTCAGTATAACCAGACTAGACTATTATTTATAGACTCGCAAATTAAGCATCGCTTGAGTTTAACTTCAATTGATTTGTTTTTGTTGTTCTTTATTTATTTATTTATTCTTTCATTTCATTTATTAATTTTATTTGTAATTATCTTACTTATTTTAATATTTTATTTTTATTTTTTCATATTATATTTGAGTTGATAGTTGATTAACGTGTATATATTGTAAAATAAAAATGTATTTAAACATAATCATACATGTGATATGCCATGTGGCAATGGAACATGTATTCAAATAAATAACTCCTCATAGGGTTACTATGAGGAAAAAAAAAGAAAAAAGTTTTTTATCTAATTATTGATATCTAGTTTTCTGAAATAAATAATGATGTATACTCAACAACTCAATGTTCAATTGCTCAATGAAATAGAATGAAAGGAGAATAAGAATAGGTTCACTAAAAATACGTGTATTTACTTGGTGCTATTCTGAGTCCCTTGTCTTGGCTGCGTGTCGATAATATTGATCATTATTCTGAACAATCCTTCCACCAAGATATTTTTGGTATTTGTTCAATATCTTTCTTAAAATTAGCAGATTCAGGTAGTAAAGCCCTTGTGCTTATATAAAGCACTTGGCGGGAACATTTCCAATTTATAAGACCTGTTTTCCAAATGTATAAAACGATGTAATTGTTAAACCAAATGTGAGCCTCTATAGTAGGTACTAGAATCATTTTAGTATTTCTCATATCTCCGTTTTGCTATTTATTTATTGTACTTCAAACGAATAGTTATCCTCTTGAAGTTTTTTTGTCGTTTAGTGCTTTTTTTATTTTTTTTTTGTAGAGCTAATTTTCCCACCTTTCATTAATTATACAGAACAGAAATGAGTTTTAAGAGCCAAAATGAATTTATAGAAAGTTGTTTTTAGTCTCAATCCTCAAATTGGTAATGCATTTTAAACCCCAAGTTGAATAGTATTTAATTAGCGATTTTTTGCTTAATCCGTTGAATATCCAGCGAAGGATAATAGAGTTGAAGGATAGCTTTTGTTCATCCCCATTCACTCCATTAGGGACAAAGACGATAATGAATATTGGCCGGAAGTTTTTTCAAGCTTTTTTTCCCCCTCGCTCTCTGTCCTTAGTTTTCTATATAAAATAAAAAAGAGAAAAAGAGGAAGTGAATTTCATTTCTTCACTATATGGAACCGTTATGCTAGAAAAGATTTCCAGTGTGACCAAGTCTTTGATTTTTAGAAACATAAGTAATTAATATTCTGGTAAATAAATTAGCGGGCTTATAGGTGCACCAGAGTGAAAAGTTGTTTATGGAAATTTAATGCTGGTAATTTTACTGACAAACATATAAAATCATATTAAATCACTTTTCTTCTTGTATAATAAGAATTAACGTTTCATTGCAGAATATTGCCATGAAAGAAGATATACAAATACACATAATAAGATATACAAATAGATATATAAATACACATAATGTGGAGAGAGATCCAATATTTATAAAATATAATGGTATAAAATATATTGCATCTATATTTAATAAATTTTATCATTATGACCTGATCTAGTTAATTGAAGCCATCCCTTTTAGCAGACTTTCCTTAAAGGAAATCAGCTATTCAGGTTGTACTCATGACGCGATTTTTGGTATAATCCTTTAAATGTCGATTCTACCTAGGGGATGACAAATTAAGGTCCTTTCAAAACTGTTCAAAACATGTATGTGTGTGCAGATAGGTAGATAGATACATACGTATGTGTCTGTATCGCTCTTGCGGTCGTAATTTTTTTTATCGTTACAAAAATTCAATATTCAAACGTTCTTCATGTAGAAGTAAAAATTAAGTTTGTTAATGACTGAAATCGGATTGTGAAAATGTGGTAGGTTTAGATGAGGTAATTTCGAAAATTTAAAATATCAGTAGTCGGATCGACAAACCAAAGAGAATCAATCTTATGGGTAATGCCTTATAAAGTATGTTATTTGCATGTATTCATCGCCAGGTTTTTTTTTTTAAATTTATAGCTCTCGAAGCTTAAATATCAAATAATGTTTTCATTGGACTTTCACAGTATGAGATACAGGCAAATGCGATATGTGATGTGGTCATCAATTAAGATTTATACTCTTCACTCGAAAATGTTTCTTTCATCTGTGCCATTCTCGATATTTAACCGTTTCATGCAACACATAGGTGTTTCACGTTCATAATCGTTAATGACTTAAATTGGACTTGGAATAGAGGTTTTGTGGGAGGAAGGGTAGTTCTAAAATTAAAAATAGCTCTCTTATTATGAGTCGTATCGAAAAATATTGTAGTCTCAATTTTGTTGAACTATTCATGCTCTTCTACAAATGTTGTTTCATGCATTTTTCGTAGTGAATTATTTAGCCTTTGCAATTGTTAGTAATTATATCGCCTTCAGTAAGCCCACCCCTACTTCTCACCGGAGTTTTACTTAGAAATATATGTGGTGAGAAGAGATTAGTAGTGTATAATATGTGTGGAAATCTGCTTAGTTGAAGCAGCCTCTGCGTGACGGGCCTTTTACTGGTTTTCCTGTTCAGCACTTGGGAAATCTTATTTATAGCACCTGCGTGACGGACTTTTACTGCTTTACTTTTCGAAGTACTCGTTTTCTTTCTGTTTGTTTTCCCACCTTGCGCGTGATTTTTGTAATGATTATTGGAAGACGCTCTTTAGTACTTCCATCATTGCAGAATAGGATACAAAAAAGTCACACACCTCCGCCCAAGGATTTTTTATATAAACTCAATCGCAACATACGAGTACTACTTTAATGGACATTTCATACTATCCCTCAAAAGTACTATTCGTTGATTAAAAATATTCTAAAGATGGATGTGTGAGTTTAAGCAAACGCTTTATATAATCAGGTATCACTCAATATGCCTTAATTCCTTTCATCGTGAAAGTTAATCGTTTTATTCTAAATCGGAACCGCTAGAAAAAATAGTAATTAGCAAAAACGACGAAATAGTAAAATGAAATCTTTACATAATTACTAAAGATCTGCATAGGAAGCGACTGTGCGAACTAGGCTGATTTTCTACTTTCTGATTAACATAGCGTTATTACAAATTCAGTTTCTGATTTTTTCTTCTTTAGTAAGAATCCCATGGATATAGGACATGAACATGAGCGAAGGAAGGTTGAATATTTTTTTCTCTGCGGTCTATAATAACGGAAATGTTTATAGCTTTTATTTCATACCTTTTGTACACCCCCACCCGCCGAACTTTCAAACTTAATCTTTAGTTTAACGTAGATTAACATGGAACGTGTAAATATATTGTCTGGTTAAAAAATACAATGTGGGCATTGAGCGTTACCACACACACACACACACAAACACACACACACACACACACACACACACACACACACACATACACACACACACACACAAAGACTTACACACAGGAGGTAGATTAAAAGGGGCCTGTATACTGATTCTGGTTAAAGTCGCTGGCTCCGAGCTATTGGGGGGGGGGATTCTTTAAAAACTCTGGCCTGGAGTTCGAATTTTTCCTGTTTTCTGAACTATCGCCGGGCTTTATATCCATTTTACATTGATTGATGCGTATGTGAAAAAAGTTACCTATCGTCTCGTCGAGTTCAACCATAATAAAGATTTTCTTTTAAAAGAAATGTGTTAAAATATACTTGAAAAGGATAGCATTGATAGGTTGATTGATAGCAAGAGAGGTTAAATTTTTATTCAATGAATAGGGGCCCATCTGCGTTATGAATAAATGGCGTCATGATTTTATGTTAAGGCAATGAACCGAGTACAAATATTTATGTTACTTTATATTAGTCCTATATTAAATCTTGTAGAGGCTGCCTGGAATGCATATTCTACTCCTTCGACGACGTACTGTACATGTAGAAGGACGGCTTCCCTGGTGTACAAGGGATCGAGTAATAATGCAGGATATATTGAATTGGCTATCAGCCACCCCGCCCTAGGCAATATTCTACACCCCTCTGTAGCAGCCTGCTCCCTTGCTAGCAGCAAAACTTTTGGGGTTCTATTCCCACGAGTTTTATTGCTTTTCCTTGACAAGCTCTGTCAGACATATGTTCCTTAAAATATAACACAGCATTAAGTGCTTGAAATACAGCACTTTGTTAGTGTTTTATGTTACCTATTCAGTCGGAATTCTTCAGATTTTTTTTGTATTTTTTATTCCATATAATAATGGACAAAACATCCATATTTGTATAGCTGAGAAGCATAGTGCTGTAAGTCTCTATTTCCCTATAAGTAAATGCATACGCAACTCTAAGATTATATTTACGTGATCTTGTTTACATTAAAAAATAAATTTAGTAAGTAGACTATTAATAAACTTCAATGGAGGTACTCTCCTTGGTTAACTGATTTTCGTATAGTGTTAAAAGCAAAACATTCATTTATGAAAAAGTAGCTACTTTGAATTCCACCATTAAATTTCTCACCCATCTATTTAGTAGGGAATCAAATTGACGAATAAAAAGTGCCATTATTTAATCACCGTTTCCGTAGAAATCAGAACAATATTTGAATATTGTATCGGAAAGCTTACTTGGTAATTAACTTTTGTATTTATCCTTTTCTTCCCTTTTGTGTAATAATACAAACATCTCTTTGTACTTCTTTGTGCGACCCCTTTTTTTTTCTTTTGATCCTCCCCGAGCCCATTTGGAAAATTTCATCGTGGTGTCTATACGTTTCTAATTTCCTCCTACAATTCAAATACTAGTAGCATTAGAATATTAAATTTTCATATAAAGGGCTCTTCTACCATCTACTTGTCTATCTCCTTTTTGATGAGAGAGAAGTGGGAGGGGGGAGGAGATTAAATCAAGGGGAAAATAATATATTGTAACTTCTTCCGTTATCTATTGGAGGTACAAGAGATTTCTGTAGAACTTTTTTTTGCCATAGAATGTATTTCTTTTTAATTAATTTGAGTGTTTGTCAAGAGTATTTATACTAATAATTAAAAGGAATTTTTTGTATGTTATTTTTTCTTGGGTTTAATGCACATTCTGTAGCGCCGGTTTCAATTCTCTCTGTTTATTATATGTAATATGAAACTATTTTTCTTGTAAAAATTAGACTTACTTACTAAATGCGATCATTTGTCTGAAAATAATTTGAAAAGTCGTGTATTTCTTTAAAAGAACCCTTGTGGATTTTAAAGAATGGCCAATTACAAAAAAACTTCGATGCCTTAATAAGGCCTTATAACATATTTACAAAAAGTTTATATTCTTCTTGAAGTTGAAGAGAAGGGTCGCTCAAACAACTATAAATGAATAACCCTGGCTCCAAACAGCCTAAACATGTTAGCAATTTAATGGCCGGCCCCGTTCTTGGTGAATATAACCATTCCACGTATCCTTTGAAGCCTAATCAAAGGTATTTGAGAATAATTCTCCCTTACCTTGATTTGGCTCTAATTACTAGAGCAACATACCTTGTAACATTGTCTCGCTTACCTCCTCCCAAAGGCCATTGTTAGGCTTAATTTGTATACTTTGTCCCTAATATGCACACTGACTAAGTTATGCTTCTAATAAATAATACAATCTTTCACTTTTGTGTTTGATTGCTTTGTGTCCTGAGTTCTTTTACCGAATCGTCACAGGAACTTATTTTCTAGAAAGCCTGCTAGATTGGATTTTTTCTTTATTCCCTAATAATCGCATTATTGGTCTCTTAATACAAAAACCGTAGTAAGATAATTTAAGGTACGTAGCAATATTTGTTCGGTTTTGTTGTCGGGCGTGTCGCCTGCGTTCCTTACTGAATACTCCAACCCAAGAGTGAACTATCTTTGTACTTTCTTGAGAGCCCTCATTTCTTTGTTGCATTCGATCGTCTCTCTAGTACCCCCTTTAGGAGATTTCCCTGATTTCCCTTAAGGGAAAATTATTATACAAAAATTTAATGATGAAAAGTAAAAATAGAATATGTATATTTATCAATTTACACAAAAAAGCTTTTACAATAACGTATTTTCTGGTATAACACTTCTGTAAATTTCCTGAGTGCTTTACTGCACTTATAAAATAAAATTCTATCCTTAACAGGCCATCGGTTTTGTTATTTTCATACCTGTCTGTTTTAAAAGGTACCTTTAGTTTGAATGCTTTGTACAGTCATGCATGAGATGGGTGTTAGTCTGTTCAGTAGTAAAATCGCATGGCCATAATAGTTTATTAGTCTGTTTAAATGTGTTTAGATACACTTTAATTGAGCCATGTCCTGTTAATAATTGTGCTATGTAAAAGCCAGTAGGTGGACCTTTAATGTTCTGCAATGTCGGGACAGGTAGGGTCTATTTTATTTAATGATTTCCTCACAAAATAAATTCCTATTTGACCAGACGGGGATCGAACTCGTCACAAAATAAATATAATTCTGAAAGAAAATGTCATATGTGTAACTGTATTACATAGCCCGCCAATCCCTAGGGATGTGTTCCTGCATTCTCACGCTTCTGGGAAATTGGAAGAACATTTCATTACTTCCTTCAAAATATTCTCTATCCACTATCTCTCGCCCCCCCCCACTCCCGCTCTCTCACTCTCTCTCTCTCTCTCTCTCTCTCTCTCTCTCTCTCTCTCTCTCTTTTTCTATCCTTAGACCCTCCCACTTGCTTACTTATTTTGTCATTTTATGTCTCCCTCTCTCTCCCCCTCCCTATATTCCTCCCTTCCTACCACTCCATATCCCAAAAGCCTAATTCACTTCTGCTTTTTGTATTCCACACTCTTTTAATCCTTTGTACTCACGCCCTCTGTACCATGTCGCTCTTTCAGCTCTTAGCAGTGCTTGGGCATAATTGCCTTTTGATAATGCAGAAAAGCCATTAACTCTAGGTTTTTATAAAGAGTCGTTTGAGCTTCTTGAAGTGGCTTTTATAAATGTAGAATGTGCCACAGAAACGAGGAATTTAGTCACTCTCCAGTTTCTTCTCCTTTCAATCTTATCCATTCTAATAATGTTTTCAAATTCCTACTAATGTCTTATTTAACAAATTTTTTGTGATTTTAATAATTCATAAAAGTTTTATATTTGAATCTCTTTTTCAGGTAAGCTGGCTAGGTGTATGAGCCTGCTTGATTTTTGTAAGTAATACCCATCGTATTTTTTGAATATTTACATGTGCCTACACGTTAAAGCTCGAACCTTCGTATCTATGCTTAATTTTGGCTTAAGCATTGTAATATGGCTTTATTACACGTAGTATTTATTAGTTTGAACTCCTATGATCATAACGATAATAATAATAAAAGTTGTAATATTGTGAGCATGGGAAAACATTAGTCACAAATGACCAAAGAACTTTATTAGAAGCCTCGTCGAAAAATATTATGTTACAAATCTAGTTGATCAGATAATTGATTATAGTTGATATTATAGACATTTTTCTTTAACCCAGCTCAGTTAAACTTTCCCTTCTACTAATGGAATTCGAATTGAAGGCTATTATATCAACAGATCTGAAGTCAACCTTAAGTTTCGACTTATTTATATAAATCAGAGATAAACCCATATACTGGCAACACAACACCACCGCGAATATTAAGTGAATAAATACAAACGGTAATAAGAGATCTTTCAGTAAATTTTAATAATTTCCCGACGGGAAGTGTCTGAAATGTATACAAACAGGTCTGCCAACCGCTCACCGGTTTTTTGTTGTTTTTTTATTGAAATCTATATACAATATCTAGTTCTGTAATTTATAATGAATCAGAATAATTTTTCCCTCGATCAATCAAATTTTAGTAGTCCAAGAACTTAAGAAAGGGTCGGGGGAGGGGGTTCACAGAACATATTTGCATGTATCTCGAATATTAAATATCTAAAGGTCTCATGAAAACAATATACGGTATTTAGGCTTCGAATAAAGTGATTTATTATATCACAGAAGGCTGAAAACTGAAAAATGCAAATATCTCGGTTAATGTTCAAGGTAAAGGATAAATGTATATAACAATATTTATAGTATATTTGCAATAAGATTGATTCTATACACTTTTACGATCCGACGTATAGTAACGGAGATATTTCGAATTATCAAAATTCTCTCCCTCCAAACCCCCCCCCCTCTCCCTTATCTGATTTCAGCCGCTAACGAACTTGATCATTAGTTTTGCGTCTTCTTTCTTTTTACATAAGACGACTAAATATCAAGTTTGGTAACGATCAAATGGGAGGGGAGAGAGGGAGAGAGAGATTCCAATTGTATTAATAAAAGACAATAATTTTCGAATTTCCAATAGAATGTCATACTTTTTATGATGGATTCTTGTAGAAAATCAAATTCTAACACGAGTTTATATAGATAAATTTTTCCATTTGACTCATCCTTTAGCCGAAAAATGCACAAATATTTATTTCAATAACGGCACGTTTTATTGAAAAATGGTGCGACAAAAAAGTTGTAACCAACAAAATTTTCGTTGAAACAAGTCTACGGGAAAAGAAATAGATTCTGAAATAAAAAAAAAATCGATGTCAGTATATTTTCTGCTTTCCTTTGATTGTGACTCCATTAAAATGATTCAGTTGGTTTTAGTAGATACCTGCACACATTTTAAATAAACTTTCATTCAAATAGAGACGTTTTGTAATACAGACGTACTACAATAGCGCATTTCAGAGAGTAATTCCACTAAAAATATTATGCTTTGTTTAATGCTATGCTCCTGTCTACTCGAGAATATTATGTAACAGATACTTATCACACTGGGAATGCTTAAACACGGCTGTATTATGTTGGGTGCGAAGGACACAACAGCTGGTGTTAATTTTAAAGTCTGTTTTCCTCCACATCAAATTTATTTGAGTGCTTTGTACATTCTCCTCTTCTTCAGGGCTATTCTAGTTTTGAACGTTACAGAGAACCTAGAAATGTCGTAGCTTCCATTGCCAGAAAAACGTAGCTCTGAAGATGAAAGCTTGTGTATTTGAAATTAGTAAGCCCTCAAATGACGCATATGTGGAGGCAGACGTTTTAATTATCACCAACTTTTGTGGAATGCTTAAATTAATGATATTATCTGCGAGTTCTGGAATACCTCCTTAAAAAGCTATTAAAACACTCGAAGCCATTAATTCCTAAGCGATTAAGTTGAGCAATTAATTGGGATAATATTTGAATTTAGGAATTTGTCTCGCAAAATATTAGTTAGTTTTAAGGTGCCAGTTTTTTGGTGATCAAGTATTTTAATTTAGACATTCTAATGCTTGAGCAAGAAATGAATATCAATATTTTTTTTTAGTTTCATTCCACCTTTACATTACTTTTTGAATATAATCAGAGAAAACTTTGTTAAATCTGTTAAATACTTGACTTAAGGATTTATGTATTGAACAAGACTGTTGGCTATGCCAATGGTTTTTAATGTGTTGTTCATTAGTTTTTGGAATAACATTTTATTTGTTTTTATCTTCGTTTTAACTGTTCGACTTTTTAATTTGTTTAACAATGTACCTAATATACATTGTTTTTTTTTGTTTTCTCGTTTTATGCTGTCAATAAAACCCTACTTCTATTCATAGAGAATAAATTGTGAGGTGAGATGTCCAGTGTGTCTTGCCAACACTTTGGAAATCTGCTAAGTTTATGCCCCCCCCCTGCGTGACGGTCTTTTTAAACTTTAACCATTACTAATATTTAAAATTTTGGTACACAGTCTATTTGTTAGTTTCGTCCCCCACCCTCCCTATTATAAACAATATTAAAACTATTCACAACATCCATTATCCTCATGCTGTGAAAATTAGGGCATTTAAATGGCCCAGAGGTATTACTTGACTTTATTATTTCTTGTTGAAATATTGGTGGCATTTTATCGTAGACTTGCACAGTCCATGTCTTCTGAAATAGATGTGTCATAGTATTTCCACCCACCGGTAGACTTGGCGTTCTGCAATATGAGCAGAAATGCTTATTCTGAGGAATCTACAATGACTGTGAGGGAATCGTTTGTTAAAGAGGTTACGACATGGTCAATAACAGATGACCTTGATAATTATTGTAAACATATTTTATAGTTTGAATTCATTAACATATGATGATGATAACATTATTTATTTGTGGGGCATCCTGTTATTGTTCTGTAACGTGAATCGATTACTTGATTTATTTTAATGGAACATTTCTGTTTGATGCAGAGCTTTGGTCGCGTGATATTCCCCCGAGACGCATTCATCATCCAACTTATCCCAAAGTTTAGTCCGGAACCCTCCTTCCGTACTATAAGTGATTACTCAAGAGTTAGAAGAGATTAGCGTTAGCTAGTCCCTACTCAGCATAATTCCCACCTCCCCATGATGCAATGAGCACTACAATAATTTCTACTCCAGCATTGGTGTTTGACACAGTTCCAAAACAGTGTCATCTAAAGGTAATTATTCAGGTAGATTCATTATTATACGAGATGGCTTAATGAGTTTAGGTTAGCATTAGTTGATGACAAATAAGGCAGGAGTCTGCCTTAAAAACAGTAGATTTGAAATGTTTTAAGTTTAATAACTTTCATCGTAACTCAGGCTCCAGCCTGATCTAACTAAAATGTTATAATATTATTGACAGAGCACCGTTCAATATTCTCACATACACACAAAATTAAAGGGACTGATGATTATGGTCATCATTAAATGACCTCAAAAAAAAAAAAAAAGATTTACCTTTGATCTTTTTTTCTCGGCGAAAAGCGTATGGATCTTCTCATTATTTGGGACAGCAGTATCAATTATTTTAGCTGATTTTTTTTCCTTTGTAAATGATAATAATATCAAGCTCATGAATCGTATTCAACCAAGCTCAAGTATAAAATATTGTTTTCATTGTATCTTTTCTATATGAGATGCATTCCATGTGCTCTATGTGGCGTCTTCAATTAATGTTTTACGTAATAGACTCCATACATTTTATTTAGTCAATAAAATACTCGGTATTTAATTATGTCATGCAAAACAAAAGACAATTTACATTATTGATCTGAAATCGGACCAGAAAGAGAGACGCCTTATAGCAGGGGGAATGGAACATCCAAAATACCTCTGTTGTTATGAGTCAAATCAAAAATTTAATATAACTCATCTAGTTGCAAATGTAATTTTATACAACTATTGTTGAAGGTTTTTTCAACTCGAATATTGACTGAGATATTTTTTGGTTTCAGCCTTCTGTAAACTCTCAGTCCTATATATTTGATTTTTACTTAAAGCTGCTCATGTCCAATAAATCACTCATGTCTAGTTTACATTTAGATTTCTTTTTCAATAGGCTTCTTACTATGGTAAAATAGAGTATATATGGTGTGATGAGATCACCAGCTTGTCATTCGAACATGTAGAAAATCTACTTAGTTTAAGCAGTCCCCTCGCGGCGGGCTTTATAGAAAATTTAAAAATTCTGTTGGAATATACTTTTTTTTTAATACTAAAAGTTTTTTTTTTGAAGTTTAAATTTCAAAATTATAATTTCTGACTAGCAGCCGTTCAATCATTAGAAACGATGACACAGAATGGGGAAGGGTTTTGTTATTTTATGAAGGACAAGACCATTGACAAAATGCAGTGCTTATTAATTTTCTAGCAATAAGACAAATAGGAGTTTACTTGTTATTAAATAGTCAATATTCATTCGTTTGATGTCTATAAAATGATGATGACGAATAATATTTATATGTTTGATCGACTTTTTAATGCTTAATTTAATGGAATGCAATTTTTTTTTCTTTATGGAGGACTAAAATAGCTAGAATAATATAATTCTTTTTAAGTTGAACAAACTATAGATTATTTATGAACAAGGACTGATATTGAGTGAGCATTTGCTCCATCCAATCGCTAGCCCATCTCTAATCTCCTGGGTGTTTTTAGGTCAGGGAGCTTTTTACTTTATTAGCTCATCCTTTGGATTTAGAACTGCCGTGAGAGGATGGTCTTCTGCCCATTTGTGAGCAGGAATTATTAAAAGCATCGCTTTTTAATAGCCATTTGGCCTCGCGTTTTTCCACATCATTTAGCAACGGTTAAACCCTTCACGTTAACTGCACGAATGGCTAATGGTAGTCAGGAAATTTGCCCATTATAATAATTCAATCTAAATTTAAAGTAATTATAATTACTCCATTTTAAGAAGGATTGGTAAATTTTGTCGCAATACAGACAAATACTCAATGTGAACAGAGCAATAATATTTTGTTACGTTTTTATTACCAAAACCAGTAATAAACGTTTTTAATAAGAGTTCTTTTGGATTGCAAAATTAAATACTCGCAAGTTTTACAGTTTTTATCACTGCACAATTTATTTCACAATGCACAATACACTTGGTAATTATTATTAATTACTACTCACAGTATACACTGATAGCGTCACTGTTCTTCAGATTACACAGTCCAATAATTCACTCACGGTCACTGAAATTCACAAAAAGACGGCACTGCACTGTCCATTACTTCGCGGCACTGCACTGTCCTTTACTTCGCGGCGCTGCACTGTCCTTTACTTCGCGGCACTGCACTGTCTATAAAAACACTTTTCCGCCACTATGCCCAAAGTCGCACTGTGGGACTGATGTGAACATCAAGACAGGTGAGAAAAAATCTGACTCGTCGCGGCTGGCCGTTCTTTATATAGGTAGTCGGCTTACATCAAAGGGGAATTGTCTGGACTCTTCGACGTCTGGCTGGAAGGTACTCGTAGGAGATAGGCCATTCTGTTGGCTTCTTTGATCTATATCGCACTTTCCAAATATGCGACTCTCTCTGCTAATCCTTCATTTTCACAACAATATTAATATAAACAATTCAGTCAAGTAGAAGCTGCGTAAACTAAGCAGATTTCCCATTTGTTGTAAGGCCACGCTTATCTTGGCGTCTTCACGTCTTCCCGTCTTCCCACATTCCTAATCTTAATTTCTCCTTTAATAAGAAGTCCCTGTAGGTAGGAAATTTAACCTGTACTCATGTATCTCATGATGCTCATTGGAAGTCAGTGAAACATTGCATAGAACAATAGTTGTTAAATATTTCATGTTCATCAAAAGATTATATAAGATTTGTCGATGCTACTCATATTAATCGACCTATTTTGAGTTTTTGATTATACACTTTCTCTATACCCTCCCTCCTTCCAGGTCCACTGTGAAGTATTAACGACTGCAATGTAATTTTTAAATATCGAAATAGTATAGACTAAATGAAAATTTAGACCAAATAAGTGGCCTCTATCGCGAATTTATTCATTTCTCATGTAGTAAATGCCTTTGAAAACAAAACGTTTTGTTTTATTTATTGGCATAAGCCGTTTCATGATATATTGTTTTTTTTTATCTGATGTGATGAGTAGGAGTGGGGTTTTCAGAATGATGACAACTAAAAAGTACTTATACCTCAATATGTTAATATTTCAGTTAGAAAAACAATTGTATACAATTTTCCGATCCGACTCATAAGTAATTGGGGAGATATTTGGAATTTTTCCCTCCTTCCCTGGTCCTACTTGAACCATTAATGAACTTGTCACATAATATTTTTCAAATTGAATTAATCACGGACTTATTTCGCTTTTTTTATTTATTTTACTATTCTTAACAAACCATTCAAGGGCTTAATGTTTAGTTTTACTTGAAATACTTAAATATTTAATTGGCTAACCCTCAAACAAAAATTAACATACAGTTTTCGAAAATTTGAGTTTCCATTGTTAAAATGTGACGATGTCTTGAGCATAATATCCAAATCAGTTTTGGTCTGTTATTAAACCTTTTAAATATCCTCCAGTAATCTCCAGAACAAGTTATTTTGTTTACTTCATACCTCCATTGAAACGAAAATAACACTTTTTGTCTAAATTGAATAAATAACTACTTGACAGTTTAAGATAAGAAGCCAACATTAAACACAGAGACTTTTAGGAAAACCTTTTTTTATCTTATATTATTCGTTTTTATATTATATATCAAAAGAGAAAAAAGAAAGGAAAATACAGAGAAAGTTTATGACCACATTGTGGGGGAACTACTTTAATCTTGAAACAGTAATCTCACCTCCTTTCTAAAGCCGCACTCCTCTTCCTTTATGAAAACCAAGACAATATTGTTCTGTTTCATTTTTTCTATTTTGAACATAATTTTCGTCAGCGTTTCTCAAAGTTTTAGTTATTCCAAATAATAACAATAATAATAATAATAAAAAAACACATTTAAACATAATTCATTCAAAATAAAATACAAATTATCAAATCTTTTTTTTATTTCTACAGTCATTATTAACACAATATCACAACGAAATGCGATTTAGTAGTAATTTCTTGCAAGAATACGCCTTTGAATGACAATTTGATGTTGATTTTCAGGACTGAATCAACAATTCTGGTAATGATAGCTTCATCAGTTGCAGTGGCTACAATTTACCATCTCTTCTTACCTAGCCTAACTAGGTGTAATCATTAGGCTGTCATGCATTTATTTGTGTTTAAACTGTTAACAAATGTAAATTTAGAGCATCTGAAGCGCAAACTAGTTTTAATAAATTTATTCCGAAGCCGATATTTTGAAAATTAATTTATATTTTGAAGTCAATTTTTCGTGAATGGTTTCTAATTTTGTTAAGTATAACAGTATAATGGTGGCAAAACGCGACGAATGGTTTCCTCCAAGGGATAGATAAGCCAAGTGATATCCTTAAATGTACTTATTCTTATCAGAACTGTCGAGCCATAGACCTAATCAATCCAGGAGGTGCTAGCTTATTCCAGAATCAATACCCAGGATGAAAAATCTGTATCATCGCTAAGAATTATGATATAGGAAGATTGGATTTTTCCTGCGTGTGCATATCATCCTTGAATCAGCATCTAAATGGTTCGAATTCAGCAATGAAACATTTTGTTGGATCACCAAATCGTCCAGAAATATATTACTTGCAATCTTGTTATACTTGTGCATATCTAGGAGCTGAAGTATAAAAAAAAAATAAATTGTCCAAAAGAACCTCCCAGCACCATCCAGAGTTATAATCTGCAAGTTCAAAACTTTATATAGAATGCGGTCCTCACATTTCCTTCACAAAATACAAAAAAAAAAAACATGAGTATCCTGTGGAACTCAAACTGCAAGAGAAATATGTAGAAAATATATTAATAGATTAATGTTGTACCTGAATAAAGACAGTAAAGAAAAAAATTCCTTCACGCATGGGCTACATAAACTAAGCAGATTTCTCTCGTACTGGCACGACACACTATTGACCTTATCTCACCATATATTCCCAATTTCTAAATAAAACTTGAATGAGTGGAAATGGTTTGCTGAAGGCTGAAAACAAGAAAATACAAATACTCTCTTAATATTTGAGATTCGAAAAAAAGTATGTTACATCAATTGTAGACCATCAATAATTTATTTCGATTGATTCTATAACGTTTTTCAACCCGACTCATAATTACTGAGAAATTTTGAATTGTTTGAATTTCCCCTCCCTCTAAACCACTCCTATTCCTCCTGGTCCGATTTTAGCTCTAAACGAATATGATCTGAAACGAGTGACTAAAATGGTTATATATGGAGTACAGGATAGACCAAATACAGCTTTTTCAGAATAAGAAATAAAATCATAATTGTAGGTGTTTTTACACATAATATTATCATTTATCTCATCTAGCAAGCCCTGTTGAAACCAGATTTGGTATTTAATGTTGAAATAAGTCGTTTCATGGTATATTCGCTTATTTTTGATGTACGATGGCTAAGAGTGGGGTTTTACTGATGGCCGTAAATTAAAAATTGCAAATATCTTGGCTATAGATCGGTTCTGTATAATTTTTCTATCTGATGTATAATACCACAGATATTTTGAATTTTCCTCGCTAACGCCCCCCACTCTAAGTCCAATTTCAGCCGTTAACAAATTTGATTTTTAGTTTTACAAAAAAACGAATATATATCGAGTCTGATAACGATAAGACAAAAATTGCGACACTAGAGCGGTAATAGACAAATATATATATATATATATATATATATATATGTGTGTGTGTGTGTGTGTGTGTGTGTGTTTGTGTGTATTGAGGGTGTCCAGTACATAATTGTGCATGGGAAATCAATTTAGTTTAATCAAGACCTGTGTTGGTGGAGGTTTAAATCATCTAGGAATTAGTATTTCTACTTCCTTTTACTGCATGGAAGTGCAATTATTAGTTCTTATAAATGTCTTAAACATGTTAACAATATTCATAAAAACATTTCATAAACTGCTCGGTGCGTATTGTTTCATTAAATAAAATATCCTCATAAAAATGATAGAATGAGGGTTAATGAAGCCGTTAGTGGAACAAACTTATCTCGAGCCATGATATTGGGCTTTGTTGGCTGGGGACGGCTTTTCTCGACTTAAATGCCCGTGTTTCTCCCCTTCCTCAACACCCTCAGTAGCTTTATACTCTGAAATATGGTTCCCATTGTTTAGTGTATCTCTTCCTCCAGATCCTCTATTTAACTTGTTCAGCAAATTTAATATTCTCCGTAGAGTGTATATTTTTCTATCTTTAAATTCATGACGAATTGCTGTAATGGAGTCAATAAATTGTACCGTGGTTCATTTTTCCATTATTGCATTCCATCTGGTAATGATTATGTTAACATATACCCTTGCTTGGGCAATAAAGACTTCTACAAACCAGCAGCTTTTCAAATACTACAGTTGAAACAGACTTGTCTCTGCGAATTAAGATGCTAAAGATTCTATGAAGCAAGCTTGACTCTCAAAATTCTTTGAGCTCAAATTTTAAGGTTCGTTTTAATGTAAAACATTAAAATATATTTATAATCTTTATGGATTTGGATTAAAAGAGAACACATATCCTACAAAACTATAAAGAAGCACAAACTGAAAACCTTGAATCCATTCTTTAAATTCTAATTTTCCCATCTGTAAAGAAACAAGTAAAAAGAAAGTGACAATACTAAGTAACGACGCCTAAAAATATGAATGATAACTGTTTTGATATGGAACTTTTTCTTGTATAAATTGATCGCTTTTAACACTTCCCTGAGGTATCAAGTAGTCTATCTGGTCTCAGGCGCTCCACTATTTGTTACTAAAATAAGTCTCTAGTTGCCCCTTTCAAGAGAAATGGGAAGAGGACTCGTATTCGAGCCTAAACAGAAAGAACGATATAATTAGTATATTGCACAGCACAATTATTATAACCGACGCAGAGTATTAGTCCACGATATTATGGCTGTAGACTGCCTAAACAATGCCTTGTTAATATAAAAGTCATTTGAAAGGCATAATACAAAAATTTCACGGTGTAGATTATTAAGGTTCAATCTTCATCTGGACAGATCAGCAGGACCAGATAGTGGTGAGTATGTTATTCAAATTATGTTAAGGACTTCCCCCGTCAGTAAGTTCTCTTCAACCATTAAAAAAAAATGTTGTAGAACTAATTGTTAGCCTATGTATGCAGGAATTAAAATGTCACCTGGATTTCTATGGTGTAACAGTAACTAAGCTACTCCAAGGAACAGTTCGATTTGTTGAAGTGATGGCTAGATGGATAAAACAAATACAAATAACTTAATATTGCAGTTACGAAATAAATGTATAGACAACACGAATGGAAAATTAAATTGCTAGTATAAGATGTTTTGATTCGATTCATAATTGCAGAGCTATTTTAAGCCCCCTCCTCTCCTCCTGGGTCGATTTCAGGTATTAAAGAACTTGATTTTTAGTTTTACAAGGATGCTTAAACACCGAGTTTGGCATCGACAACACGAAATATGCCACCGCTATAGCAGTAAAAGCCAGGGAAGTGTGAATTTTCATCATCTGATATACTTCTTGGCTTTGAATAATGTGGATTATACAGTAGGGACAAGGTTCGTTCAATAACCTGACTGACGTATATGATGTACGTAATTAAATTGTTTGACCTGATTTTGATGAGCGAAATCCATATGAGGAAAGCTTTTTTTTTTTTTTTTACTTTCTTTTTCTTTTTTGTAGAGTATCCATTAAGTAAAATAAGAGGACGTTATCTTTCTCCTATCGTCTCAAATAGCTTTTAGAAGTTAAACTGAAGGCAAAGACCTTTCCAATAGCCGTATATTACAGGGGATGATCCCCTTGCCATGGGTGCAAAGGGAAGGGACCGTTTATGGTTTTCCGATTACCCACAAAAGCCGAGCTGAGGCTCTGAAGGGAATTTGGTTGTGTCAATACAGTAAGCCTGTAGGACCCGGAGTCTACATTTACATTCGAGCTTTAATGCCCTCAGAACTGTATTGGATTGTAATTCTCTTTTTCAGTTTTTATTTTAATTTTCTTTTCATTACATTTTATTATTACTATTATAGGATTTTCTCAGTATCATGATGAGTAATTTACTTTCGGGTTATGGGGAGAGTTCAACCAGTGTGTTCAACCGTGCTTTATGTTAATTACAGATTATACCGTTAACAAATTAATATTTTTATTTGCAACAGTTTAAAATTGTTGCTTCATTTATTTTATTTTATCGAAAGTTTGGAATAAATGGATAATCTTTCTTTCTCTCTCTCTCTCTCTCTCTCTCTCTCTCTCTCTCTCTCTATATATATATATATATATATATATATATATATATATATATATATATATATATATATATATATATATATCTGCATTATATCTATTTCAGGAGGAAAGTAAATTCCATCTCTCAAAAGACTTTCCTCTTTTACTTCGACAATAATGATGAAAAATATGACATAACCAATAAATTAAATAATTTTTAACTATATTTGTACCGAGGTCTTAAAAAGTATGCTCAGCTACTTAACACCTTAACTCACTGTCTATTCTTTATTTCTCCCCTAGTAAGTAGCCTATGTAACAAGAATTGAATGTATAAGTTATTTAGTGACTCAGTTACTCATAGGAAAATCGGATGATTAAAAGTGGGGTCTTAGTAAAATACCACTCCAATGTTTGAGATGCAAAAAATGTATAGAACAATATGTATAAGAAATTACATTTGTAGTAAATCGGCTATATACAATGATTTGATTCACTTAATAAAAACTGAGACCAATCGAATTTTCAATTTTTCTCTCCTCTAATCCCCCAGCTCTTCCCTTGGGCCTGATTACAGCTATTATTAATATTTTCTTTATTTTCGTCTGGAACGTTTAATTATCGAGTGTGCAACAAGTTTGGTTACATACAATTTTTAGATTCGTCTCGTAATAACAGAGATATTTTTTAATTGTACATTCCTTCTCCCCCCCCCCCTTCTAAAACATTCCTCTGTTCCGATTTCAGTTATTAACGATCTTGGTCTTTAGTTTTGTATAAAATTTTTAATTATCGATCGGTTTAGTGATGGAGTTAAACATCTGACAAAAATAGCGTTACAGACGAATATATATAGTTTTGAATCAGCTTATCATCCTTCATTTTTTCCCCAGACGAGACATAAAACACTATAACCATTTGAGTTTAATAACAGTACGTGAAACCTGTGGTCTGGCACGTTATAAGGTTAAATTTTAGTAATCTCGAATTAAAACTACCAGTTTCACAAATATTTTAGACTAACTTAATTTATGGTATATAGTCATGATTTAAACCTAAAAGCTACCATCCATTCTCGTTGTGACGCTGAATGGCCTCTGAAATGAAATTCACTTGATTAGTTCAGGAGTGGGGCCATTGGTTTCAATATACTCCATTGATTTCAATATACACCATTGACTCTCTTTTAAAGAATTTGATTCAATCCAAGCAGATCTGAAATAGAATTAGGGTTATATTTTGTTATACAATTTATAGATTATTGAAACAGGAATGTAACTAAATATTCAAGTCTTTTTGATTAAGCAGTACGTTTGTTAAAGAATATCATGAATATGTAATATTTGGTATTTTCGGGGACCTGTAGTGGCAATAGTGTGACGACTGGTTATAGACGTACATCTGTGTGTGGCAGATCACCCTGCGTTCTAAGAGTTCCGGCAATAAAGGAAGTTAATGAATATAAAAAAACTAGTTTCAGATCTATAAATGGATGACTGTCAAAAGGTGGACTCTTGCCAAGAAAAACTGGAGAACTTTTGTGGTTATGAGAGCAGAGTACTTTGAAAGATTTTTGAAGATGTGAGGGTGTATCCAGAAAAAAAACGGCCATTTGATTTGTATGCTGAACCTGATTTCTGTGCTACAATAATGACCGACTGCGCCGCGGCGGTTAGATCATGTCGAATGTTTTCAGCCCAACAAGCTGCCCAAAAATGTTACGTGACGTGATTCATCGTATGTAAAGGCCCTAGAGAAGGAAAAGCTGACTAAAGTAATGAGGGATGGATGATTTACGAAGTTGAGGCATCCTTGCTGCTGATCACAAAAGTGTACGGAAGTGGGAGAACTCTGGAGCCTACAAAGACTATTGCGATTAGTAGTTAGTGAACTCGACTTTTCAGGTAACTTACATTCAGGACAGCAGAATCCTGTGAGAGGGGAGGGGGCGTATACAGGTGGAATTTCGAACATTCAAAATATCTCTCTTATTACACGTCGGATCGAAAAATTGTATAGAACCATCTTATTCAACATTTGATTTTTTATAAATGTTGTTATATACACTTTGTCTCTATTATAATAATTAAGCAAGATAATTGCATTTTTTTTTATGTTCCGCCTTCAATAAACCCCCACCTATTGTCCCATATTAACCTATTAATCATGGTGAACTTTAACAAGCGATTATGCCATGAAACGTTTTATTCGAAGCTTAGCCCTTCGTCGGGCGCGTAACTCTGAGATACACAGTTTCTAGAAAAATATTTGCCACACCTCCTAGCTGTGGAGAGTGGTGGTAGTGCTCCGAGTTATGTGGTTTAGAGGACTCCCCTCAAGGTCCAGGGGACCCATTGGACCATACATTGAACTCAAGTACAGAACAGCAATACATATACAGCATAAAAAAAAGTCTCTCCGCTAGAATGAACAAAAGAAAATGATGTGAACCAAGCAAAACTTTAAATTAATGTAGGTTTACTAATTACTCCTGAAAGATTTGCAAAAACAAAATTTTTTTTTACAACATAGTTCCAAGGTTTGTCCTAATTTTAATGCAGCTCTGCAAAATAAATAATAATTAAACTACTATTTTTAAAAGGATTTGTACATAAAAATTTAGGATTTGTATTTTAAAATTTTTTTAATAATTCTTATCTAAAAGTGATTTCGGGCTACTTATTTTTGAATGAAGTTATATTTAGAAAATTTGTTTATATTGTTCACAAACTGAAATGAATTATGTATAATTAAGACATGTGCATTTAAACAATTTCGTTTGATATTTGCATTTTTTAATTATATTTATAAAAATGATCGTCCACTGTTTTAATAATAATGAATCTATAACGAACTATAATTTTATCTACCAAGCTATTTTTCATTATAAGACTTGTCAATTTTGTAAATTATTTACTTCTTTCAAATAAATACTTCCTCTGTTATGGGTTCTAATTACACACTGAACATTTTAGTGCAAAAGTATATATTAAAAAACTGTATTTTCGTAAAAACGGTTGAGAACGATCTCTGAGATACACGCGCCCGGAGGCGGAAAATTCTTGACGCGCCCGATCGAGGGTTAAATACCAAATCTGGTTTTCAATAGGCCTTGCTAGATGAGATAGTCATAGCGTCATCATTTAAGATTTTAATTTTTAACCTAAAAAAGTCTTATATTATACCGAACTCGATTTTTAATCGTTTCAGATTATATTCGTTTAAAGCTGAAATGATACATGGAATAGGAGGGGGGGGGGGCAGAAAGTAGAATATGAAAATTCCAAATATCTTCATTATTATGAGTCGAGGATCGAAAATTGTTACAGGACAAATCTTGTTTAACTAGTATTTTTCTATAATTCTTGTTAAATACATTTTTCTGTAACTCAAATATTAAGCTAGTTATTTGTTGATTCTTGTTAGTAAATTTCCCTCTAGGGAATAACATTCATCATTCAGTAATACTCCACTTCTACTCCTCGGATTTTTACATATAAATTGAATATAGATGGTGAGATGCAGTCATCAGCTTGCGATATTCCAGCTCGTGGGAGATCTGCTTAGTTTACGCAGCACCTGCGTGACGAATATTTTTCATATTGGTCATTTATTAGTACTAACGTCCACCTTGCGCAACTGGGACTATCAGGACGGGTTATCTACAGGTTACTACCCTTGTATCCATGTTTGTATAATGATTTTATTTAGTAATTTTGTCTCTAAATAGATTCCTATAGCCCTCATGGTGTTTCTTATGACCAACTTAGTTTTTTGTAATAATTTGATTTTAGTAATATCTTGATTGTGAACGAATTAGAAAGATTCATTAATTGGATTTTCTTCAAAAAATTATCATTTTAAGAGGGTGCGTATTGTATAACTATTAAAAAAGATATGTCTGACTGTTCCCATCATTGATGCATGAACTAATTTTCTAGAGTGCTGATCTTATGTCGCCCTTATCCTCTTTTCATTCCGGAGAAGTTGTAATATTAATTTTTACTTGAATGGTTATAAACTGATAATAGAAAAATAAGCCAAATACAAGATATAACAATCCCATAAAATTGTTCTGTTGATGTAAGTCGAAGTTTATTGCAATGTTCAGAGCTGATACCGAACTTGACCGAACCTAGTTTCGTGATCCTGGCAGTCACGCTATAGACGCAGTAATGTGATGTAAATAACATACCTACAGTCCGAGTCAATGGACTACTTCTTGTTCAGCCCATTACAAAAAGGACTGATGCGAAATTGCAATTGTCCATATCACTCACAATAATTACCTGAGGAAAAACATATATTCTGCAGGCATTATAATATTATTTATACCACTCGTGTTGAGGATTGGTTATGCAGATAAAATTTAATAAACTTTTACACGTCTATTTTTTCTCCTTACCATTCCTTTGTACACGATACATCACAAAGGGACTTTATTTACTGTACCCTCCAAGCCAAAATAAACAACGTACATTTTTCCTACATTGTCATTGTGGCTTCTTAAATAATCAAGACCATTCAAAGGTACAATTAAAACAACGTAGTTGGCTCATAATATATTTATAAAATTTAAAAAAAAAAAGAGAGAGAGAAAAAAATTATTTAGCTAGGGTTCCCACCCTTTTACTACCTGAAATGTATAGAAAAACAGTTTTTTTTTCTTTTTCTAAAACTATTAGAATGAATTCTATATAATATCATTTTTAGAAAATAGTTCCTGACCGTTCTGTACCAAGGAGAATCTGCTTCTGAAATTGTAATCATGATCCGATTTTCGAAAAATCAGATGACGAAAATGTGTTGCGATCAAAACTATACATACACACACCCACACACGCACGACCGCACGCACACGCAAACACACACACATATACATATATATTGTCTGTTGACGCTCTAGCGCTCACAATTTATGTTTGATCGTTACCAAACTCGATATTTAAACATTTCATGTTAGAAGAAAGATGAAGTTCGTATGGCTGAAATCGGACAAATGGGGAGGAAGGGGGGGTTAGAGAGGGTAATTCTGAAAATTCAAAATATCTCCGTGATACGACGGATCGAAAAAGTGTTTAGAACCAATCTTATAGCAAATGTAATGTTTAAATGTTTGTGAGATCAATGCAAATACGTTATGATGACGTCATCAATTAAGAGTTTTCGTTCTTTACTCGATAATGTTCATTTGATTTATACCATACTCAATATTTAACCGTGTCAGTCAACACTGAAGATCATATTTGTATTAGCGGAAATTTTAAATAGTGTGGGCTTAAGGGGGGGGATTCGAAAATCCATAATATCACTGTTATTATGACTCGGTGTTATAGAACCTATCTTGTTAAACTATTGGTGTTCTGCAATTGTTGTTTAATACAGTTTTTCGTAAATCAAGTATTAAGCGAGTTATTCGTACTTTTTTCTTTTCTGCCTCAAGTAACCCCCCCCCTTTCTACCCTTCGTTTATTTTACATATAAACAGAGAATTTGTGGTGAGATGAGATCGCAAGTGTGTTGCACATAACACCATACTTAGGAAATCTGCTTAATTTACGCAGCCCCTGCGAGACGGACTTATTTATACATCTGAATAAACTATTAGTGTTGATGGTTCTAAAAGAGATTCATGTAATATTTCTGCTCTAATTTAGGGATGTGGTACATAATTGAAAGCCTCGTCTTAAGTTTCATTAAAAGTTATATCTGTCCATTAAAGTAAAAATTATTTAGTATTATTAACTCCTTTGCATTTCATGCGAAGCTTGTGACTTTTTGTAAACTCATTAATCATTTTTATCATTATATTTAGGGTCACAGGGATTATATAACATCCATTCTACACATTTTAACATTAGATGAAAAAGGAAAATTGTAATAAGGACTAAACTTTGGTTTTTAGCGCGCACCACTTTCCGAAGAAATGAAATCATAAGCATCTTGATAGACTGGAATTAAAAGAACCTCTGGAAATTGTATACCTCTGTGGATTGTGGGTTTGTGGTTTCTTTTATATATTCCGTGATAAGATATCACCAACTGTCTTTGAACAATTGCTGCTTTCATTCTATTACCTTGACGATGTGAGGAACAATGCCTTTTCTGTATACTCCTCAGTCTTCAGTGAAAGGTGAAATTAGCCACAGCATTCTGTGTGATGTCTATGTAATTACTTTCCTAGCTCGAAGGTGACTGTTAACCTCTGAGACAATTTCACTCCTAATGGTAATATTGTGATTTCTCTCCGTCACTTAGTTTCATATAGCCTCGCATTGGTTATACCCTATGGTGCAACTATTTTGTTTTTGCAGTTAATTTTAGTTGGCGGTGAATTTCCTGTTTTGTTTTACATTTCATTATCCTTAAAGTAATTGTTACATTTACTTATTACAGTCAATGTCATAATCCATGAATAAAACACAATACTAGTTCTATATAAGCTAGTTCCAAGAAAACCCTAGTTTTAGGTTCATTCACTAATAGATCAAAGGGGCTAATTTAAAAATGCAAATGATCCCATAAATTACAAATGTCTTCAAACCGTGGAGAAGAGAAACAGCAATGGGCTAAAGAATTGACCTCGCACATTTTTACGATCAATGCTTTCTTTATCGGTCTTCTACAATTTTGTCCTTCCACCATCAGATTGTTAAGAAATTTTTAAATCGGTCTTCTGGTACGACCGTGCCATTGAATTTGAGCCAGAATCCTCTTGTGTTTCTCCTAGCTTTGCCAGATTATCTTAACTGATTCTCGTTTGAGATATTTTATAATCTATTGATTGAAATTGTATGTCCCTATACCGTGAATAGCACGTAAGAACATATTTGATAACGACTCCACTACTTGTATGTTGGCAAAGTATCTAGAGTAACGTTACAGTGATTCCATTTTTACTGATGTACCAATCATATAATCAGTTTCACTTCGTTATAGCAATATGTGTTTTGACATGGCTGTTTCTCTGCGTGCGAGTGTGACACTCCTCTCACACTCCTGGAATATAGTACACGATTAAACACTCTATCAGCCTATATTAAAGATGAATCGAAAAACAAAAATCCTCAATAAATTACTTAGTGTCAATTTTTATTTAAAATTTTATTTCTTTCGTCTCTTCATATCTTATTTTGAGAGATATCGTTTTGAAATTCAGTATTAAGTTATCATAATATGATAACTAAATACTGAATTTCAATTCTTCTTTGTGACCCTTATAAGTAACATATTATGTTACTTATAAGGGTCACAAAGAAGAATATTTTAAGAATTATTACCTTCCTTTTTTATGCTTCAAAAGTGAAAACGAAAATTGCAACTCCCATTTTTAAAAAGTAGACAGTGGGTTTTTGGGTACATTAACCGTCCACTACCTTTTGGTCTAAATCTTATGAATTAAATATAATTAAAATTTACTTTTAAACTCTTAAGTTGGTATTCTGGCAGGTGGAAGTGAATTCTATTACAGGTAGACCAAAAATAGCCACATTTCCACAGTAACAATTTATTAAAGCGGCATAACGCTTTCGATGCAGTGCATCATCATCAATGCCCGAACGTCCTGGATGTTGACTTGACGGCCCTTAGAATCAGACTCCAGGAGGTATTCGTTATATGTGCGCACATACAGACGTAGCAGCGAAACTACTTAAAATGGGCTCAGTGAGGGTCCAGTTGGATACTTTCGTTGAACTCTGAAAATTTCCGCAATTTGAATTCTTCCTTTATTCTGTATTATGAAGTTAAACCGTGAAACATCCAGATCCTTAACCAAGTGAATAGAGGCAAAATGGTGTTTTATATGTTTTTACCCTTTTATTGATAGCTGATGGAGTTTTATGAAGTCATTTGCGTTACCTTATATCGTAGTTAAAAAAAAATACTCTTTCCTCATCTAGGTAAGAAATGTTGTGAAGAGCGTTGAGATTCGATGTGGTTCTTTACATGGGGGGATAAAGTAGGTGGAGGTATGTTATAGCGGTGCTTGCGGCTATCAGAAGACATGGTTATGAGCGGCTTAGCAGAGCGTTCAATGAACATCTCGCTCTATATAGCATAAAACTGAGTGGGGCCCTTATTACCTCTGTGGCTACCTCGTTGGCTGGGGTCGGGGAACCCGTCCTCCTAGTCCGATGTAGCTGTTTCCAGGGCTCGTAGCGCCCTCTTTATGGCCCACGGTGGAAACTTACTTGGGTTACAATCTCCTAGGACTATTATTGTCGATAGAATTGCCCTTGCATGTCCCCACACCCTCCCCCGTGAGGTGTACTTTCGTCTATATTGCATGTGGAGCCTTTATAGAACTATTATTTCATTTATTAAACCTGCTTCCCCGTTCGATGGAGTGTAGGTTCATTGTCGAAATCTATAATTCTAGGTGACTGATATACGCCTATCCAAACTGACTATGCGGAAGCCATATTTTAGTGCGGAAGATTTTTAAGGGAAAAAAATGATAAATAAAAAAGCAATTTAATGAATCATTGGCGAATGAAGATTACGTAAAAGGCAACTGTTGATTGATATTGAGTTCCTACTCATGACGAGATTTTCGAAATATTTCCTCAAATGTCCATCAATCCTACCTAGGAGATGACGAAAATGAAATCCGACCAGGGGAGTTTAGAGGGGGGATTTTGAAATTTTTAATATCTCCGTTGTTATGCGTCGGATTGAAAAATTGTGTAGAACCAATCGTCTTGCAATTTTAATGTTCTATAAATGTTGTTATGCATATTTTTCACTGTCTTGATTATTAACGGAGATATTTGAATTTTTATTTTTGTTTTTGCCTTCAGTAAACCCCCCCCCACTCCTACTCATGCCATATTCAGAATAAGCTGCTATATTATAAAGCACTTATTTGAAGCCTAAATACCAAATATTGTTCTCATTTAACTTTTACGTTTTGAGATAAATACAAATACATGACGCACCTGGGAAATCTGCTTAGTTAACGCAGCCCCTGCGTGACGGACGTTTTTATACTCCTGCTGACTTGCTTCGTCTTAGTAAGCCCACTATTCGCTGGTAAAAGAAGAACTTAGTTGAAGTTTCTGAACAAATAAAACTCGAAGTGTATTGAGATAATCTAATAAAAACGGCAAACTAGTTTGGCTAACTTGATTTTATCCTTTCCTGAGATTTTCCATTCTGCCTTAAAATTGATTTCGGTGGAGTAAGAAATGGAGTTTTCTAAAAGATCTTTATGCTTCTTTCAGTTTTAGAAAATTTTCCTTGATCATTCAAAACTTCAATATATTTTGGATGGCTGAATTTGAAGGCATTTTAAAAATGTTTTCATTTTTTTTATAATTGGCAATTTAGGGGAATAAGCATAATTTTCTACAAGTTGTCTGGAAACTACTATCTATGATAGCAATTACGGAGTGACAGATTTGCATAATAAATGATTTATGTTTTCACTGAGATCTCATTTTTTAATTATTACCCGAGTTTGCGTTTTTTATTTTGACTTGTTTTCGCATTATCGATTTCTAAGTCATACAATTTCTATTCCTATATACTTAGTTTCCTTATAGAGCTGACATGCCATCAGCTTTGACATTTTGAGTTAATTTTCTTCTTTTTCGTAGTTCTTTTATATCTTCACCAACTTCAGGTCTTTTTCTTTTTAAAACTTCATTGGTTTTTTTTCTTCAAATATATCGTCACTAAATTTAACTTGAAAATCAAATGTGACCCTGTCCCGAAAACTACAAAATTGTTAACAGCATTTATGGAATATTTAATTTTCATTAAGATTTATTCTATTCACTCCTTTCATCCGACGTATAGTAAGGTAGATATTTAGAATTTTCGAATATCCCTCCCCTTGAAACTGGTCCTGTTCGCTCTCTCTCTCTCTCTCTATATATATAGATATATATATATATATATATATATATATATATATATACACACGCACGTACGCGCACACATACATAGAAATATTCAACTTACTTCGTTTTTGTCATCTAGGTAGGATCAATGGACATTTGAGGAAAATGTCAACAATCACGTCATAAGAACAAGCTCAATAGCTCCCTTATTGGAAATTTGCTAAAACTAGTAAACCATAGATTGATTTATCTTTTATTTTTTTATTGTGATAATAAAAATGATAAATCCCTGCTGTAACTCTTGAATGAAATTCTGGGAATGTTATCGCTGAAGAGATTCCAAACAATGGCTCTGAAGCATGAAGGCTTCATAAAAGAGGCATAAAAAGACCGTCGTAATGCTTTATTGACCCTTAGTCGATGAAATAAGATCTTAACTGGGTCAAGAGAGCTGTAAACTTAAATCCATTACCTCATTCCTCTGTTTGTCTCCCATTTATTATATGCCATTATAGTCTGATTTTTTTTGCAACAATGATTTGATTATTACAGATCTGTTCTTTCATTTATTACTTTCTATGATATGGTGTTAATTCTAGTGTATGTGAGAACCACTTGCAGTCATCCGCACACATGCTGTGATCGAATATTTGACTGCCGGATATATATTTTATAAATGCATTCGCCTCATAATGATAAGGAAATTTAAAAATTGGTGAGTGGATTGTTTATATGCATTGTTAGTAGCAAATAATGCTTACTAAATGAATATATTTTATAATATTATTATATTAGTATTTTAGTATTTAGGTTGTTTCAGTGTTAAGCTGTCATATCTTTATTAAGGATAATAAAACAAGAATAAAACTTCCTGCGGACGGTATGCCTGTTAACACTTTGTTTAAGAGATATATACTTCTAAACATTTTCATTGTTATGAACTACTTAGGCTGTAATAAACAACTTATTATGTCTTCCAACTACTTTATTTATTAAATGTAAACATTAACATCCACATTAATGCTGTTTAAAGTGATTATATTGTTCTTTATGGCAGTTTCAACATCTTTCAACAACCGGGAGATCGCCTCTAAGGCACTGCGGGATATGTGTTATTTCTTCGAAAGTTTGAAATACCTTGTTCGCATTGAAGTTCATTAGATGACTGGGCTTGCATAGCGGTTTTGTTTAATGTCATACTCAATCAAAGAAAATTCCAGTGGTGTCAGATTTGGAAGGGTTGGTCACGAAAGTCGCCCAATCTGACGATTAAGATAATTGACAATATATATATATATATATATATATATATATATATATATGGACACACACACACATAGAACTTAAGCTATTGTGCCTGTTCTGTTATATGCAGAACTACAATATAATTGGACCCATAAGTTCCTATTCAGTTTCTGTGAACTGTCTTCTACTGAACATAGCAGCCATTATTAATGAATTGTAGAAACCTGCCAGCATTAAGCCGAAGTGGTAAGATATGCAACCTATTATAATGTTGACTGGTATCCCCAACCTCACATTACACTGAAATTCATTGATGAAAATGATGTTCTTCACGAGTTGGATTTTCGTACATCAGATATGTTTTTTTTTTCATTTAAGATGCGTCTTCATGTGAAGGCAGCTTCACCTTTCCACAAAATAGCTTCATTCACTTTTTGTGTTTCTTTAGAAAGAAAGAATACTGAACCATGCAAAACATTAACACATACCCTTTCGGCCACTGCTGCCGAAACTGTCTTAATGTTCAAGATAATCACTTTAAACTGAATTACTAGGATTGAAATGTTTACATTTCATTATTATAGTCTTTAGAACTTATTTATGAATTTGATAATTGTTCCCAAAAAAATTCACAAGGAAGAATATCTTTAAACAAGAATATTTCTTGAAGGAAGCGTTTTACAAACGTGCCTTAATAGAAAATATTTGTCTTGTTTATAAATTCAGTTAGGAGAAAACCTTCAAACAGCCCTTTTTTGAGGTAAAAAAACAAACGACTATTAGTGAGTTTAGTTACCCATTGGCTGAAATATGTGTGGTTAACATTAGAGTCCCCTATCTGCTGTAGGAGTAGCCTAGGGCGAGGGCATGGATTAATCCCAGCACTTCCCCTAGGGGCAGCAGTAATGAAATCGCTCTCCAGTATCGCTGGGGGTTCGCACCCCTCCATATTTTCCACTAATCAAGCATCCCTGACCCCCCAATAATTGCAAACGAATTTATATCCCCCCTCTCGATTCTACCTTTTCCCGTATGAATATCTTAAGTCTGGTCCTGATTTCATAACCCACTAGTGAGAATGATTGACTAGATTATGCGCTTCTACAAAAATAATTTTTATCTCACTAAACCAAAAATATATGATAAGGATCAATAAGAAGGCCAAGTCCTCTACTGTTTGTAAGAAAATAGTAGAGGACTTGGCCTTCTTATCTTCTTATCCTTATCAATTGGTTCCTCCACCATCCAGCATATTCCAGAGAAAAATAAATGCATAAAATTTGTTGCCAGAATATAAGAAGTTAAGAAGTCATTATCTCGACAGTGATCTGTAAAATCTTATGCAATTGTGCTTTCTTCACCGAATTGAAATGGTGTTGAAAAACTTTTTCATTTGTTCATGTTTTTTGGGGATATTTGCAGGAAGATGAAAAGTATTGCTCAATACTTTTTCTAGAAACTCAACTTTAGGCCCTTGAGTTGAAATATACTCATTTGTTCTGAACAGTTCGTTGTTGGTATTAAAAAGAAAAGTGTGAATATATGTAAATTAAAAGAAGTGTAACTTATTTTTCAAATATATATGAAAAATGAGTTTCGCAACGTTGATTATTCTGCTAATCGTCTTCTAATTTAACACAAATCACTGATTTATAGGTTCAAATGAGGGTTAACTCCTTCTCTTACATTAATCTTAAGTATTTCCTGCCGTTCTTTCCCGTCGGTGTAGAATGAAACAATAAATATATTTTGATGTTTCCCCGTCCAGTTTTAAACACCCAATTAACTTTATCACTGGGTAATCCCTTTCTTTCATTTCATCCTGAAAATATCCTCTGTGTTCGTTTGTCCATTCATTTTGTTGTTAAAATTTAGCGATTGAACGAACATTGACGAATTTATGTATTCCTCCTTTAAAATATTAGGCGGTAACCCACTGGAAATAACTGCACAGATCACGCCATTATAGTAATAATAACGGAAGATATTCGTGATTGGTTGTTTTACTCCAGTCTGAAGTTCTTTTCATCCTGGCCATCAATGGCCGGTATCATTACCTTTTTATAAAATCGGTTCAATATTGCGTATGGTATAGATGTTATAAAAATTTTCCCTCCTTAGTGACTATATATTTGTCTTTTATGTACATTCCCACTATCGGCCACTAAAGTATTACATAGTGTATTTTGGGAATATTCATCCTCATGATACAAATACAAATCTCAATTGGATTAGGATATTCCCTTCAGACAGCAATAAACCAACATTTAGGAGGTTTAGCTCCCAGTATCAAAATTTGGATATTCATTCTTCAAAACCCTCTTTGAGCCAAAAATATTTATTTAAACCCAGCTCACGCTTTACATTATTTTTATTAAACCAATATTTACGAAGATGCATAAATTTACGAATACATTTTTTCACTTCGAAACAATCTACTCAGAGGCAAAAAAGCTTTTGTTCTTTTATGTTTTGCCTTCATATGTATGTTTATTGAAATCCTTATAACTGGTTTTATGTAATAACAAACGGCCGGGCAGAGATGTGTACGAGAATTTCAATATTGACGCCATTGTTTTTAGAATGATCAGAAACGTGGAAAGAATTTATGCCCACCGATAATAGATAATGTAAATGACATGGGCATTTGTTTCAACGATTATTGATGCACGCAATTATGCAATTGCAGAACTTTAAAGAAGCGACACAATTTAATAGCATACGAAATGTTAATTGTAAAATAGAAAATGCGCTTGTATATGATATTGAGGTGATTGTTTATTTTGTCTGTATTTTTTTTTAACTTGATGAGAGGCAGGCCCTTCTATATACTGGCCCCCTCATCCGTACCGCTAGCCCTGTGGTCCAGATTGTCGACATTGGTTGTAATTTATGGCGGCATGTATGGGCTACCCATTGCAATTAAGTCATATAAGGCTGTATCGTATTAATGTAATGGCGTCCACTTGGCTCGTTAAAATGATTTTTATTGGTCTTGTATGAAAACAGTCCAAAGGGGGGTGTGCGTGGGAGGGGCTGCGTAAACCTAACGATTTCCGCTTATTTTGGAAGATTCCCCTTAAGTGAAATCTGTTAATGAGGTTGTACTTTTTGGAAAATTTCAGCCTTCAGTAAACGCCTACTTTTAATAATAGTGCAATAATGAATATATCATGAAACGTCTTATTCCAAGCTTAAATACCAAATGTTATTTTCAATAAGTCTTTAATATATGAGATATACGCAAGTACGTTGTGTAATGGCGTCATCAATTAAAATTTTATTTCTTTGACTAGAAAGTATTTAATTGATCTTTGGCATACGCTATATTTAACCGTTTCATTTAGGACAGATCATATTCTTTTACGGCAGAAATATGGGTGGACGGGGAATTCTTAAATTAAAATTATCTTGGATATTATGTTAGAAAAATGTTATAGAACCAATCTGTAATATCTCATGATACTCTAAAAGTTTTGAATTTTACATTTTTTGGCAAATCCAATATTAAGAAAGATATTCGTACTTTCTTGCTTCCAGGCTTTTTCTACTCATTCGAGTTTTGTTTTAAAATAGAGAATATACCCGTATGGTGAGATGAGATCAGTAGTGTTTAATTCCAGAACTAGGAAATCTGCTTAGTTTACGCAGTCCCTTTATGACGGACCTTTTTATCCTTCCACTAATTATAAGGAAAATCTGATTAAATGACAGATACATTTTAGCCGACAACTTTTAACCAATTGATTTCAATATAAATAAAAAGAACCAAAGGAGCCCTTTATTTGTTTTTGATTTTTTAGGGGGAAAAAAAATGATTTCAGTTAATTGCATTCGGTTTGCTGAAATTTAATACTGGTCACGAAACTGTATCCTGCCTCATTCAATTATCTTTTTCGCCTCAAATGAAATTTCAGGCCGCCTTCTGACTACTGAGATCACGGTGGAAATATAAATTGCGCTTTGCGGTATCCTGTCTCTTTGATTGTGCAATACATAGGAAGATACGACATGTTGTTAAGTACATGTTCGTATGTGTCTACTGAATAATGCTGAGGAGAGAGAATGTTTGATCATTTAGTAGGAGGAAATATCGTTCTTGATTGCCTCAGATAATATTCCCATTTAATGCCTCATTCCTAATTACTTCCTCCACTTCTCTGAGGCCTGCATTAATCTTTCTTAATGTCACTAATTTTGACACATGTTTTAATTATATCTTGATATCCATTGCCGAATATATACTTTTATTACCACCGTGTTTTATGTTGCCTTTTAAAGTTTGTATTTTATGAAAAGAAAGACTATATGAAACGACTGGGGCTTGAACTCTAGTTTCGTCAGTATTTAAGAAAGTGCACTTATGCTGCAAAGTTAAAATAATATTAATTTCTCTAAATATGGTTGTTTTAAGGTAAAATAAATACAGAATACAAACTTAGGTATTGGAATATAGAAAATTAACTTGTTTATACGGTGTAAGTAGAGTTTTTATTACTGTTTTAAAAGACACAAATATTTGGAGTAAATATTTATGTACCATTATGAATATATTATCATTTCTCGATAGGAATGTCTTTTGGAATAAATTGTGTGGGTGGTATCGGTATATAAATAAATAAAGAGCAGAGATTTAGTAGGTCGTGGAATATGGATTGAACAGCTGGCTGAGCTGTGTGGAATATCAGGGGAAGATGGTGACAGCTTCTCCATCACTGTGCCCTCAACGGTTTCCCCTTTCATCGGCTCTTCATTCCAATATCTTTCTATCTCAATAATCTCCTCGGCTTATCCATCACATCATCTCATTCAAATCTGTTTTCCTTTGAATAAAATCTATTTTTTCGAAATCTCTCCCTCCCTCAGTTTATTACTCTTAACCCCCGATCAACCTTAAGGCTGTCTTTTTGCAAGAGGTACTTTCAGAGTTCTATATTTATTGTTTTTCAACCGAATTTGGAGTATCACTGCTTCTGTTCAGTGGAAGTCGTATAAGTGTTAACGTAAAAAGTTAGTCATTATCTTATTAAACTGTAAAATGTCTGCAAATATTATTTAATTATTCTTATTGTATGTAATATTAGAAATAGCATATTGTTATATAATAGTTCGGTCCTATTATGTTTTTCTTTCTGTTGGAAGTACTTTTTTTTTTTTTTTTGCAGAAGTCGTTAGTGTAGTTAATGTATAATTTCAAACTAGGTTGTCAAGGGTGCATGACGTCCATCCTAGTAGTGGGAACTCTCCTGTAAATCTTATCCTGGAACTTTTGTACAATGGGCATTGTAGGAGAGTTCAGGTGTGTCTTCGTTTTCTCCACTGCACCATGTTTAGTCCTTCTTTCTTTTGAAGCTGTGTAGTTTAAGACTACAAATTAATTACGTAGTCCCTACGTCTCTAGGTTATATTTCCCCACTTGGAGTTGCAATTCGAAGTGAATATGGAAATTCACTGCTATGATTTGTATAGCGTAGTTGACTGTCTTCTTATGAGAAGTAGGCTGTCCATTGGCAAAAGAAGATGTTTATGATTATTTTAGATTGTTAGCACATTCAGATAGATTGTTAATGGGTAGTATGCATAAACAACAATTGGAAGATACAAAGTTTTGTACAGTATTTTACATCTGAAGATTAAACACAATCTTTTCTTACCAGGTTGCTTAGCCTAGGTACATTACTTTATAATTGTTTCAAATGTTCTACATAAAACAGACGTGTACAGTCGTTCCCTAGAAAAACTCCTAGATCTTTTAACATTCTTGAGAGGGCTTTAGAAATGTTAGGGGAGAGGTAGTTGGTGTTCACCAATACTACTGTTTATATATATACATATATATATGTACATATATTTGTCTGTTACCGCTCTAGCGGTCGCAATTTTTGTTTGATCGTTACCAAACTCGATATTTAGTCGTTTTATGTAAAATGAATGTTCAAGTTCGTTTACGGCTGAAATCGGACCGGTGGGAGGGGGGGGGTTCAAATTGTACAGAATCAATCTTATTGCAAATTAAATTTACTTTAAATATTGTTATATACATTTATTCCTATCTTGAATATTAACCGAGATATTTGAACTTTTATTAAATTTGGGCCGATAACGGATAACGGACGAGTTTCCCGCCAAAAGCTATTTCGGCCCTTTGCCGTAACTGTTCGGCTCTCGTATGGAGATTTCTATATTGTATAACTTTACGTGGGAAATCTGCTTAGTTTACGCAGCCCCTGCGTGACGAACTTTTATTATTAACATCTAGATGTTCACTTCCCCTTTTGATCAAAATCCACTAAGAGGAGATAGATAGGTGCTTTTATAGTCATAGGACCAATGGTCCTCTCTTACAGACATTGAAAAATTAATTGACATTGTTGAATTGACATGCGTGTTTATTATTGTACTATTTATGAATTAAACTAAACTATTATATATATTAAATTAAAACTTACACAAAATAAACAAAAAAAAACTAATATGAAAATGGTTTTATCATATCCCCATCTCGGACGTTAGAAAATAATTAATGCACACCCTTCGGAATGATGATGATCCTTAGGCTTTTATTTCCTTAGGTAAAGCTGCAGGCTGCAAACTGAAAATTACTTAACAACTTTTCATATGAAAAAAAAACCCTCATAAAGACTTCTGGGCACTCCAAAATCCAGAATCCTCTTTGCAAGACACGATATATTTAAGCGCCGATACACCTTAGAAGTGCGCCATCCAAGAGCTTTAATGTATGAAGTAATGTGCTCATGTGGAGCGAGGGATTTATGGGAGTACAAAAATAAATAATCGCGAATTTCGTCATACATTTTAGAGATAAAAAAATATGTATAGTACCTTTTTTCTTTATGATAAAAATGTATCTAAAATATAAATATTTTATGTTTTATGAAACTGATAGACCCAATATATTTGTACGGAGACAACGTATATGACTTAAATGGAATAATTTAAATGAAGTTCAACTAAAATTTTGGTTATTTAATTTAATAGATGTGCAAGGAAGTCTTGTGGTGACTACATCAGATTTTTCTTTGTAATTAAATAATTTAAATAAATTCAATTTTTTACGGACAGATTTTTTTCATTTTTTAGGTGAGTAACTTCATTCACACCGTTGCACTTACTAATTGGTTTCTGTAAGTATTCTGATTATTTCATTGCTAAAATTAGTGGCATTAATACAAACTTTAGAGTTTGCATTTCGTTAAGTTTTTATTTTCTAGTTTTGATAATCTAATATCTAGTACGAATTTAGTATTTAATACAAAGGTCGCACACCTACAAAGTATAAAGTCGAAATTGTATGGAGATTTGATTCCCATGATGTTGTCTTTTTTTATTCCAATTTTTGAAATAATTCTTCGTGCTTAGCTTACTCAATTCCTGTGCTACGGACTTTTCTCATTGAAAAATTTCATACCATCACAGTTATTAATTTTTTGAGGGGGTTTATATCGGATAAGGGTCTTTATTTTCTGCGCAGATGGCATGCGCTACCTTTTATAGAGGTTGACGGCCTCTACGTGTATTACGAAGGGAACGGTCTTCTATTCTTCCTTCCACCACCGCCTTAAGAGAAGGGTGTAATAAAGATAGGGAGAGCTTTCAGCCCCCGATGTACTTAGAGGAGGGTGTGGTTCGGGGTTGTATGGGGTGGGTATTCGGAGAGAGGGGAGGGCGATTGTTACGGACCGGGAGTGGCAATGAAGGCCAACGAGGGAACCAAATCTTGAAATGTGTTGGCATTAAATATTTAAACTATACTCCAGGCCCTCCAGAGAATCTACAGGCTCACTTTTGAAGCTCTACGGTGACGATATTTTTTGAGCCTCTTTCAAATGTCTACCGCAAAGAAACGTCCGTGAATTTTTTGTTACTCCCATTCAACAACGAAAGAGATATAATAAATCAAAGAAATCTGGAAGCCTTCATTCTATCAAACAAGAAATGCGTAGGAGCTGCTAGGCCTTGTGAGTTAAAAGGGGTTGGTCGTAATGACCTAGATATATTTGTAGTCTTGGGTTCGATTCCCACCAGACGAAACCCCTTAGTGCCTAGAAAAGTCTAATCTGTAGATAACCCAACCCGATTTGCGTAAATTTAACCTAAATAAATATCATAAATAATTTTATACAATGTCAATAAAAAACATAATCTGCTATTCAGCAGCATCCTGTGTATGTTTTCTGTGTTTATACCTGTTACTGTTCTCTAAAAAGCCATTTTTATTTAGCGAAACACAGTATATATTCCATTCGTTTAAATTTAAAGATAATTTATATATATAAAGCAATTTCGATAACTCAGTGCCGAAAGAATAATAGCTTACAGATTATGTTTAGTTTTCAAAATTCGTCAAAGTTCAGACCAAATAAGGGTGGTTATGAAAAACGAGAACCGTTAGTGTACCCCCGTTATTATGCGATGCTTGTAAAATATTAGTACTAAAATCGTTATTGTCTACAAATGTTACGCTTTACATTTAAATATATTTTTATATAGTTTTAGTCCTTTTATATATGTGTATATATGCATATATATGTATACACATATATAAAAAGACTAAAACATATATAAAAGGACTTGCCAGTCTCCCCTCAAATGCAGGTTCACACGAGATATGTTACGATGGAATTGATATGTTTACCTCTTCACAGTAATAATACTGTCTGGTTTCGTATATATAAAATAATTTGTTTTAAAGACATGAAAAAGCCCCTAGTCAATTATCATTCATCCTTGCTTCGTGTCGGAACTTCTGGTGTATTTTATATTATGCTGTTTTATAAATGTATTATGCTCTATTAATTATTTGTATTATGCTACTGCTGATCTTTAAGAGCGAATCGTCATTATGTCTTTTGATAAAATGAATGAAGACATGCTATGAGATATGCCCCCATTAAAAGAAAAAGAAGTCGCTGGGTTCCTGATGAGCCTCATTAGAAAGGAAACTCAAGTAATATCACTGTCCTCATCTACTAAAACTGCACAGAAATAATTGTGCTGTTGCAACGGAACCTTGTTTCATTCTACAGCAGTTCATTTACATTGAAAAACAGATTCTTATTTTTTATCATTATGCTACTCCGGCTATTCTGGTGGGTACCGCCTAGACGAGGGAAAGGAGTTTTGCAAATTTCCTTTGAGGGAAATCAGCTTATGAGATTCTACACACCTGACGAAATTTTCGAAAAACAATCGAATATGTCCCTTTCTGCCTTGAATTAAATTAAATAAACAAAATCTTTGCTGAACTTCATTTAAAAGTATTTTATTTACAAAAGCTAATTTACTTCTGTCGAAAATTAGAGGCAAACAAAGAGTTCTTTGTCTTCTCCATGATTTGTGTAGAGTAGAACAAGAGGTCTTGTTAGCTTCTGTTCCTGTGAATGAAGGGCCTATAGTTCGCCTCCAATTTCGCCTTAGACAATACTTCTTATTTTTTCCTTCGGGTTTGGAATACATCTTGATGAGAAATGGTACGCCTCGGCGATTGCTGTTGCTACCATTCTTGAAAATAGAACCATATAGGAATTTCGTGGGATTTTCCCCCCATATTTCGATGAGCATTATTTGCCTTTAAAACTTTTTATAAAGCTTTCTGATTGTTTTGGACTTTCTGGACATAATATTTATCCCAAATGTTGGCAGCACGAATAAGAAAATGTTCAAAATATCTACACATAAACGATTTAATTTTACACCATAAATAAAATTTCTTTTATTGGTTAGTATTTGTTCAGTGACCATGTTTTTATAATCAATCGGATTATTTTCCGGCTCATTGATATGCAGCTTAATTTATTTTTCTTACAGGCATGAATGTAGAAATGTAATCTAATAGAAATAAGGAGAAAATTTGATGTGTGGGCTACACTTGGGGGCCATTTTCTGCGTTAGAAATATTTATCTTGATCTATAGAAGCAATTGTGCTGCAAATTTGTCAGTTTAAAATTGGAGAAATTAGGATGGTCATCTGGTATACCCTGTGCATTGTGGGTAGGGAGTGAAAGCAGGGATATGGGAAATGGGAGTCAATGAATTTAATGTTTCGTTTGGAGATTTTTGGCTAGAGAGGCGTTCCGTACTTTACCGTTCCAGTAGGATTGTAGGCTACAGAGAGAAGTTGTAGTAAGAGGTTTTACAAGAAGGTAGGTTTGAAGTCTCCACTATGTATGAGTAACATTACCCAAAGGTCAGCGCAAGAAAAACATTAGTTTGGTCCCTCGACGAGCCTTGTATAATGGAGCTTGCGAAAAAGATGACTTGAGAAGCAGACTCATCGATTCAGATAGATATCGAAATATAGGGATATAATTATGACAATGGTCGTGATGTTCAGTGTAAAGGATTTGGAGGAACCGGTCGTAACCGGTATATGCCGTAGCATATTTAAGAAAACGAAAAGATTTGGGTGGTGGAAACCTGTTCGGAGGAATCGCATTTTCTTACACACAGAAATCTATAAGGTATTTGAGACTTGTCTTTGAGTTGTGTGAGAAAAGTCTGATAGGACAGATCTGTGGGACACAATTTGAGAAAAGGGACAGTGGAAGAGTGCCCATTGGGTAGGGAAGTAATCCCGCTTATTTATTTAGCCGTTACATTTTGAGAAAAAGAAAAATGGTCTGTCCCTCTGGTCTATGGAAAAGAATCCTTAAAATTTTAATAAATTTAGTTGCGTTTTAACTATTGCAAACATATTATTTTCAAATACTTTATCACGAGTAATTCCCTTTTTATGAGAATTTCCTTCCAACTCCATTGAGTTTAAAATCCCAGCTAATTGCTTTAATACGAGCCTCATCCCCAGGATTAAGATTAATTAGAAGCTTAATCTCCCTACTGGTCCTAAAAAGTCCGTTAAAATCAACATTAACTTGGGTTTTCTTTCTTTTTTTAAAGAATAATCCGTTCTTCAGTCGTGTGATTTATAATTCATTAACTCTATAATCTCAAAATAATTATTTTCCGACGGTCCATTTATATCGTCAAATGCTATTTTCAAAGAAATCTAGTTAATTTTGTCAATTTTTGATTAATCATCGTTTGCCAAAATATAGTAAAAATCATTAAAAAAATATTCTTACGACATAATACATTATGATTTACAATACAATATTTCTTCGGCTGGGAATCTCATTCTATAACCCGTATGTTCAAAAATACGTCATTAAGACATTAAGTGTTTGAATTTATTTTAGGTTTTATTTAATAAATTGTTCGTAGGCCCTATTATTATTGCACAGTGAGTGGCCATTTGTGTCAATTGTTGGTAGCTGTGGCTGATGGAGTGGGTATTAGCTGGATAGGAGTAAATTCAATCTAATTTGGCTGAGCTTCTCCTCAGTAATCCACCTTCCGGCCCTCTATATACTGATTAAGTGGATCCTAATCCCTCCAAGCCTCAACGTTTCCCCTCTTAACTCTGTTAGCATACTCTACTCCTGTACAGTACTATACTCCTGTACAGTACTCTACTCCTGTACAGTACTCTACTCCTGTACAGTACTCTACTCCTGTACAGTACTCTACTCCTGTACAGTACTCTACTCCTGTACAGTACTCTACTCCTGTACAGTACTCTACTCCTGGACAGTACTCTACTCCTGTACAGTACTCTACTCCTGTACAGTACTCTACTCCTGTACAGTACTCTACTCCTGTACAGTACTCTACTCCTGTACAGTACTCTACTCCTGTACAGTACTCTACTCCTGTACAGTACTCTACTCCTGCACAGTACTCTACTCCTGTACAGTACTCTACTCCTGTACAGTACTCTACTCCTGCACAGTACTCTACTCCTGTGCAGTACTCTACTCCTGTGCAGTACTCTACTCCTGTACAGTACTCTATTCCTGTTCAGTACTCTACTCCTGTACAGTACTCTACTCCTGCACAGTACTCTACTCCTGTACAGTACTCTACTCCTGTGCAGTACTATACTACTGTACAGTACTCTACTCCTGTACAGTACTCTACTCCTGTGCAGTACTCTACTCCTATACAGTACTATACTCCTGTACAGTACTCTACTCCTGCACAGTACTCTACTCCTGCACAGTACTCTACTCCTGTACAGTACTCTACTCCTGGACAGTACTCTACTTCTGTACAGTACTCTACTCCTGTACAGTACTCTACTCCTGCACAGTACTCTACTCCTGTGCAGTACTCTACTCCTGTACAGTACTCTACTCCTGTACAGTACTCTACTCCTGCACAGTACTCTACTCCTGCACAGTACTCTACTCCTGTACAGTACTCTACTCCTGTGCAGTACTATACTACTGTACAGTACTCTACTCCTGTACAGTACTCTACTCCTTTGCAGTACTCTACTCCTGTACAGTACTATACTCCTGTACAGTACTATACTCCTGTACAGTACTCTACTCCTGCACAGTACTCTACTCCTGCACAGTACTCTACTCCTGCACAGTACTCTACTCCTGTGCAGTACTCTACTCCTGTGCAGTACTCTACTCCTGTACCGTAC